>PVNU02001510.1:0-269387 GCA_003013855.2 Liriodendron chinense
TATAAATCGAGAACTTTACAATGAGTGAAATATCAAATGGCATTGGTGCACCTTTGTTGGAGAAAGCACATGGCTTGCAAAATGTGATGTTTGTTGCTCCGATGCTTGTGCATCTTTACACTAGAAACTATTCTACACTAGGACAACTTCGTCTGCAAATCTTTATAAGCTAAAATTCTCAGTGGGCTATATATGATCTTATGCATGGTGTTGGCATGCAATATTAACAATAAGTTGATCTTTGATGGAAAAAAAAAAAAATCTTTTAGCATTTTAATTTAAAAAAGGTGTCTCACATGTGTGGAAATAGTTGGCAGTTGCAAAAAACATGACCAACGATTTACATTCATTGTATGTGTGTGGCACTTAATGAATGGAACATCTTAGTCATTGGGCCAAAGAACATTCATGGTGGCAACTGCCTTGGGAGTGTGGAGGCGTCAGTAACCCCCTGATATACATTGTTCTGTCGTTCCCTAACAGTTCAAGCTTTAGCGCAACCAGTCAATAACATGGTATCAGAGCAGGACGTCTAGTGTTCAAGTCTTGGGGTTTGCAAAATTCAGTATTATAGGGCATCCGGTATTGTATCAGCTAAGAGTATCACGTGCGGGGCCAGTATACTGCCCACACGTGAGGGGAGGTGTTGGAGGCGTCAGCAAACCCCCTGATATACATTGTTTTTGTCGTTCCCTAACAGCTTGAGCTTTTAGCTGGCACCACAGGTGATGATGACCAGATGTACAATCATGCCATTACACTCATCGGGCGGGGCATAGATACATGTTGGATATGAACCATTGGTGAACTTCCTTACACCACACCACACATCGTCATCTTCATAGTAGGGTGCCATCTTAGGCACCACTCAGATGTCCCACACACTTGCCTAGTTAGCCTGATTAATGATCAACTTGGAACTTTTTGAGCCATAGATGCTCATAGGAGCAACGACAATACAAGTGCAGCTAAAGAGGTTCGTTGATGCCTAAAAATGAGTTGATCACATTTAACTTAATAATAATCATGAGTTAGAGATGTTTGTCTCTAATACATAATCATTAACAGTGAATGTTTGTTTTGTTGAGGATGTTCTCAATCTTGGACGCCAGGGGGTGTCGGGTGCCCGACAAGCTTTGGCTCAGACGTCTGAAAATACTCAGAATCGGCTTCTGGAATCTAGACACTGCTGGATCGAAGATCGGGGTTGTCGGTCTCCTGACGGGGTTGAGTCGGGCACCTGAAATGCCCCGGACGTATCTATGAACTCTGGACAATATGGGCCAGGTTTGGTTGCCCGACGGGGTCGGGTCGAGTGCCCGATGGCACGCGCTTAGGTCGGTTGCGCAAAGTTTTGCGCGGATTTGTTTCTAATTCGGTTGTTTCCTATTTAAAGGGGTGTAATCCGGGATTAGGATCATCACCGTGAAAGGGTCATGTATCCTAGAGCGGGAGGGATTAAGAGAGTTCTAGGATGAGAGAATTAGCTTGGAAAAGCATGGATTTCTCTGGGTGAGGGAAAAGGCTATGTTTCTCCTTCTCATGTGAGAATTAGCTCTGGGAAAGCTTGGATTTCTCTGTGGAGCTTTAGGATCTAGATAAGTTATTCTTCTGTAATCTCTTGTAACTTTTGATTCATAGTGGATTATTCGCTATGTGCTATTGTTTTTTTTACCCGTGAGGGGTTTTTCCACTTTAAAATTTGGATTGTTCTCTTATGTATTAATTGTGTGGGTGTGATTGCCATTGGTGTTTGATCTCGTTTGATTCTATACTTCGTGTTTCACTTCTGCGGGTTGGTTTTTTCCTAACATGTTTGAGTAGAGGAAGAAGTAGAGGTTGTATTTATTTCAGAATGCATATTAAGTAGCTACCCAAGTCTGTAGTAGTATCAACTGTTATGCTTCTTACAAATAATCAAATGGGTTGATGTTCGCTCACCTTAAGTGCAAGGCTGCGATGTAGTAATAATTCTCGATAAGACTGAGGCTGATCTACAGGGAAAGAGGTAAATGATTCCAACTACTCTAATAACTAGAATCTAAGAAGTTTAGGAAAATAGTTTTTCACATAAAACAGGAAAATCTAAGATTTGGGAAGAACTAGAGCATCAAGGATCCACTTGTAGTAGTTCAATACCAATCCATTCATCCAAGTACAACACAATTAGAATCGAAGTCATATCTCTCATCTAATTGGAGGATATAACATTCAAGCACAAATAGTCCCACTTAAATCTGGAAATTAGATTTCTAGTTTTAATGAAGCACATAAAACTTGAACTTGTAGCCTTCGAAGTAACAGCCATGCTAAGAGACTATGGCATGCTCCAGGGTTACTACAATTCGAATTCAAACAACTCAATCATGACAATCTCAAAGAATTGCAAGGAATTCATGTCTGGAGTACACAAACTCTCATAATTCATCTAAAAATCTAAGTTTTATTCAAACTGGAACTTGAAAATCCATAAATAAGTAAAGGGTACTTGAAGAAATGAATTAAAGAATTAAAACTAATTACAAACTTCACCTCTTAACTCTAGCTAAGAGGTTAGCTAAAAGAAAGCATTAAAAACTAGAACTAGAACTAGAAGAAGAAGAAAACTAGTTGCAGGAGTCTTGATCTCTTTGCTCCCCACGTTGCCGGATGCCTTAGGAAGGGAGTGGACGTGTCCTTTTATAGCTTAGATCTGCCACCGACTTGGAAGATTCGAGAAAACGCAGAGTCCTTCCGCAATTTGGAAACCTATAATTGAAAATCGGAGTTTCTGGAACACTTTAGACCTGTCTGGCAACCGGTCTAAGAAGCACAAAAACGATCCAGTAAGATTTAAGTTTCTGGACTACTGTAGACCTGTCTGAAGACCCATCTGGAGACCTGTCTGACGACCGGTCTAGGGACAAGTCTAAGAGATTTTTTTTCTTCATATTTTCTTCTTTTTCTCTTCTTTCTTTCTTGCTTCTTTCCTCCACCTCTTGGAACTTGTTCTATTGATCTTCAATGCATACAAAGTGACTCTTTTGACATCATATTGGTGAAGTCTCTCTCTCATTCCTACAATCACGAAAACATGTATTAGATAAATCTTTAAACATAAAATCATGCATAATGAGTGATGAATTGGGGTTAGAATACGCGCAATTCGAGGCTCAACAGTTGTTTTATGTGCAATACTAATATTCAAGGAATCCATATGCCATTCTATTTAGTGTTTGGTTATGTATCTCTCTGTTTACTTGAAATTTGCTGTGCCAAACAGCTAGGGCAAGAATACTAATTTTGGTGGGCCATCGCCAAAATAGTGGGTCTTAAGAATTTAGGAGATCCCACAAAATCAGGATTGAGGATTAAGCATCCTAATTTTGGCTGGCCCCATGCCCTTCACATCAGATTTGTACATGTGGAGTGGCATTTTCCGAGCTTAATTACAACAAATATCATTTTAGTTTTTTTCCCCTAAAACTGCATATAATTGTGATGAAGGGATTAAAACACTGCTTTCTTGTGAGGAATCTGAGCTAGAGATATGACCCCACCTGACTTGTCATCAGAGCACGATCCTGATTGTTGCCCGAATGGTCCCCTTCCCAAATAGACCATTTCGTCCATTTATACACATTTAAAATCTTAGGATTTATGCCATGCGTCGATTTGAAATGTTGGAACTTGCAAGGTCCCTGTTCTGGTACTCGACTTGCTTGCTGTGAGCCAGTTTGTCCGTCTGGTGGGCCACACTAATTGGGGAAAAATGTACAGCAGTCGTCACAGGATGTCGGAAATTTCTGGATTTAGAGGTGTGGTGCCATCCAGCTAGCAAGACATTGCCATTTCCCAACATTGGTGGGCCCCACAGGGTTGGTGGCTGTCTGCATCATTTTTTAAATTATTGCAAGTGGACCATTATTTATGTACCTAGACAGGAAGGGAGTTTTCCAGGGTATTTCAATAATTCATAGTTTCATGTAAAGGTCAGCAAGTCAAGTAAAGAACACGACATTTCAGGCCTTACTAAAACAAAATCACCAGCAGCTTCCTCTAAGAAAAAGATGTAGTATTTGAGAAAATCACCAGCAGATTTCTCTAAGAAAAAGATTCACATAGAATAAGATTTTGTGAAGGTTATCAAGTCAAGTCATTGCTTTAGAAATTCACCAGCAACTTCCTCAAGTAAAAATTGCTCATATCAGGCAATTAGGACCTCTACATAGTGGCCCACTAGACCAACAATCCTAATCACTGTAGATGTGCCACACGTAAGACAATTACCGTTTCATTGAAGAGGGGCTGCAGATAGGATCATTAGGATTATTTGATCATTGAGGCTTTTGGACAGTGGCCCATTCCTCGGTAGGACACATGAGATGAAGCATACATGTCTATGGTGGTACCTTGAATTGTGTCCCATCACAAAACCCATGGCACAAAAACCAAACCAGATGGCCCCCATCAAGTGACCAGTTGCAATCACAATCATCATGCATGTCTATTGTGGAGATGGAGAGTAAACATAATTTGGCGTGTCCTTGAGAGAGAGCTTCCTTTTCTATTGAGATATGAACAGTCAAAAGTATCCTGCATTGTCTGAGGAAGGTGGCCAATCAAATTGATGTTTTGAGCGCAACAGCATTAGTAGCTTCTTGATGCTTTCCATGCGCTTTATTTATCCTTTTCTAGTGATTCTTTTTTCTCCCACTTCATGGAAAATAGCATATACAGGCTACAGTTTCATCATTTTTCATTCCACATCATCACCATTTTCAGTTGTTGGGCATTTCTACGATACCAAAAAAAGATGGTAGAAGAATTTCTCCCTGCTTTTGAATCAGCATGGAGGGGAATTGAAATGCAAATTGACGTAGGGACTATCTTTGCTGCAATCAATAGCCTGCCACTTGTTGCTCAGTCCATTCATGAATGGAGCCCACTTGGTTGCGTGATTAGATGATCAAGATCACCCATATGCTCACCCCCCAAAAAACAGGCTGATGGGAGAATCCTACCTACCCGATATTTTCTGTTGAATGTGGACTATTGGCCGATTTTTATGATTATCCGTTTCTTTGAAGGCTGTTACTTGGATGGATAGGATCATCCAATTGGTGTGATATTTATTCAGTTTCCAATCAACCATAGAGTTCATGAGATTGACGGATCAGATGATCCACTCACGAGCCACGTAGGCCTTGTCAAGCAATAGACACTCAAGCAAAAGGACAGGTTCCAAATAGAAAATGGGCCAATAGGCCTCTTAAAATCCATGTCGAGGGGCCTTTGTGGCTCTATCATTTTGTTGCATGCATGAATGTTTGTTTAAGTAGAGGAAGAAACAGAGGTTAAATTTATTTCAGAATGCATATGAAGCAGCTATCCAAGCCTCTAGTATTTATGCTTCTTACAAGTACTAAAATGGGTTGGTTTTTTGCACACTAATATGTTCAGGGAGTCCATCTGCATTTTATTTACTGTTTGGTTGGGTATCTCTCTGTTTACTGGGAATTTGCTGATGCCAAACAGCTGGGGCCAGAATACCAAGTTTGGCAGGCCTTTGCCAAAATCACAGGATCAAGAATTTAAGGGATCCCACAAAATCAGGATCAAGGATTGAACCTTAACCCCAATTTTGGCGGGCCCCATGCCCTCCATGTCAGATTTGTATATATGGAGTGCCATTTTCATGGCTTAATCACAACCATAGATCATTTGTTTCTCTTTTCCGAAACTTTGTATGATTGCAATTAAGGGGTTAAAAGCGTTCTTGTGCGGAATATGACTTGGAGATATGGGGCTCACTTAAATTGCCATCAGGGCATTCTGATTGTGCCCCAGATGATCCCCTACCCAAACAGAGTTTGTTCCATTTAGACACACATGTTTAACATTATGATTTATGCCATGCATCTAACAGAAATGTTTCAGCTTTCGCAAGGTCCCTGTTCTGGTACTCAGTACTCAACATGCATGTGGTGGTCTAGTCTGTCCATCTTGTGGACCCCATTGATCAGCAAAAAAGGCTACACAGTCGTCACGCGACGTCAGAAATTCCAGGAGTCAAGAGGTGTGGTGCCATCCAGCTAGAAAGACACTTTCATCTCCCAATTGTGTGGACCCCGCAGGGTTGTTGGCTGTCTGGATCATTTTAAATTGAGGTCTGTCTAGATAACTTTAAATTATTATATGATGAAGAATCTATTACAGGTGCCTAAAATGGAACATATAGAGGCAATAATAGTGGAGGATAATCTTGTAGGTGATTTTGCTTGTATGTGATCCTTCTCCTTTCCCTTTGAAAATCTCTAGTTTGTTGTTGGGTGTTAGCACGGAGACAGAAAAGGGATATGGTTGCCTGTTTATATTGAAGAGAGGCTGCAGATGAGATTGTTAAGATTCTTTGATCATTGAGGCTTTGGGCTGTGGCCCATCCATGGAAGGGCACATGAGATGAAGCATGCATGTCAATGGTGGTACCTCAATTTGTGTCCCATCACCAAACCCAACTTTTAAAGAGGAATTGAAAGGTTGTTGGGTATTTCCACAATACCAAAAAAAGATGGCAAAAGCATCTCTCTGCTTTTCTTTTGTTAAAACAATGTTGGGGAAGTTGAATTCTCTATTTCTCCAAGAATTTGAATATGAACTGATCCACTCATCCAGCGGCGCCCACATGTACATGTTGGATATGAATCGTTGAGGAGCTTCCTTACATTTCATATTGTCCTCTTCACTGTAGGGTGCCATCTTAGGCACCACTTAGATGTCCCATACACTTGCTTAGTTGGCTTGTTAAATGATCAATTTCTAACTCTTTGTGCCTCAGATGCTCATAAGATCAACGACAACAATGTGAGCAGCTACCCAAGTCTTTAGTGTTAACTGTTATGCTTGTTACAAGTAATCTGATGGAAATATAGGGCCCACTTGAGTTGGTATCAGGGCATGATCCTGATTGTGTCCGGGATGATTCCCTATCCAAGCAGACCATTTGTTCCATTTATACAGGTATTTAAAATTAGAAACATTGTAACTTATAAGGCCTCTGTTCTGGTACTCAAACATGCATGTGGTGATCCAGGCCGTCTATCTGATGGACTGAACCAATTAGCAAAACATGTGCTGCAGTTGTCATGGGATGTCGGAAATTTCGGGAATCGTGTGGTGCAGTCCAGCTGGATAGATATTTTCATCTCCCGACCATGTGGGCCCAGCAAGCTTAATGATGTCTGTCTCTATCACTTTTAAAATTGTTGCAAGTTTTCGTGGACCATTGTTTAAGTACATGGTAATTGGACATTTCTAACCATCTGATCGGCTGTCTGCGGTTCTGCATTAGAAAAAGGAACATGATTACCTGTTTTTGTTGAAGAGAGGCTGCAATCAGATCGGTAAGATTGTTAGATCATTAAGGCTTTTGGTCTGTGGCTCATCCCTGGGAGGGCACATGAGATGTAGTATACTTGTCTACAATGGTATCTCGAATTGTGTCCCACCACCAAACCCATGGAACAAAAACCAAACCAGATGGCCCACCATACATGTCAATGATGGAGATTGGAGAATTTGAGGTGTCCTCTTCCTTTTCTATTCAAACAGGACCAGTCAAAAAGTATACTCTATTATCAAGGAAGTGGCCCACGATATTGATGTTAGCAGACTGAATTGG
Source organism: Liriodendron chinense (assembly GCA_003013855.2). Lineage (NCBI taxonomy): Eukaryota > Viridiplantae > Streptophyta > Magnoliopsida > Magnoliales > Magnoliaceae > Liriodendron > Liriodendron chinense. Next base: position 7,661 of record PVNU02001510.1, read on the forward strand.
CAGCTTTTTTATGCTTTCCATGTGCCTTGTTTATCTTCTCGTGGATACTTTATGCTTTCCGTGTAGATATTCGAGCTATTTTCGATCATCCTTTCATGTAAAGGACAGCAAGTCAAGTCAACTGTAGTACTAAAAGAAATTAACCAGCAGCTTCCTTTACCCTGTTTGAATTTGTGAAAAAGAAAATCAGAGAAAATGGGTGTTTCGAAGAAAATGCCATTTCTTAAAAGCAAATGAAAAGCTGTTTCCTTTCATTGTTTTTCAGGAAAATTTTCTTGATTTTTATTTCATTGCCAAAGTTACTGTTGAAAAAAAAAACATTGGATCACATATCTGTGCACTGAAGATGGATTGTGCAACAGATCATATTGTTGCACGGGAGCGGATTAGGTGAGACCCCGGATCCACTAAGGTGGGTGGGACCCTAACTGTGGGGCCACTTTGATGTATGTGACTACATCCACGCCGTCCATCCGTATTGAAAGTTCATTTCAGGGCATAATACAAAAAATGAAGCAATTCCAAATCCCAGATGGACCATAATACAGGAAACAGTGGCGATCAACCATTAAAAACTTCCTGTGGGCCACAAAAGCTTTGGATCAAGATGATATTTATGTTGTCTCTTCATCTAAGTGTTTGTGACCTTATCAACATGTTGGATGGAAAATAATCATCCATAAACATTCCGGTGGAATCCATGAAGTTTTCAATGGTAGAGATTCAATCACGACTGTTTCTGTGGTGTGGTCCACCTAAGATTTGACTCAGCTTCATTTTTGGGGTCATACCCTAAAATGAACTTTCAAAATGTTTGGACCGTGTGGATTTAAGACACATGCATCACTATGAGCCCCACAGTCAAAGGTCCCACCCACCTCAGTGGATCCAGGGTCTCACCTAATCCTCTCCCTTGTTGCACATGACACGTTGGCATACGTGGGACATCATGGCATGCATGGTATGTTTGAAGATGGATGGTGGGATCACATGTTGCCCGCATGGCATATTGATCACATGTTGCCCGCATGGCATATTGACATGTGTGGTGCTTGTGAAGTGCTTAAAAGTGGATAGAAGTACATGTGATGCATTTGCAAGTGGGGTGCTTGAAGATGAGGTGACACATCTGATTGAACGGTGCAGAGAGGATGATTGAGAATTGATCACCAACAGGCTACAATATCACAACTTATTGTACCATAACATCTTTCCTGCCGATGTGCCACTTGTGTAGTAAATCAGTACCATGAAAACTATAGTCCATGATTGAATGACGCACAAGTCTGAGTGATCTTGGGAAGTAATCCATCATTTTCAAGGTTGTTTAGCCACTTGGATTTGAATGTTTACTTAGAATTCAAATCCAAGATTTTAAATTATGGAGATTTTCATTATTTAAGTTGTGTTACTGTTAGGCAACTTGAATTGTAGAAAGAACAAAAGAGTCATTTGAAATATGACCGTCAGAGAAATTGAAAATCCTTGGGATTCTAAACCCAACTTTTAAAGAGATATTGAAAGGTCGGCCTTTTGGAGTCCAAACCCAAAAGGCTCAAAATTTAAGCTGCCAAACAACCCATCAAGGTGACACTCCTTAGCCTAAACATGGGGAATCCAAATATCCGTGTAACCAATGCAACTTCAGTCATGTGTGCCATAGGCTGATGAAAGCAAGATATGGTTGTCCTTTTGCATCCTTATGTGTCGACATTTTTGAAAGGTGAAGAATAACCAGATGTACAAATTAGGGTTGTAAATGGTCGGGTTCGGGGCGGGTTTAGCCAAAACCAGACCCACCCATTTACTAAACGGGTCTAGGTCCAAATTTTAAACCTAGACCCTTTTACTAAATGGGCGGGTCCGGGTCGGGTCCGAGTCAACCCATCAGACCCATTTATAAATGGGTCCGGGTCTAGTAGAGGGAGATCCATCCAGACCCATTTATAAATGGGTCGGGTCCAATGGGTCCGGGTCGGGATCAAGTATGCAAGCATTTTACAAGGCTTAAAACCGGGTCTGGACGGGTCTAGGCTAGACAGGTCCTTTGAGACATAGACCAAACCCGCCCACTTACTAAATGGGTTCCGGTCGGGTCGGGTCGGGTCTAATATAAAGGAAACCAGACCCAGACCCGTTTATTAACTAGGTCTGTTCTTGGACCCAGACCCATACCATTTAACAAACGGGTTGGGTCTGGGTCGGGTCTAAATGGGTTGGGTCCGAGTACCCCATCGGGTCCACTGCCCCATTTACAGCCCTAGTACAAATCATGCCATTCCACTCATCAGATGGGCCACACCTCTGTGTTGGATATGAACCGTTGATGAGCTTCCTTACACCACATAATGTCCTCTTCAAAGTAGTGTGCCATCTTAGGCACCACTCAGTTGTCTCACACACTTGCCTAGTTGGCTAGTTAAATGATCGACTTCTTACTTTTTGTGTCATATATGCTCATACCATTGATGGAAAAAATGAAAGCAGCTACCGAAGTCTTTAGTGTTAACTGTTATGGGGCCCACCTGAATTTGCATTAGGGCATGATCCTGACTGTGCCATGGAATATCTCCTATCAAAACTGAGCATTTGTTCCATTTATTCACGTGTGTTTGAAACCTTATGATTTATGCCATGCATCTCTCAGAAACATTATAACATATAAGGCCCCTATTCTAAGGGAGTAGATTATTTGTTACCCGGGTAATACCCATTTGGGGCTCAACTTGATGTATTTGTTGTATATCCACGCCCTCCATCTTCTTTACCATCTCAGTTTAGGATGTCATCCCAAAACTTAGTAAGATCCAAATCTCAGGTGGACCACACCATTAGAAGCAATGATGAATAACCATTAAAAACGTTTCGTGGGCTGCAAAAGTTTTGTATGAAGCTGATCTTTGTGTTTTTACTTCATCCAAGTCTTCTTGCCATTATTAACAGGTTGGATGGAAAATAAACATTACGGAAAACCTTACAATGGGCCCTTTGGAATTTTTAATCATGAGGCACTCAATCATCATTGTTTCCTTGGTGTGGTCCACCTAAGATTTGGATCTGGTTAATTTTTGGGATCACATCCTAAAATGGGCTAGAGAAGCAAATGGACGGCATGGATATACAAAACATCATCAAGGTTGGCCCCACAGTAAGGGTAACATTAGGGCTATAAATGGGTCAGTGGACCCGATGGGGTACCCAGACCCAACCCATTTAGACCCGACCCATTTGTTAAATGGTACGGGTCTGAGTCCAAGAACAGACCCAGTTGCTAAATGGGTCTGGGTCTGGTTTCCTTTATATTAGGCCTGACCCGACCCGACCCGACCCGACCCAAACCCATTTAGTAAGTGGGCGGGTTTGGCCTATGTTTCAAGGGACCCATCTAGCCCAGACCCGTCTAGACCCAGTTTTAAGCCTTGTAAAAATGCTTGCATACTTGATCCAGGCCCGGACCCATTAGACCCGACCCATTTATAAATGGGTCTGGGTGTATCTCCCTCTACCAGACCAGGACCCATTTTTAAATGGGTCTGATGGGTTGCCTCGGACCCGCCCATTTAGTAAAAGGGTCTGGGTCTAAAATTTGGACCCAAACCCATTTACTAAATGGGCGGGTCTGGTTTTGGCTAAACCCGCCCCAAACCTGACCATTTACAGCTAACACCAACTAAGCTGTTACCCTGGTAACACCTAATCCGTTTTCCCCTATTCAGGTACTCGAAATGCATGTGGTAGTAATCCAGACTGTCTATCCGGTACACTGCACCAATCAACAAAAAGTATGATGCAGTCGTCATATGATGTCAAAAATTCCAGGAGTAAGAAGTGTGGTGCTGGCTAGAGAGATATTTCATCTCTTGACAATGTGGGCCCTGCAAGCTTGATGATGGCTGTTTGGATCACTTCTTTATCTCTTGTAAATTTCTGTGAACCATTGTTTATGTACCTGATAATTCAACATTTCTAACCATCTAATTGATTGTCCATGGTTCTGGTTCTGCAATAGGAAAAGGAACATGATTACCCTTTAATGTTGAAGAAAGGCTGCAATTGGATTGTTTGATTGTTGAGGCTTTTACTCCTCAATCCATAGCTCAAGTGGTAGATTGAGTGAAGATAACCTTGTTTCAACACTGAGATCATGGTATCGATGGCTAACATTGCTGTGTGACTAACAATGGGGTGGGTGTACTAACAAGGGGGTGTATGTACTAACCAAAAAGAAGAAGAGGCTTTTGGCTATAGCCCATCCTTGGGAGGGCACATGAGATGAATCATACTTTTCTACGCAGATACCTTGAATTGTGTCCCATCACCAAACCCATGGAACAAAAACCAAACCATATGCGTCCCATTAAGTGACTAGTTGCAATCACAATCAACATACATGTCTATGGTGGAGATTAGAGTGGACACAATTTGAGATGCCCCCATCCTTTTCTATTGAAACATGAGCGGTCAAAATTAAGGCATCTTGCATTGTTAAGGAAGTGGCCCACCATATTAATGTTAGGAAGCGACAGCAGCGGCAGTTTCTTGATGCTTTCCATGTGCTTTTTTTTATTTGTTCTTGTGACCACTTTTTCTCACTTGGTAGAAAATAGTATATAGGCCACAATTACATTATTTTCCAATCCACATTATCACAATTTTTCAGTTGTCAAGCATTTCCACAATACCAAGAAAAGATTTTGGAAGCATTTATCTCTGCTTTTGTTAAAACAATGTTAGGGAAGTTGAATTCTCTACCTCTCCAAGAGTTTTGAAATAGAATGTTAAAACAATGTTACTTCTCCAAAATAACAAGTTTCAATATTTTAAGAGATCCCACAAAATCACCATTAAGGATTAAACCTTAATCCCAATTTTTGCTGGCCTCATGCCTTCCCCATCATATTCGTATAATAAACAATTACCAAATAATCTATTTTTGAAAAAATAAGTAATCATTATATTGTAGAGATGCCAAACAGCCTCTTAGTATAATTGTGATTAAGGGGTTAAAAATGCTACTTTCTTGTGCAGGATCTAACATGGGGATATGGGGCTCACCTGAATTAGCATCAGGGCATGATCCTGATTGTGCCCAGATGATCCCTAGCTCAAACAGACCATTTGTTCCATTTATACATGTGTTTAAAACCTTAGGATTTATGCCATACACCTATCCGAAATGTTGTAACTTGCAAGGTTCCTGTTCTGATAATCAACATGCATATTGTGATCCAGTCAGCCAATCTAGGTATTAGTGTGGTGCCATACAGCTATCATGATATTTTCATCTCTCAGCTGCTGTGGGCCGGCAATGGTACTTGTTGCTTGTCTGGATTACTTTATGGGAATTTTACAAAATACTACCTACTTAATACAAAATTTATATTGCCATACCTTTTTCAAAAGAGATTTTCAATAAGCTACCCCATTAAGTCACTATCATCATAGGAATTTATATTTTGTTAAAGGAAAATAGGCCACTAAAGGGGTGCAGGCTTAGGTGGGCCCCACCATGATGTTTATAGAAAATCTATCCCCACTACCAGGTACATCACCCCAAGTTAAGCCCAAGGTGCAAACAACATCCCCATGTGAATCTGATTCAGGTGGACTACACGATTAAAAAAAAAACAATGTACGGTGTAACACACCCTCCTAACCGTTTTCCTTGTGTGGCTCAGATAAATAAAAAATGGGAATGATGTTTGACACTATACCTAAAATTTGGTTTTGCATCTAATGGTAGGAGTGGATTTTATATAACATCATGGATGGCCCTGGAAAAATTAAGGATGAACGTCTCTCTGCCAACTATCTTCTTTGGTGTAGCTCACATGAATACAAGTCAGCCTGAATTTTTAGCCCTTACACTAATGTGGGATTACACATCCAATGATTGGAGTGGATTAACACACCTTATTATGGTGGGCCTATATAAAAATGAAGTGTTTCCAATCGTTCATAGATTCTAATGTATATATGAGATACACTCCAACCATTAGAGGTAGAGGACAAAAAAATCAGGCTGACATATTATTCAAATGGGCCATACCAAAGGAAACAATGGACAGAGAGACATTCGCCCCTTATTTTTATAGGGCCCACTGTGCTGATTATATGAAATCCACTCAAACTATTAGATGCCACACCAAAATTAGGAATGGGGCCCAAAAATCAAGCCTATCTGTGATTCAAGTGGGCCACACCAAGGGAAATAGTTTAGAGATTAAGCATTGCTTTGTACACTGTTTCTATTTGTGTAGTCCACCTGAATCAAGGATGAGACTGATTTTTGAGCCCGGGGTCTAAAATGAGGTGATGCACCTGTTAGTCGAGGTGGATTTCACATAAACATCATGGTGGGTCCTACATGAACCACCACTCTTTGCTTGCCAATTTCCTTTAGACATGAAAACCATTTTAAAAAGTTACTGAAAGGTAAATTTTATATTAACTAGGTAGTCTTTATAAAACTCCCATCCTTTAATTTAGATGACAGTAGTGTAGATATCCATGGTATTTTCGTTCATCCTTTCAGGTAAAAGTACAGCAAGTCAAATCAATAACGTGCCCTCCCTCATAGTACTCAAAGAAATTAACCAGCAGCTTCCTTAGTCCCTGTTTGAATTTGTGGAGAGAGAGAGAGAGAGAGAGAGAGAGAGAGAGAGAGAGAGAGTGAGTGAGTGGAGTTTCGAGAAAATGCCATTTCTAAAAAGCAAATGAAAAGTCGTTTCCTTTTATTGTTTTTCAAGAAAATTTTCTTGATTTTTATTTCATTGCTAAAGTTATTGTTTGATAAAAAAGAAGAAGAAGAAGGATTTATTTCGTGAAGATTTTACTCAAAAGGCATTAGATGACATATCTATGCATTGAGGATAAATTGTGCAACATGTCCAATTGTGGCATGTGACACGCTGGCAGAGGTGGGACATGGGCATGCATGGTATATTTGAAGATGGATGGTCGCATATCGACATGTGTGGTGCTTGTGGAGGGCTTAAAGACAGATGGAAGCACATATTGTGCATTTGCACGTGGAGTGCTTGAAGATGAGGTGGCACATATTGCACATATGGCACATCTGATTGAACAATGCAGGGAGGATGATTGAGAATCCATGAATTACAGGGAACCATACCACAACTTGTTGTACCATAACATCTTTCCTACCAACTGTGCCGCTTGTGTAGGAAATCAGTACCATGAAAACTATAGTCCCCCTTCTCTAAAATGAAGATGAAGATGATTGAGTGATGAAGAAATTTGAGTGATCTCTGGAAATAATCCATCATTTTCAGGTAGTTTGGCAACTTGGAATTGAATGTTTACTTAAAGAGTCCAAATCTAAAATTTTAAATTATGGAGATCTTCATTATGTAAGTTGTGTTGGGCAACTTGAATTATAGAAAGACCAAGAGAGCCATTTGATGACCATTAGAGAAATTGGAAATCCTCATATTTCGTAACCCAACTTTTAAAGAGGAATTGAAAAGTGGCCTTTATGAGGAATCCACCAAATTCCAAGAAGCCAAACACAAGATTGTGGCCTGAATTTGAAATCCAAATCCAAAAGGCTCAAAATTTAAGCTGCCAAACAACCCATCAAAGTGACACCCCTTGACCTGAACATGGGGATTCAAGTAGCCATGAACTTATATATGCAACTTCAGCCATGGTTATCAGTGCCTGATGCTTTTTCATCAGATTCGCCAGTGTGACTATGTATTTTTTTCTTCCCCTTCTTTACTTCCTATCATGGTATCTTTGCAGCTTGAATTTCAAACCACCATTGTAGTTGTCTTCATCACCACTGTCATGATGATTTATCTTAGAGAATTTGTAAGGCTGTTCTTCAGAAATTTTATTTTAGAATTTAAAAGGGCTAATTGCATTTAACTCTCTGTTATGTGACAATTTGAGATACCTCCTCTCTGCTTTTAATTTTTGTGGATACCTCCCTTTTTTTCATAGATTCATTGTCAATTCACCAAGACAAGAATCCACGTTGTATTAGCACCAGCTTTCTTTGAGAAAATGACTGTTTTACCCCTATAACATGGGCAACTAGTTGTACATTACTGTGGGGCCACTGTGGTGGGTGTATTCCATCCAACCCATCCAACAAAGTCACCCACCATGAAGATGACATGCCTTGAAAATCATGCCATGTCCAACAATCTGGTGGGCCACCATGAGAATTTGGAGGCTTATGTTGTGGCCCAATTAATGATTAGATTAGGCTGATCTTTTAGGCGTCCGATTTTTATGGTGGAGCATCCTGCTGATGGTTTAGATGTGATACATGCATCACAATTGTGCAATTCTTATCTAGTGTCTTTGTATTTTGAGTCATTTGGTACATACTCTAATTCCTCCTAAAGTGAGTGCAACATATGGCCCGAGGAGGTTTTTAATGGGGGATTTCCAATCAATACTGTTTTCCAGGGGTTTGGTCCACCTATGATTTGGATCCGTCTCATTTTTTAGATTATGCCCTAAAATAAGATATAAAAAATGGATGGACAGCATGAATAAGACACATACGTTGAAGTGGGCCACAAAGCTTTGACACCAGCTTGCTAGCTGATAATGAGGTCCATGGCCAAACCGTGTGTTGGGCTATCTAGGTCATGAGAGTGGATTGTGCACTCTGTGGAGCCCACACATGATGTATGTGTCTTATCCATGCTGCTTCAAAAGATTTTTTTTTTCTTTTTTTTTTTTTTTTTTTCTTTTTTACACACCCACTTACACGGCTTTTGCAGTTTCAGTGTTGAAAATCTCGTGAGTCTACCACCACTGAGCCATGAAGACCCACCGGTTTAGTTTTAGGTCATGAGCCCAAAATTGTAGCATATCCAAAGCTCAAGTTAACCACACCATAGGAAACAAAGAGGATTACAATGCATACCATTGAAACCTTACTAGTGCCAAGAGTGATGTTTATCCTTCATCCAACCTGTTCAAAAGGTCACGGAGACATGGATAAAGGTAAACATACAAACATCAGCTGAATCCAAAATTTCTGTGATGCCCAAAAAGTTTTCAACGGTGGGCATTCAATTCCTACTGTTTCCTCTGGTGTGGTCCACTTAAGCTTTGGACATGCTTCAACTTTGTGCATATGATTTAAAATGATCTGTAAAAACGGATGGATGGTGTGGATAAAATACATACATGACGGTGGCCACCAAAGAGTTTACTCAGTATGCTAATGTATGCTTAGTTAGTCAGGACGCAATCCATTTTCCTGGGTCACTTCAAATTCGAGAAGAATATAAGATAGATGGTGCATATATACAGGCATTAATGGACACAGGATAATCTTGTAACTGATCTTACTTGTATGTGATCCTTGGGATTTTTGTTCACTTTCTAGTGCCCTGTTTTGAAGGACCACAGCCAGTAATCGGGCATTTCTATCCATCTGATCGGTTGTCTGCAGTAGTACTGCATTAGAAAAGGAAGCATACATGTCTACGGTGGTATCTCAAATCGTATACCATAACCAAACCCAGGGCACAAAAAACTAACCAGATGGATCCCATCAAGTGATCGACCAGTTGCAATCAACCATCACCATACATGTGATCTACAGTGGAGATTGGATGAACACAATTTAAAGTGTCCTTGAGGTCAGTCAACAACCTGCTTTATGAAGGAAGTGGCCCACCATTAAAGCATTAGCATAGGCTGCTTCTTGGTGATTTCCATCTGATTTCTTTATCATTATTCTCTTTTGACTCCTTTTTCTCTCACTTCACCGAAAGGCCACAGTTTCAATATCATTTCCCTTTCCCCCATTATCACCATTTTCAGTCATTGTGTGTTACCACCAGTGTAGAGAGAAAAGAGCAGGAAAAGGAACTCCTCCATTTCCATCTTCTTCTTCTCTCTTCTTCTTTTCCATCATCACAAGTGTATTATTGTCTGCCTGTGTGAACTGCTTGTGTCCCCCTTTTCACCTACTTAAGAGTATTTGCTCCCTCCACCTGAAATAGTTTTGAGGAGAGATTTCTTGATTTAGAGGATCGGCATCAGACTCTTCATCTAAGGAATCTGTTCACGCAGTTGTGATTGTGTCGAGGTAAGATCTTAACCATCCATATTTAAATCATTAATTTAGATCATTATGGAATCAATCGCCAATTCACCCCACTAAGAAAATTAGATGTCCCGGAAATTATGCCAATCCAACCATCAAGTGGGCCACCATTTGAATTTGAAGGGTTATGTTGTGGCCCACTTAATGATTAGATTAGCTTGATCTTTTAGGTGTCCAATTTTTACATGCCATACGAACACCATAATGGTCCTATTCTCCTACTAGAGTATTTGACTGTGTTCTCTTGGCTCTCTCCACCTAAAATAGTTCAAGGAGAGATTTGTTGACTTAGAGGATCAGCATCAGACTCTTCATCTAAGGAATCAGTTCACGCTTGTACCGAGGTAAGATCTTAACCATCCATATATAGATCATTAATGTTAGAAATCTAATCTTATCCTACATGGGTGTTTATGGAATCAAACACCAATTCACCCCACTAAAAAAGTTAGATGTCCCGGAAATCATGCCATTCGTACCATCAAGTGGGCCACCATTTGAATTTGGAGGGTTATGGTTATGTTGTGGCCCACTTAATGATTAGATTAGCCTGATCTTTTAGGTGTCCAATTTTTACATGCCATACGAGCACCATAATGGTCCTATTCTCCTACTTGAGTATTTGACTGTGCTCTCTTGGCTCTCTCCACCTAAAATAGTTCGAGGAGAGATTTCTTGATTTAGAGGATCGGCATCAGACTCTTCGTCTAAGGAATCTGTTCACACTTGTGTCGAGGTAAGATCTTAACCATCCATATTTAGATCATTAATGTTAGAAATCTAATCTTATCCTACATGGGTGCCTCTGGAAGCAAACACCAATTCAACCCACTAAGAAAGTTAGATGTCCCGGAAATCATGCCAATCGAGCCATGAAGTGGGCCACCATTTAAATTTGAAGGGTTATGTTGTGGCCCACTTAATGATTAGATTAGCCTGTCCAATTTTTATGGTGGAGCATCCTCCTAGACTATTTAGATGTTTGTATTAGATGCCATGCAAACACCATAATGGTCCTATTCTATCATCCTTGTAACCGATAGACGACATTTGGTGGATGGATTAGATTTCTCAAAAACACCACGATAGGCCACACATGTTTAGTTGGTGCGTCGGTGCTAGTTCAATAGTGCCTATTCAATACCGCTATTCTAAGCCATGCGACACACCTGAGTGGTAGATCTACCTCATATATGGACTACTCATCCCCTAAAATGAGTTGATGAAATTATTGGACGGGGAGATTTCTCGAAAGCATCACAGTGGGCGAGACAACTTTTTAGCTGAAATCAATGTGTTTAAAGAAGAGCATTTAATACTCAGTGTGGTCCACTCGAGTTTTGGATCTACCTCATTTTTGGGCCACTTACTAAAATCATCTTGTAAAAATGGTGAATGGGGTGGATTTTTCAAAAAACATCATGGTAGGTGGTCCCAAAATTGTTTCCACGAGGCAGGCGTTGTTTCAATTGTGGGCATTCAATACTCATAGTTTCATGCGGTTTGGCCCACTTGATTTTTGTATCCTTCTATCTTTCGGTTCATGCCCTAAATTGATTTAACAAAATTGGTACTCGGGGTGGATTTCTCCCAAACATCACGGTAAGCCTCGGCTGTGTCAATGGTTCGCAGGCATTGCTTCATTGGTGGGCGTACAGTACCAACTGTTTCCTATCTGTCCCACTTATCTCTCTCATTTTTGCTCCCGCCTTAAAATTATCCAGCGAAACTAGTGAATTGCATGGATCCTAGCTTTTGATTGAAACTGCCTAAATCATCACGCCTGAAAATTTAAACTGCCTAAATTTTGGAACAATAAGACCATATCCCAAAATCAGATTGGTAGAATAATCAGGGCTTCTCATTCATGGCCATTGCTTTCTACACACGGACCTTAGATATTTTTCATTTCAACAATCCAATAAATGGCAATGAGTCATTGCCTAAAATCTTCCAATTGGGCACATAAGTTCAAATGGTCTGGATCACTGAACCATGGGCATCCCATGTACAAAGTGAAGTGATTAATGTTAGGGGCGTTACACAAAACTTCCAAATCTCGCACCCCAACTACCATGAACTATGTGATATGTTAACGTAGAAAATACAACCAAACAATCAACCACACGAACATGAGATTTTTACATAGAAAACCCTTAATAGAGGTAAAAACTACGAGACCTTGTCCAGATCAACTAATCCACTATGTAAAACCGATTACATAGTGATCACAAGCACACCCGCTTGGATCCAATCAACTTCACCCACACACGGGTGGATAACAAACAAAGAAAACAAAAAACTGAGAGATCTCACCAGATCCGAAGACGTAGAAGGAACCAAGATGTCGTTTGCTAAGTGGATGAAGTGTCACGAGCAAAAATATCTTCCCTACGATCTCTCTCTCTCTCTCTCTCTCTCTCTCTCTCTCTCTCTCTCTCTCTCTCCTTGGACGTGCAAACCTCCTATTATGATGCCCTAATCTATATAGTATTCATAAGAGTTAGAGCCAAAACAGAAAATTGTGTATCGCAGATCCACGCACCTTCGGGCGCACGATAATGGGCAAAACATGTCCAGAAAGTTTTGAAGAAAACTGACTGAATTTGGTCGCCCGATGAGACTTTGTCGGGCGCTCGATTTGAGCTTCAGCCGCCCGATCGATCACTAAACTGTCGGTTGCCTAAGGCTGTCTAAAACTGTCCAGAGACCAACTCCATCCGGGATGAATTTCAATTCTCTGACCGAGAATAGTCGGGCGCTTGATGACCCCCAAGTTACACTCTCTCCTCTACTCCTGAGGAGGAACACTCCATCAAATCTCCTCCTTCCGACTCAGGGTGAGGGCTTCACCATCTTCAAGTCAATCGGGCTTCTACAAACCTCGAATTTTCCCTTGAACAAAGCCTTGGTCATCATATCTGACCCGTTATCATCCAGGTGAATCTTCTCAAGCTATGACACATTCTGTTCCAACGTATCTCTGATCCAGTGATACCGAACCTCAATGTGCTTCAACTTGGAATGCTAACTTGCTCAAGTATATTGCACTCTGGCTGTCGCAATAGACCGTGTGTTTCTCCTGCTTCAGGTTAAGTTCCTATATTGCATGGATAAAATACATACATGACGGTGGCCAGCACAGAGTTTACTCAGTACACTAAAGCATACTGAGTTACTCAATACGCAATCCGTTTTCCCAGGTCACTTCAAATTCGGGAAGAATCTAAGATAGATGGAGCACATACAGGCATTAATGGACACAGGATAATCTTGTGTCTGATCTTACTTGTATGTGATCCTTGGGATTTTTGTTCACTTTCTAGTGCCCTGTTTTGAAGGACCGCAGCTAGTAATCAGGCATTTCTTACCATCTGATCGGTTGTCTGTAGTAGTTCTGCATTAGAAACTGCATTAGAAAAGGAAGCATACATGTCAACGGTGGTACCTCAAATCATATACCATTACCAAACCCAAGGGCACCAAAAACTAACCAGATGGATCCCATCGAGTGATCAACCAGTTGCAATCAACCATCACCATACATGTGATCTACAGTGGAGATTGGATGAACACAATTTAAAGTGTCCTTGAGGTCAGTCAACAACCTGCTTTATGAAGGAAGGTGGCCCACCATGAAAGCATTAGCATAGGCAGCTTCTTGGTGATTTCCATATGCTTTCTTTATCATTATTCTCTTTCGACTCCTTTTTCTCTCAATTCACTGGAAGGCCATGTTAGTGCACTTTTCTGTGGCATACTAGTGCACCTTGCTTGTCAATTACTTAGGTCAGTGGGTCTAGTGTCGGTTGAGCTTAACGTAGACGAAGACCGAAGATTCAAGTGGCCCGGCTGCATCAAGAAAGAAGAAACAGGTAAAAGTGATGCCCTGGTGTGCCTTGCCTTGACCAAATCCTAACCCATAACCTCTTAGATGACTTGGACCAACTAGGTATACCTTTAGTCATCATCATTAGTCTTAGAACTCCATGAAAAACATGATAAATTAGACTAATTAAAGAGGTGGAAGCTGCTGTAAACAAAACAGCTCAAACAGCAGTTTTCGATTGATCTCCGATCAATCGGACGTTGGCTCCGATAGGACTCCGATCGATCGGAGAGAAGTTCCGATCAATCGAAAATTGTTCCAGCAAACTTTGAAAATCCACTGGACATATTTCCGATCAATCGGACTGTCTTCCGATCCATCGAAAGGGGTCCGTCCGATCAATCGGACCATGTTTCGATCAATCGGAAAATCCTCCAGAGAGTTCTCTGGACTAAATTTCGATCAATCGGACATGTCTCCGATCAATCGGAGATTCGAGAATCTGCCCTTTTTTTACTGTTGGAAGAAAATCTATTTAAAAGGGGGATTCGTTTTTTGAGCTAGGAGAGGGAATTTTGAGGAGATAGAAGCCACCATTGCTAGAGATCATTAGAGGATCTATCCCAAACCTATAGCAAGCCATTCTCCTTGTGTTTTCATCACAAGCTTGGGCCATTCAATGGCTTCTTGAGAATAAGACTTGTTCCCTCTTGATTCCTAGGGTTTAGACACCTTGATGATAGTTAAATCCTTTGTCTAAACACTACCTAGGAGTCCATTTAGGTGTATTCCTCTAGGAAACCCATTTCCTACCATTTGTAGAGGTTTCACCATTCCCTAGCACCTTGAGCATCTCCAATGGAGCATCACATGCAAGGTAGCTGATCTTGGAGTTGAAGCCTTGGCAAAGCGGCGGCGTCAAAGATCGGGGGAGCACAAGGGGAGCTAATTCAAGCACGGGAGAGCGAGAAGAAGCAACCCAAGATAGCGCAACAAGGGGCTCAATCCGACAAGTAAGGTTGTCTTGTTAAGAGTCCATCCACTCAATTCCCTGTGGGGGTTGAGTGTAGAGTTTGTTTGACAAACTCGACCTAGGGTTGTCAGCCGATCCTTAGCCTATTAGTTGGGCCTAAAATCTAGGGACGTCAGCCGTTCCTTGGCACGTTAGTCGGCCTAAAACAAAGTCTCCAAGGGGGAGCCACCAACACGGGTGCAAACGTGTAGGTTGGGAGGAACCTGTAAACTCCCTGGTTGGGTGGAGCAGAGTTAAAACACCTTGGTTGGGAGGAACCAGATTTAAACTCCCCAGTGAATGCCGGTGTGCTCAAAGGGGTTGAGTACTTGAACCGGGAGTGGAGTAGACAAGTAGTCGAACCACTATACATCCTTGTGTTTGTGATTGTTCTTGAGCACATTTCTCTTTATGCATTGTGTTTAATTGATTAATTATGAATGCTTAGTTAGGAATGCATGCTAGGCACTTGATTGGCACATCCACACTCGCAAGATGTACTTTCACTACCTCATGTTGACTTGAGCATTTCTTGATCCATCCTCTATAGTCTACATAAGTTGTTTAGACTAGGTAGCTGATTGCACTTATCATTTACTAGTCTTTTAATTGGACCCACTTAGGCTTGGAAGCCGAAGTGTTAATCGCTTACGTAGTTTAATTTGCTGAATTGTTTAAGTAGGCGAAAAGAGTTTTAAAAAAGGTCCTAATAACCCCCTCCTATAGGTTCAGCCATAATTCTAGTTGCTCTTTAAGCTTCCGCACGCGTATGCGTAGGGTGTCGTGTTAGGCTACCCGACGCAATTTCAGGCCACAGTTTCAATATCATTTCCCTTTCCTCCATTATCACCATTTTCAGTCATTGTGTGTTACCACCTGTGTAGAGGGAAAAGGGCAGGAAAAAGAATTCCTTCTCCATTTTCAACTTCTTCTTCCCTCTTCTTCTTTTCCATCATCACAATTGTGGTATTGTCCACCTGTGTGAACTGCTTGTGTCCCCCTTTTCTCCTACTAGAGTATTTGACAGTGCTCTCTTGGCTCTCTTGACCTGAAATAGTTCGAGGAGAGATTTCTTGATTTAGAGGATCGATATCAAACTCTTCATCTAAGGAATTTGTTCACGCAATTGTGATTGTGTCCAGATAAGATCTTAACCATCCATATTTAGATCATTAATGTTAGAAATCTAATCTTGTCCTACATGGGTGTTTATGGAATCAAACACCAATTCACCCCCACTTATAAGAAAGTTAGATTTCCCCGAAATCATGCCAATTGAACCATCAAGTGGGCCACAATTTGAATTTGGAGGGTTACGTTGTGGCCCACTTAATGATTAGATTAGCCTGTCCAATTTTTATGGTGGAGGATCCTCCTAGACTATTTAGATGCCATACAAACACCATAATGGTCCTATTCTATCTCCCTTAACCGATAGAGGACATTTGGATCATTTGGTACATATTCTTCTAATCTCATCTAATGGTGCGCCCCAGATGGAAAAACGACTGTGATCATTTACTTACTCGTTTATTCAATCTTAAATTATTTCAATTGATGTCAATTGTACATCCAAATGCAGTCTTAGCTAATAGCAGTATTGATCTTGATGGTTAATTACCTATACGACTTCGTTTCTTTTACCATGGAGCGGATTGGGTGAGACCCCAGATCCACCAAGGTGAGTGGGACCCTGATTGTGGGGCCCACATTGATGTATGTACCTTAAATCCACCAAAGTTTTGTGGCCCACAGGATTTTTTTTATAGCGAGTTACCACTGTTTCCTGTACTATGGTCCATCTGCTATTTGAATCTGCTTCATTTCTTATCATGCCCTAAAATGAGTTTTCAATACTAGACGGGGTGGATGTGGTCAGATACATCACGTTGGGCCCTACAGTCTAGGGGTCCCACCCACCTCGGTGGAGTGATCAGGTCTTACCTAATCAGCTCTCCTAATTTTAAAAGATCTCTGTGATGACACGTGCACGTGGTATAAGATAATTCATGTACACACCACCCCATGTGCCAGCATAGCACATGGCCACGAAATCTAATCCATCCATTAGAAGAGGGAAATGGTTTAAAGTAGAGGCTATCCTTAGTGCAATACTGATGAGAGAACCCTAGCTGCTTGATATTCTCTATTGAATGTGGACTTTAGGCAGATTTTTATCATTATGCATTTGTTTGAAGCATGTTGCTTGGATGGATAGGATCATCCAATCTGGTCATATTTATCCAATTGCCCAAGATTGACGGATCAGATGGATCCACTAATGAACCATGCGAGCGTGGTCAAACAGTAGATGCTCAAACATAAGGGCATGTTTGAAATAGAAAAATTATTGGCTAATAACCTATTAAGCGTCTTAAAACGATGGATATTTCCAATTTCCACTGCCTTTTGTGCTAATAACCTATTAAGCCCCACCTTGATGTATGTATATTATATCCACGATCATTTATTTATTTTTCTAAAGCCCAAAACTGAAGAAGATCCAAATCTAAAGTGAACCATATATTACTTGAAACAGTGGTGATTGAACGCCTTACCATTAAAAACTTCCTAAGGCGCACTGTAAGGTTTCCATAATGTTTATTTTCCATCCAACTCGTTGATAAGGTCATATAGGCCTGGATGAAGGGATGAAACAAATATCAGCTTGTTCCAAAACTTTGGGTCCCATTAATGGTGAATTCACCACTGTTTACTATGGTATGGTCCACCTTAGAAATAGATCTGCTTTATTTTCTGGCTCATGCCCTAAAATGATCTGGTAAAACAGATGGACAGTATGGATTTATAAGAGGGCTGCAGCCAATCCGCTCCCAGTGTTTTCACAGTTACGTCAGACTTTAGAGGGAGAGGATTAGATGCGACCCCAGTCTCACCAAGGACGGTGTGGCCCTTACTATGGGGCCACCTTGGTACATGTATTTTATATCCATGCCATCCTTAGCTTTGCCAGATCAGTCTAGAGCATGAGCCCAAAAACGAAGCAGATATAAGGTGTACCATGCCAAAAGGAACAGTGGTAATTGAATGTCTTACCATTAAAAAATTCTTAGGGCCCACAGTAATGTTTCCGTAATATTTAATTTCAATCCAATCTCTTGATTAGGTCAAATAAACCTGAATGAAGTGAAAAAGAAAATATCAGCTTGATCCAAGACTTTTGTGGCCCCTAATGCTTCAATGACTATTGTTTCTTATGGCATGGTGCACCTGTATAATGATCTGAAAAAACACATGTACAGCTTGGATATAAACTATATGCATCAAGGTGGACCCATGATTAGGGATGCACCATCTCAGGCTATGCTGGGCCTAATCCACTCCCTAGGTTAAACAACAGCTGATTCTTTGGCGAGCGTGGCTTGAACCAGCGGGGGAGTGGGACCCTGACAATAGGGCCATGTATGCATTGTATACCTATGATATCCATTTGTTTCCGGATTATTTTATTACATGGTCCCAAAATGAAGCAAATACAAATTTTAGGTAAACCGCACCTCAAGAAACAATGGTTCTTAACTATTAAAAACTTTTGTGGGCTACAAAAGTTTGTATTAAGTGGTATTTGTTTTTTTTTTTTTTCTCTCTCTCTCTCTTTTTTCTTTTCCTTTTCATTCAAGTAATATGGCCTTATCAACAGGTTGGATGGTCAATAAACATCACCATGAACCCTAAGATTTAAAATGGTAGGCATTCAATGACCACTGTTTCCTGCTGTGTGGTCCACATGAAATTTGCTCGTGCTTCATTTCTGTGACCTTGCTCTGCAATCATCTGGAAAAACAGATGGCAACGTGGATATACACTACATGTATTGAGGTGGGCCACATCCAAGTCCCACTTCCTTTAAGAGGGCGCCTGTTAGATCTAAATCGTGAAATTGGGAGAACCGTGCAATGCATCAAATATGGGGATTGAATAATCTGAATAATGGGTGTACCTGATTGGGCCATCTTTCATCTAGATCTTCCACGCTTGGAACTGCTTCAGAGAAAATCTAAAGATAAGAATGCAATTTTCTGTGTATTTTGAATTGGGGACCTAGCATTCCTTTTATAGGAATTGATAGATAGGTATTGGTTAAAGTTTATGTTCTATTATAATACTGCAACAGTATAGTTTAGACGCACCACCCCTTTTATCCTTTACGAGATCACAACTGTAGTGGGGTCTACCGGTCCGTCCACATATATTCTCCTAACATTTGTATTAGATCTGGGCCACTGATCAGTTGAGTCCACTGTATAGAAAACTTACAACGTCTGGATCTTAAGTTTCTTAAGATAAGCTACTTACGCCTCGAGTAGCTTATTTTGGTTTCTACTTACTAAGTGTAGATAAGTATGTTTGGTGAACAATATACTTATTAGTTTCTCCTCTCTTTCATCTTTCCGGATGCTTCTCCTAGCAACTTATGAAAAGTAGAAAAGTAAAAAGAATTTACTAAAGTTATTAAGTAATTTTAAGTAAAAAGGTTACTTATATATAACTTGTCATAAACTAAACTTATTTAAAATAAGTTACTCATCTACTGAAGTAACTTATTTGGTAGTATCCAAATGGGCCTAAGGGCCTGTTTGTTAAATCTAAAGTCTTAAGCTTGAATATGAAAGCTGAATTTGAAGTCTGAAAACTATTTGGTAATGATTGTTGAAGTCTGAAAATTAAGTATTGAATCTAAGATAACCTATTTGTTTAGAGTCGTCTTAAATGTTTGAAATCTACTAATTTGACACATTTTTCCCCATCTCTTGTTTAGAGATGTTTTACCTTATGAATGGTTTTTTTTTTTTTTTAATTAAATGAAAACAAAACCATTAAGTTAACATCCCTTTAATTCAAATAAGGCATGGGCTAAAAAAATGAAGCCGATCATAATCTCTGTTGAACCACATCATAGGAAACGATGGTCATTGAACGCCCACCACTGCCGCTCTCGCAAATCCAACTTCAATGATTGGCGTTTAATCCCCACTACTTTAGTGCAGTCCATTTCCTCTTTAGATCCACGTCATTTTTTTTTCTTATTCCATAAAATGATCTTGCAAGATGGATGGACAGTATCAAATGGACCATAGTACAGGAAACAGTGGTAATTGACCATTAAAAACTTCTTGTTGGCAACAAAAGCTTTGGATGAAAATGATATTCAGTGTGTTCTCTTCATCTAGACCTTACCAACATGTTGAACAACAAATAAACATTATGGTCAAGTCCATAAATCTTTTAATGGTGGAGATTCAATCACAACGGTTTTTGTGGTGTGGTCAACCTAAGATTTAGGTCAACTTCATTTTTGGATCATGACCTAAAATGAGTTGTCAAAATGGTTGGACGGTGTGGATTTAAGGTACATAGATCATTGTGAGCTCCACGGGCAAGGGTCCCACCCACCTTGTGGATCCGGGGACACCGAGTGCCTGGTGACAATGTCAATAGTTGCTAGATGGTGATGTGTGGCCCCTACCATGATGTATATGTTTTATCCACACCGTACATCCATTTTTCCGGTTCACAGTATACTGTAGGGAATGATCCAAAAATTGAGGAAGATCCAAATCTCACGGGTACCACACCAAGGAAAACTGTGGTGATTTAACGCCCACCATTAAAAGGACTTCGGGGCCACAAAATTTTTGAATGAATATGATATTTGTGTTTTCCTTTCATTCATGTCTTTGTGACCTAATCAAGAGTTTAGATGGTAAATAAACATTACAGTGGGCCCTATGAAGTTTTAATGGTGGGCATTTAATCACCACTGTTATCTTGTGGTGTGGTCCACTTGAGATTTGGATCTTCCTAATTTTTGGGCTCATGCCATAAAATTATCTATAAAAAATATAGTCGACGTGGATAAAACACATACTTCATGGTGGGTCCACAGAGCACTATGCAGTAACCACCTTGCTACTACCGCCTCATAGGCAATCCGCCTTCGGATAGGGAGCGGAGTAGGTGTTACGCGGGCAACACCTTAGTGGTGTTATCTTTACCGTGGGCCCCACCTTGATGATGTCTTATATATCCACTCTGTCCAACCGTTTCTCCAGTCCATTTTAGAAAAAAATGTAAAAGATTAAGTAGATCCAAATCTCAGGTGGACCACACCACACAGGAAACAATGGTGATTGAGTGCCTCACCATTAAAAATACCAAAGGGCCCATGGTAAGGTTTTGGTGATGTTTATTTCCCATCCAACCTGTTGATAATGTCAATAAGATTTAGATAAAGGGAAAGATAAAGATCAGCTTGATACAAAAATTTTGTAGCTAACAAAAAGTTTTTAATGGTCACTTATCACTATTTCCAGTGGTATGGTCCACCTAAGATTTGGATCCTTTTAAGGTTTTGGATCTCATCCTAAAATGAGATGGAAAAACAGATTGACTGGGTGGATATAAAACAAATACATCAAGTTGGGCCTCACACGGTTGGGGTAACATCCACCAAACCCGCATATCCGGGTACCACCCCATCAAGCCTAGTTAGGGGCTCTGTGCAGCCCACCGTGATGCATATTTTTTATCCATACCATCCATTGGTTTTTCCATACCAATTTCAGGCATAAGATTCAAAATAAAGAAAATTTAAGGCTCAAGTGAGCCACACTATAGTAAACGATGGGAATTAGACACTTATAGTTGAAAACTTCTTGGGGCCACATAAGGCTTTGATCAAGTTGGCATCTGGGTTTTCCCTTCATCTAGGCCATTGTGACCTTATTAAAAGGTTAGATAGCAAATAAACCTTACAGTGGATCTTAGGAAGGTTTCAACAGTATTTGTTTAATTCACGTTGCTTCCTGTGGTGTGGTCCACTTGAGCTTTGTATGTGCCTCATTTTTTTGGGCTCATGCTCTTGAATGATCTGAAAAAGTTGATGGACGGTGTGGATCCAACACATAAAGTCATGGTGGGACTAGAAGAGCACCACATGTTAAAAGTTGGGTGGTGAATGCCAATATACTTGGGAGAGCGTGTGAAAGGGTATTGATGTTAATGACGTTGTACCCGCATGAATGTTACCACGGCCTTGTGGGGCCGCGTGATGTATGTGTTTTATCCATACAGTCGATCCTTTTTGCCAGCACATTTTACGGCATGGGCCTAAAATTTAGGCTGATCCAAACCTCAAGTAGAGCACACCAATGGAAACAGTGGGGATAATGATGCCCAACTGGATGTAGGTAGGGCTCACCATGATGCATGTTGAGAATCCAGCCCAGCCATCCGTTTTTTTTTTCGGTCATGTTAGTAGGTGGACCCAAAAATGAACTAGATCAAAAGCTTAAGTGGGCCACATTAAAATAAACAGTGGAGATTGAACGACCACCATAGAAATCTTCCCTGGGACCACCGTGCTGTTTATATGCCATCTAAACTGGTCATAACGTCATTCCTACCCCCATAAAATCATATGGAGAAATTGGTGGCTAGGTTGGATATTTTAAGATCAATATCGGCCTAGTGGCTATTTTAGCCAGAGGCATTCAATACCACCATTTCAAGCTGTGTGGCCCACTTTATTATTGGATTTCTTCATCATTCGGTTAACTCCATAAAATGAACTGAAAAAAATGATGGGCGAGGTGGATTCTCAAGAATATCAAGGTGGGCCACAAATATTTCAACCGTTGGTTGGCATAATTTCAACGGTGGGAGTTCAGTACCATTGTTTTAAGCCGTGTGGCCCACTTGAGTGTTAGATCTATCTCATATTTGGTCCTACCCCCTAAAATAAGCTAGCAAAAATGGTGGACGGGATATATTTATCAAAAACATCACAGTGGACCACAAAAGTTTTTGGAGCTCTCCTCCATTCTATGTTGGTATGGCCCACTTGAGTTTTGGATCTTCATCACATTTGGCCTACCAACTAAAATGAGCTGGTAAAACTAATGGATGGGATGAATTTCTTAAAAACATCACAGTTGGCCACATGAGTTTCAATGGCCCACTGGTGTTGTTTTAATATCAAGCACTGGTGTTGTTATTTTTATATCAGACATTCAATACCACTGTTGCAAGTCGTTTGATCAACTTTAGCGTTTGATCTGCCTCATATTTAGGCCCACTGGCTAAAATGAGCTGACAAAAAATGGTGGACAAGGTGGATTTCTCAAAAAATCATGGCGGGCCTCAAATTTTCAACTGTGGGTAGTGTCTTTAAACCGTGGGAGTTTAATACCATTATTTTAAGTCATGTGGCCCACTTGAGTGTAGGATCTGCTTATATTTGGGCTCACCACTTAAAATGAGCTAACAAAAATAGTGGATTGTGGATTTTTTAAAAACATCATGTGGGCACTGGGAGTTTTTGGAGCTCCTCTATTCTAAGGATAGGCATTCAAAACACTGTTTCAAGTCATGCTGCCCACTTGAGTTTTGGATCTTCATCATATTTGGGCCCACCAAGTAAAAAATAAGTTGAAAAAAAAAAAATTGGTGGATGGATTGGATTTCTAAAAAAACATAACAATAGGCAGTGTGTCTGCGCTACTTTAATAATGTGTGTTCAACACCACTATTGCAAGCAGTCTGACACACTTTTTTTTTGTTAGTACACACACCCACACTGTTAATCACACTTCAATGGGGCAGGCTGGCGTTGTTTCAATTGTGGGCAATCAATAGCCATGGTTTCCTGCAGTTTGGCCCACTTGATTTTTGTATCTGCCTCATCTTTAGGTTCATGCCCTAAATTGATTTAACAAAATTGATGGCTGGAGTGGATTTCTCCCAAACATCACATAGGCCTCGACTGTGCCAATGGTGAGCGGACATTGTTTCATAGTGGGTATACGGTACCAACTGTTTCCTATCGTCTAGCTACTTATCGCTCTCATTTTGGCTCCCGCCTAAAAATTATCTAGTGAAACTGATGAACTGCATGGATCCTAGCTTTTGATTGAAACTGCCTAAATCATCATGCCTTAAAATTTAAACTGCCTAAATTTTGGAAGAATAAGACCATAGTCCCAAAATCAGATTGGTAGAATAATCACGGCTACTCTTTCATGGACATTGCTTTCTACACACCGACCTAGATATTTTTCATTTCAACAATCTAATGAATGGCAATCAATCATTGCCTAATATCTTCCAGTTGGGTTCATAAGGTCAAATGGTCTGGATCACTAAACCTTGGGTAGCGCATGTACAAAGTGAAGCAATTAAAACCACTACCGTCCACTTGATGCCACTAAAACTACCACCCAAGCGACATGCGACCAAAATCAAACACCATTTGATTCCAATGACACACGGAATATGCAAGGATCGTGTACATTAAATAAAAGGAAGATAGTGAAAAAAAAAAAAAAAAAAAAAAGCTCAAAACTACAACCATACAAAAACATAAGATATATATGGTTCACCTTTTTCAGTCATTGAGTATTTTCATGATACTAAGAAAAGATGACATAAGCAATTATCTCTGCTTTCATTAAAAGAATTAATGCTAGGGAACTTCAAACAATGTAAATAAAAAAAAAAAAAAAAAAGAAAGCACTTAGTTTAACCAATGGCATTAAAAACGTGTGTGGAAAAGGAAGAACACACTTCTTTGGAGAAAGTGTTTGAATCCCCAACCTACTCCATGACATGTGGATTATAATATGTTGTTTCGTGTATAAAGATTTAAGCCATGAAAGAAGAACATTAGTGCTCCTCCATGTGAGGAGAAGACCGAGCTCTTCGTGTAAACTATAATACTATATGCGGAATTGAAAGGATTGAACAGTGCAACGAACTTTGTACCTGGTTGGAATGCCAACATTGTGAATCAATTGCCAAAGTCTTATGCACCTTACACCCTTAAATAAGCAGAGGGATGGGAAGTGGATGCTTTAGACATAAGTTTGGAGACCCGATCAAGTTTAAATAGTTGAGGAGGTTTCACACATCAAAACTTTTCTCCTTTGATGCTCCATACAAATTTAGCATTCTTAGTCCAATTAGGATATTATATTTGTAACATAGTTGAAGTGTATCACCCCTATACGAATTTATACTGATTACATATTTAGTGGGGTCCATCGATATACCCAATCACAATATCCAACCTATAAGAAGATCTAAACCATTGATCAATTAGGTTCACCTTATAGAATTCTTACACTTCTGAATCCTACTCTTAGGACACTAGAAAGGTTTTATGGGATAGGCTAGTAGATTGTATTGCAGGCTTGAGGTGTTGGGATTGTTGATTTGGATGTATGGAATATATGGGATGAATAAGATTACTAGGATGAATGAGATGGATGGGTTGGATGGCTAGGATGGTTTGAATGTATGGGTTGGATAGGATGGATAACTATGATAGCTAAGATTGATGATTGGGTTGGATGGATGGCTAGGATGGCTAGGATTGTTAGGATGGATGGGATGGACAACTAGGATGGATGGATGGATGGGATGGATGGGTTTGATGGGATAGATGGCTAGGATGGATAGTTGGGTTAATTTAAAAAAAAATATATCAATTGTGTCTGCATTCTCCGAGGAGTATGATAATTTGAGGCACCTCTCTCCTATTTTTAATTTTTGTGAATTCTTCTTAGGGCTCTCAAAGGGTCGGATCTGGATCGGATCCAGTTGGATCTGGCTCCAAGTTCGAATATCTGTAGACAGATTCGGATCAGATTTCGATCCAACTCGGATCCAAAAGGTGATATCCATATCCGATCCATTTATAAATAGTTAGATCCATTTCCTCATTGGTAGACTCTGTAGAGTTTCAACAAGGGGTCTTGGTTTCAAAACCCATCAGTGGTGAAATATCAATGCTGCTGACAGCACAGTGGGTGCGTTGCATGACTGACTGGGTAGGTGGGTTACATGACTGACCCAAAAAAAAAAAAAAAAGATCCATTTCTGATCCAAAATCCATATAACCATCGGATTCGGGTTGATATGGCCGACTTGCGAGTGGCATGTCTCAATTTTGAGACATGGCCTAAAATAATTTGGAAAACGGATGGCAGCATGAATATAACTAACACATACACTAAGATGACAATGAGTTGGATCTGGATCGAACTCGGATATGTTTTTGTGAATCCAAATCTGGTCCATCTAAGTAATCGGAGCTATTTTAATATTCAAATTCGATCCATTTAAATAATCGGACCTATTTTAAGATCTAAATCCGCATTATACGGATTTGAAGCGAATCAGATCTCAGATCTGACCCGCTCCATTGAGAGCCCTAATTCTTCTCCAGGTTTCATAGATGTATCCGTAGATTACCTCCTCCTTATTAACGCCATTTATATTTGAAAAAATAACCAATTTACCCCTGTATCATAGGACAACTGGTTGTGCATGTGTTTGGGGCTATTGGTGTGGGTTTATGCATGCTTATGTGACCCCTCCATGAAAATGAGATGCTCCAAAAATCATGCCAATCTAACCATCAATTGGGCCATCATGTGAATTTGGAGGCTTATGTTGTGGCCCACTTAGGGCCCGTTTGGATTGTAAGTTACTTAAGATAAGCTACTTATTAGATAAGTTATCTTCGTTTTTACTTATTAAGTAGATAAGTATGTATGGTACACAACATACTTATCAGCCAATAAGTAATTAAGTATGTTTGGTAATAACACATTGATAAGTAACCTTTCAAAAGAAAATTTCAAATCTACATATAATAAGCAACATATTGACATGAAAAGAAAAAGTTACGCGTTGAGGCAATTTTACTAATAGAATGAGCTTTTCTAATCCCACGTGCAATAAAGCTCATGTACATGCCATGCATGTGCTAGCATAGCACAATTGGTCCGAGATGCATTCCATCCATCAGAATAGGACCACTATATGGATGCCCTGGCACAAGAATCAGCTTGATCCACTGTTCAGGTGGGGCCACAGTCTGCAAAACAAATGTACGGCTCTGGAAGACTTGGCTGAAGTTTTCTAACCCATCCACTTGTTTCCAATGGTCAGTCCGCATGGTGAGTGGACTAGAACCATTTTTGTGGATTGGATCTTGCACCAATTAATGTAAGGCCCATCTTTGATGTGGGCTGTCCAGTGTGAGCCCCACCTTTGATGGGACAGTCCATCATGTGGGGCCTCCTTTGATATGGACGGTATGAGAGAGCAGTAATTGAGTGAATCATGAGAGAAAACTTTGATATGTAGCGTGACCTAAGAGAGATAAGTAGAAAAGTCAAATTGGAGGGTGGTTAATTAACATTGGAGGGTAATTAACAGTGTGGGTGTGTACTAACCCATAAAAACAAAAACAAAAAAAAAAACAAAAAACAAAAAAAAAAAGTGACATGAGACAGATAAGTAGAAAAGTCAAAAGTCAAAAAGCTAAAAAAAATACTTACTAAGATAAGTAATTTTTAAAAGATAAGTTACTTTTCAATTATACTTACCAAACGAACTTAAGTGCCAAAAGTAACTTAACTTCTTAAGTTCAGTCGAAAAGTAACTTACTTGCTAGTATCCAAACGGCCCTTAATGATTAGATCAGCCTAATCTTTTAAGTGTCCAATTTTGGTGGAGTATACTCCTGGATAGCTTAGATACTATACATGCAATGTGATTATCTGATTCTTATTTAGTGTCCTTGTACCCGGCAAGGGGGTATTAGGGTCGGTTGGTTCTCATTCCTCTGGTCCCTCCAAATGCAGTGTACCTGATGGAGGATGGGTTCACACAAATAGTGGCTAACGAGTAGTTGAAAATTAGTTTTTTCAGACAACAATGATTTCTTTCCTTTCCATGAATTTAAACGGATTTAGATTAGGTAGTGACCCTTCATGTACTGGTCGGTGCTGGAAAAGCTCCATGGCCCCACCATGATTTATGTGTTTTATCCGTGCCGTCCATTTCTTTTATCAGCTCATTTTAGGGCACAAGCCTAAAAATGAGGCAGATCTAAATCTCAGGTGGACCACACCACAGGAAATACTGGTGATTGACCGCCCACCATTATGAAAAGTTCATAGGGCCCACTGTAATGTCTATTTAATTTGCAATCTAGTTGATAAGGTTACATGGACTTGAACAAAGGGAAAAAAGCAAATATCAGCTTGATCCAAAACTTTTGTGGCCCCAAGGGGTTTCTAATAGTGGGCATTCAATCACCCACTGTTTCCTGTGGCTTGGTCCACCTGATATTTGGATCCTCCTTATTTTGTGATAAGGCCCTAAAATGAACTAAGAAAATGGATGGACAGCATAGATGAAACACATACATCATTGTGGGGCCCCCATCACCCGCCCACTGCCAACGTCGTACTAGAGGGGTCACTACCGAATTGGAGTCCAATCCAAACAAGCCCTTAAAAATAAATAGCACAGATTTGTCAAGGTCATCAAGTCAAGTCAGTACTAGAGAAAATCACCGGGCCCTTCGTTAGGGTGTGTTGTGTAGCCACTCAAAAATGAGTTAATCTTATTTTAGATAACAGTCCCTATGCATTAGAGACAGATTATTTTGGTAACAACTAAAATAATTCTCATAACCAACACTCAAATACATAATTAATATTGACCAAAACGAGATGGACTAAATTTTCAGTGGCTACCAAACAGGCCCTCTAAATTAAAAATAGTAATAATAAATAAATAAATAAAATGCACATATCCAGCAATTAGGACCATCTACATAGTGGCCCACCAAACCAACAATCCTAATCAAAGTAGATGTTAACCAATTATGTCAACTCACATGTTGGGCTTCATTGGCTTACTATGTGGTGAAGAATCTAAGATAGATGGAACATATATAGACAATAATAGAGGAGGATAACATAGAAGGATCATATATATGCAATAATAGAGGAGGATAATCTTGTTTGTGATCTTCAGATCCTTCTCTTTTCCCTTTTACTTTGAACATCTCTTAATTATTTTTTCCTGTGATTTCCCTGTTAGGAACAAGGAATGGCAGAAGCAGTTGGATCCGCCCTTCTTCAAGTAGTCATTGGAAAACTAGCATCCCCAATCCTAGAACGGTGTGGATTGTTGTGGGGCCTTGACAAGGAGATTGAAAATCTAAAGAGTACGTTGTCTTCGATACAAGCTGTGCTTGAAGATGCAGAGGAGCGGCCAGTAAAGAGCAAGGAGCTGCAGAATTGGCTGGGAAAGCTTAAAGACGTGGCTTATGATGCAGATGACATATTGGATGAGTTCGCAATAGAAGTGGAAGAGGAAGTGAAAGTGGAAGCTAAACGCAGAAAAGTAGAGATTGGGGATTTCATTACAAAGACGTGCACCTTCTTTTCGGCATCCAACCCCCTGGTGTCCCGTTTAAATATGGGGGATAAGATAAAGGAGATAGGACGGAGGTTAGATGCGATTGCTGAGGAAAAGTCTAAATTCCATTTGGGAGGGGGAGAACGGGTGCTGGAGGTCAGAGGCCGAGAACCAACTGACTCGTTTGTATTCGAGTCAGAAGTTTATGGAAGGGAGGAAGATATAAAAAAGGTAATGGAATTACTGATTAGTGAGAACAACGGAGAGGATGTTACAGTCATCCCCATAGTCGGTATGGGCGGTCTTGGAAAGACCACACTTGCTCAGTTGGCTTACAATGATGAGAGGGCAGCGAAGCATTTCGGGCTAAGAATGTGGGTTTGTGTGTCAGATGATTTCAGTGTGAGTAGGGTAACAAAAGATATCATAGAGTCAGCAACTGGTAGCAAATGCGATTTTGAAAACATGGAGCTACTGCAGCGTTGCCTCCGAGAACAGCTTAGTGGGAAGAAGTTTTTACTTGTGTTGGATGATGTGTGGGATGAAGATTCTAGCAACTGGAATCGTTTGAAACAGTTTCTCAGAGGAGGTGCAAGGGGTAGTAAAATCATAGTAACTACCCGTAGTGAAGGTGTTGCTTCAATCATGGGCACTCTCGATTCACAGCATTTGCCAACATTATCCGGCGATCATTGTTGGTCTTTGTTCAAGCAACAAGTGTTTGGGCATGGAAGGCATGAAAGTCCAAATCCAAACCTTGAAATGTTTGGACGGGAAATACTGAAGAAGTGCGGGGGCATCCCTTTGGCGGTGAAGACGCTCGGAAGCTTGATGCGCAATAAAACAGAGGAACAGTGGTTGTTTATCAAAGACAGTGAAATTTGGAATCTAACTGAGAAAGAGAATCCCATTTTACCCGCTCTAAGGTTGAGTTATCATCATCTGCCATCACATTTGAAGCAATGCTTTGTATACTGCTCAATATTTCCAAAAGATCATCAAATTGAAAAGAAGAAACTGATCCAACTTTGGATGGCCGAAGGTTTCATTCAATCGTCAAACGGAAATATACAAATGGAAGATATCGGTGGAGAGTATTTCGATAATCTGTTATCACGGTCCTTCTTTCAGGATGCTAAGAAAGATGACGATGGGAACATAGTATGGTGCAAGATGCATGACCTCATGCATGATCTTGCATGCTCTGTTGCAGGGAATGAATGTTTAATTCTGCCAGTTAAGAATGCAGTGAATATCCTGAACATATCTTGCCGCCGTTTGTCCTTGGATCGTGAGCTTAGTGAACGTGTCTTAACAGTCCCAAGGGCCTCAAGGAAAGAAAACCATCTGCGAACACTGCTTCTGCTTCTGCTTCAAAGATATACTCGGAACCCTGAAAGCATCTCTCCTAATATTTTGGTACATTTTAGGTACTTGCGTGTGTTGGATTTACACGGGGCAAATGTCAGTATGCAGTTATTGGATTCAATTGGGAAGTTGAAACACTTAAGATTCCTTGACCTGTCTTATAGTAAGATAACAGCCCTTCCTGAATCCTTCAGCAGCCTTCACCATTTGGAAACATTGATACTCTGGGGGTGTAGTTATCTCGTAAAGTTACCTAGGGACATGAGCAAAATGACTAGCCTAAGACATCTTGAATTCAGTGACTATTCAAATCTTCAATGGATCCAGATGCCAGCTAATATGGGAGAATTAAAGTTCCTTCAGACCTTGCCAATATTCAACGTTGGTCAGGATAGAGGATGTGGTATAACAGAGCTGAAAGACCTAAACCTTCGAGGAAGCTTGATTATTCAAAACCTTGAGAACGTGATGTGTGCAGCAGATGCCCAAGAAGCAAACTTAAAGGAGAAGCAACACCTTCGTAAGTTACAATTCTCATGGGGTGAGGATATTGATCTTCAGTTGGAAGGAAACGTTGAGCAAACCCTCACAGGTCTCCAACCGCATCAGAATCTCAAAAAGTTGGTGGTGGAAGGGTATTCGGGTGTCAGATTTCCGCATTGGATGTGTTCTTCGTCACTTTCGAATCTGGTTAAAATCTCACTGATTAATTGCAGAAGATGTGAACAGCTCCCCTCGCTTGACCAATTTAGGTCCCTTAAGGTTCTTATGGTAGGTGGAATGGATGCTGTGGAACGCATTGACAACCATTTCTATGGCAATGTTATTACACAGGGATTCCCATCACTGGAAAAACTCACCTTGAAAGAAATGCCTAATTTAGAGGAGTGGTCAGGATTCAGTGGAAGAGAAGTACTCCCCTGCCTTAAACAATTACACGTCAACAGTTGCCCAAAGTTGAGGACGCTTCCAGTACTAGAAAACCTAACCTCACTTTTCTCCCTTGAGATTGAAGGTTTAAAGGAGCTAAGGTTGCTGCCAGATGGGTTATTCCGAAACAATACACATCTATCGAAGCTATCAATTAGGGATTGCACAAAGCTTGAGTCTCTGTCGGGGGAGCTTGGAAGCCTTGCTGCTCTAGAGTCTCTGCATATTTTGAACTGTGATGAGCTGGTATCATTGCCAGAGGAGTTGCAAAACCTTACATCTCTCCGTGAGCTGTGTATTCAAAATTGCAGTAGTCTAACGTCCTTGAGACTACAAGGCTTGAGCTCTCTTCAACGTCTTACCATTCATCAATGTCAAAGCCAAACGAGTTTGATGGAGGGGATGCAACACCTCACTGCCTTACAATACTTGTCGATTTATTCATGTATAGAGGTAGCTTCTTTACTAGAGGGCATGCAACACCTATCCTCCCTTCAAACCTTAACAATCAGTGAATGTAAGAAGATTACATCTTTGCCAGAAGGGTTACAGCATTCCACAACACAGAGAGAGCTAAGCTTGGGTGAATGCCCAACTCTAACGGCTCTACCAGAGTGGATAGGAAACCTGTCCTCGCTCCGAAGTTTGTACATCAGCGGTTGTGATAAATTGGAGTGTTTGCCATCCAGCTTGCAACTCCTAACAAACCTCGAAAGACTATCAATCCATGATTTGGAAAGTCTAACGGCTCTGCCAGAGGGGATAGGAAACATGTCCTCGCTTCGAGTTTTGGAAATTGAGGATTGTCCTCAATTGGAGTGTTTGCCATCGGGGTTGCAACTCCTAACAAACCTCCAAGTTCTACGAATCGCGGGTTGTCCCCAATTAGAGAAGCGATGCGAGAAGGAGAAAGGCGAGGATTGGCACTTCATATCACACATCCCACATATCGAGTTTTTTCGGTAAGTACGACTCACTCAATCCTATCTCTGCTTTATCATTTCAGGATTTTTACCCCAACCTTTTTTTTTTTTCCCAACCTTACCTTAACTGGACGGGGTTTGGCTGGTGACGCTAGCTGATGTCAAAGATATGTGGGCCCTACCATGATGTATGTGTTTTATCCACGCTACCCATTCATTTTTCCAATTCATTTCAGGGGATAAGCCCAAAATTGAGGCAGATCCAAAAATCAAGTGAACCACACCAAAGAAAACGGTGTGAATAATGACATCCACCACTATTGAAGCTTTCCTAGGGCCCACAGTGATGTTTATTTGTCATCCAACCTGTTCATAAGGTCATACAGACCTAGACAAAGGGAAATCACAAATATCAGCTTGATCCAATCATCACTGAGGTGATGTGGCCCACTTGAGCTTTGGATCTTTCTAGGGCCCACTTGAGCTTTGGATCTGTCAAAATGGATGGACAGCATGGATAAAAACACATACATTATGGTGTGGCCCACAGAACTTTGACACCAGCTAGCTGGCTGGTGTCCGATCACCAACCAAACCGCCTCCGCCTTAACTAGCTATAACTACTCTGTGGACTAAAATGGCCCAACTACTACATCGATCATTTGTTTTTTAAAGGAAAGAGTGGTGATGTCCAGTCTTTTTGGGCCGCCCACATGGAATTGCATATCACATCCAATCCATCCAATAGTTGTATCGCACTGTTTTTATTGCACAAACCAGATATCGGGCCATTCCAACCATCCAGTGGGCCTTGCCATGGAAAAATGCACACGACCTCCCCCAAATTTATGCGCGGGCCACCTGAATGATTGTATTAGCATGCATTATTTCTTGTTTGCAGATCATTATGGTGGGATTCACTTATTGTATGCCCTGGATGTCATACACACACCATACGGACTCTACAATGCTTGAATTCACTATTATATATACTTTTAGTCATTTTAGCTCACTAAAAGGCAATCTTGTGTTACTCTCCTCTAATCAAGGCATTGTCTAATAAAATTAGAAATCTTGAGGAACTCTACAGTAAAAAAATGCCTAACCTAATCTTTGTAGACTTGAATCATTTGGATGAATTGTACTTCAGGTCCTTCAGGTCCTTGAGTAGACAATTCAGAAGCTCGTGATAAAGCAGGACGAATACTGCCTCAAATGCTTACATGGTTGAAGTTACACTGCAGACAATCAACTCACTTCTAAGGTAATTGACTTTAAGATTGTTACTTTTTAGATTGAAATTATGTCACAATTGCCCAGGTATGATATAATAAACAAATTTGTGGAAAATCATGCAGGTTATATTATTTGAACTGACCTTCAAGAACGCTAATCATAGTTTTATGGGTAGCATTTGTATTTTAGGGATCGTTTAGATTAGTGGAATCCAAAAAGCAGATTTGAAAAGAAAAATGCTACATGTCAGAAAAAACATGGTTAAAGAAACTTGTGGAAAAGACTTCTAAAATTAAAAGTTGTTCCTTTTAGTTTTTGCCACTTCCAAAGAAACGAAGACTGATAAATGATTAAAAAAAAAAAGTGATATTTGTCTCTCAAAAAGTATGGAAATGTGGATTATCAAGGTTTTTGGTAGAAATGGAAAATGTCTATTTTAGAAAAAATTGTAGAAAGGAAAGTAGTTTTCCACATGCATGTTACTTTATAGTACCAATCAGTGAAAAATGTCACGTCAGCAAAAAACTTTTTTATCCCCACAGTAGCTTTTGGATTCCACCGATATAACCAGACAGTTAGATCATCCTTTTATGGACATTGGCTCACTTGAATAATCGGATCAACCAAGTTCTATACTCAACAATCAAATATTGAAGGATGTTATTATCTAATAATAAACTTACCAAAGGAACTATGGATCCGGATTATGCAAACAGAAAATTGAACTTGCCATACAATTTTTTTGCCTGTGCATTGTCAGCTACCTCATTTTTGGTAGATGCATTGCTTGGTTTTTTATTTTCTTTTTATGGTTAACTAATTTTTTTTTTTTTTTTTGGCAAACAGAACATTTAAACAACATCATTTAGTTCCTTGAGCAATGTGAGTAGTACATGTGCAAATGAGATGGAAAAGGAGCCTAGCAACATACGTGCCAACATGGTACACTTGTGGGAGATTGAGTAAGACGGCTGGTGATTGGATCGAAAGTGATCAGGCCGGTCTGCTTGTCAGGTAAGTGATAAGCATACTTTGAATGTGAACCAATAGTTATTTTCTTTGCAAACTTTTCATTTTTCTATTACCATCGCGGCGCAACCAATGTGTGGAACACTGACTTTTGGAAGTTCATATCCACGGAGGAATGCCATGTTTACACAATTTGAGGTTTGCTAACAGGCCACCCTCCCCTTCTGCTCCACTATACAATGATTCAAATTGTTTATCTAGAAGTTTGCACCGAAGATGGTCCACACAGAGAAAATCTTACTCAACTGAAAGTAACTTGAAATACTAGTCCACATGTTATGGAACCTAGAAGATGTTATATAACAGTGAGATTAATTTGTCTCGTGTAGACCATATATATGCTAATCCAGGCCATTTGTTATGGGACCTTCTAGATGTATGGTTTGGATCATCGTATCATGAAGTGAAAGGGCAAGCTGATTGGGCGATCCCTCCAAGCAAATCTCATTGAGTACTAAACTGTTTTGAAATTAATAGTATACTTCTCTATTCTTTTTATTTTATTTTAACTTTTTCTTAGATATCTTTGAATGCTTGTCACCTTCTCTTGTAAGAAACTTTGGTGTTGATCATCACATTCTATTGAACACTTAATGGCAGCGTTTTAAATAGCGATAGTGTATAACACATCATTCACCCCTCTAAAGCATGGGGCATAAGCTATATGCTATTTGTAGATTTTTAATCAAGGTTGAGCTTAGTTGTACTAATTTTATGATATTCTGCATCAAATTTGGCTAATTAATGATGAAATTTAACAAAATTTCATGATGTTTGGTGCAAGCAAACTCAACCTAAAGTAACAGAAAAAGAAAATGATTAAGTATAAAGGTAGAGAAAGAGCATCGAAGCTGATTTAATATTGTTACTTAAATTAACTATAGAAAAGATTAACTAGTTATTATTGAAAATAGAATAATACAAGAAATCATTGAAACATTAATTGATATTAATGTAGTAGTGAAAAATAACTTGTAATGTGAGCTATGTAGTTTGTAGCATATTGAAATTATCATGTAGATAGGGTACACATGACTTTCGTTATTTTCATGATGTACATAACATTATGGCTAAGCTACGCTACATAGCGTAAGTTACGCAATCCATAGAATAACTATTTAAAACACTAGTTCATGGAAGATGATTGAGAATTGATCACCTACCAGCAATAGTACCACAGCTTGTTGTATTGAAACATCTTTCCTGCCAACATGCCACTTGTGTAGGAAATCAGCACCATGAAAAGCTATGGGGCCCCTTCTCAAAAATTAGGCTGATCAAATCACTATGTGGGACACACCTATATGTTGAGTCAAATTGTGGTCCATCCATTGATTCCAATGATGTGACTCAGTTTCATGTTGACGCTACTATGTTGGCAGAATACAAGATAAGTTGCGGTACCCTACGTGTTGGTGATTGATCCTCAGAATGATTTCTTAAATTGTTATATGATGGTTTCTTAATACTGACGCGAGTTCTTCTTAAATTGTTATATGATGGTTTCTTAATACTGACACGAGTTCTTTTTGTAACCCTTGGCCTTTCGGGATTAGAGGCATGCTTAAGGATGGAAGTGGTTAGTGAGGGATTCTCAAAGAGAGTAGAATTCTTAGTCATAAGAGCCGGTGTGAAGATTTTCATGAACTGGTAACAGATGGAGACTTTATAATGCAATCACTTGGGCCTTTGGAAACTACATTCCTGCTTCGAAGCCAAGCTTTATTTTGAATGAGTTAAGGTTGTTATCATGCTTCTTAAAAATCTCATGTGTAGATTTGCAGTACTCAGTTTAATTGTATTGCCGACTCTCTTGCAAATGGCTCCATAGATCTTCTCTTTGTATTTGGGATTCTTATCCATTGCCTTAATGGATTTTGTTTCTTCCTTGCCTTTCTAGTGTTTAATAAGATTTAATTCTCCACATATAAAATAATTATGTGGGAAATGCATTAGTTTGATTCAGTTGAAATGTATTTCTTTTTAATGATTATGTTTTTTGGTTTTTGTGGTAAAAAAAAAAAATCTATTATGGAGTGTGATATATACATAGCTATTTCATTCTTAATTAAACTGATTAGATGAAAATGTGGGATTGCATGAAGAGTGTTAAATAATCAAAACACACTTATAGTGCTGATTTTGGTAAAACGAGGTTTGATAATCCACGCGTGTTTACAACTGTGCGTGTGTAAATACCTTTGCACATGCAACTATAGAACGCATACAAGATCAAGCTTTCCATGAGATGGGCCAAATTTCCATGAAAATACCACATATGAGGGAGGAAAACGATGGATAAGAAAACTCATGTTAAAGAATTATTAAAAGGTTATTTCTTTTAGTTTCCTTGCTTTTCATGAAAATATGGAATGGTTAATAGTCAAAAAGTTATATCTCTCTAAAGGAACTGTGAAAATATTGGTCATTAAGGTTTTAGAAGAAAAAGAAAACATTCTTCTTCTTTTTTAATTTGTGGAAAGGAAAATAGCTTCCCACATATTACTTTATTGTTCCAACCGGCAGGAAAGATCACATCAGCATAAAATTCTTTCTTATCCACAGTTGCCTTTTGGATTCCACCAATGCAAATAGACAGGTAGATCATCATTTTGTGGACATTGGCTTGTTCAGTAATTGGATCAGCCAAAATACCATGCTCAACAATCATATATTGAAAGATGTTAAATGCACTTATCCAAGGTCCTCAGAGTCCCATTTATGCAAACTCAAAATAAAACACATGCCATACAAACTCTCTGTCAATGCATTGTCAACTACCTCCTTTTTTGGTAGGTGCATTGCGTAAGTTCCTGAATTGCTTTTTGTAGTTAACTGATTTTTTTCTTTCTTTTGGCAAACAAAACATTTAAATACCGTCGTTGCATCGAGTAATGCGAGTGGGACTTGTCCAATGAGATAGAGAAGGGGTCTAGCAGTGAACATGCCAACATGGTGCACTTGTGGGAGACTGGGTAAGACAGCTAATGATTTTTTAACAAAAAATCAGGCCAATCTGCTTATCAGGTGGGTGATAAGCATACATTAATGAATGTGAACGAATAGTTATTTTCTTTGCAAACTTTCCATTTTTCTATTAATAGTGTGGTGAAACCAATACGTGGACCACAGTGAGTTTTGGAAGGCCATATTCGCAGTGGATGTCTTGTTTACATAATTGAGGTTTGCTAACGGGCTTCTCTCTCCTTCTGCCCCACTAGAAGTTTACCTAGAAGTTCGCACTCTAGATGGTCCACAAAGAAAATCTTACTCATCTGAAAGCAACTTGAAACAATGGTTCATATGTTATAGGACCTTGAAGATGTCATATCAGTGAGATTCCTCTCATGTGGGCCATATGTTATGGGAACTTCCAGATGTATGGTTTCGATCATCATAGCATGGAGTGAACAGGCAAGTTGATTGAGTGATCCTTGCCAGCATATCTCATTTAGAACAAAATAGTCATTAGATTAATAATCAATTCCATGTTATTTTTTCTATTTTGAACTTGATTTCTTTTATTTATTTATTTATTTATTTTTATTTTTTATGATATGTTTCTTACACATGTTCTTATGCTAAGATACTTTGGTTTTGATCATCACATCTTATTGAACATTGCACAGAAGATGATTGAGAATTGATCACCTACCAGCAACGGTACCACAACTTGTTGTTCCTTAACATATTTCGTGCCAGCATGCCACTTGTGTAGGAAATCAGTACCATGAAAAACTATAGGCACCCCTTCTCAAAAATAAGGATGATCAAGTCACGAAGTGAGCCACACCTTTAAGTTGAGTTGGATCGTCATATGTCCATTGATTCCAATGATGTGGCCCAACAAGTGTTGCATATACTACATTGTCAGGACACAACACCATTAGTTGTAGTACCTTGCTGTAGGTGATCGATTCTCGGGATGATTTCTTAAATTGTTATATGATGGTTTCTTAATACTGACGTAAGTTCTTTTTTAACCCTCATCCTTTCATGATTAGAGGCATGCCTAAGGATGGAAGTGTGGCTAGTGGGGGAGGTGATCCTCAAAGTTTGGAGATTTTCATCACGGATGGAGACTATATAATACAATCGCTTTGGCCTTTGAGAAGTGCATGCATTCATGCTTTGAAGCCAAGCTCTGTTTTGAATAAGTTAAGGTTTTGATCTTGCAGCTTGGAAATCTCACATGTAGATTTACAGTATTTGGTTTAATTGAAATGCTCTCTTGCAAAAGGGACCGTAGATCTTCTCTTTGTAATTGGGATTCTAACCCATTGTCTCCTTGAAGGATTTTATGTCTTTCTTGCCTTCTTAGTGTTTAATAAGATTTCGATGCCCACATAGATACGTGGCAAAATAATTATTTTGATTAATTGGAAATGTAATTTATAGATAAAAATGATTATGCTTTCAGTTTTTATGATTAAAAAAAAAATTGTTGTGGTGTGATATTTATGAAAGTGATTGCGTCCGATCCCGCTTGGACCTAGCAAGGTCTGAACAAATCTGTGTGGGGGGCCACCATGATGTATCTGTTTATCCATGCCATCCATCACTTTTCTCAGATCGTGTTAAAGTATGCTTCCAAAAATGAGGCAGATCCAACACTCTAGTGTACCACTTGAGCATTGGATCTGCCTCATGTTTAGGCCCATACTTAACATGGTTTGAGAAAAGGGATGGATGTCGTGGATAAACAGATACATCATGGTGGAACCCCCACATAGATATGGTGCGTCCGCTTCCAATATTTAGTTA
Organism: Liriodendron chinense; assembly: GCA_003013855.2. Lineage (NCBI taxonomy): Eukaryota > Viridiplantae > Streptophyta > Magnoliopsida > Magnoliales > Magnoliaceae > Liriodendron > Liriodendron chinense. Next base: position 47,098 of record PVNU02001510.1, read on the forward strand.
TTTACATAGCTATTTTCATGCCTCGAACTGATTAAGAGAAAAGGTGAGAATGCAGGCAAAAATGTTAAAAACTAAAAGTTCTAAATAACCAAATAACGCCACTGATTTTAGTAAAATGAGGTTTGATAACCCACAAGTATTTACAGCTGTGCTTCTATACATGCCATTGCACATGTAAATGTAGCACATGGGTACAAGATCAAGCTTTCCATGACACAGGCCACATTTTTTAGATCAGCTAATGCAGGCAATGGTATACAAAACAACGGACCGTTAAGGGGAAAACATCATTTAGACCTACTTTTTTCACATACTCAGAGCCCACCTAAGTAAAAGCCCCAATCTTTGGACCAGATGATTTAAGAAATGTGGCCCATCTAATCAAAAGCTTGGATTTTGTACACATGCAATATTGGCATTTATATGTGCCAACGTGGCAAATGTGTTTGAGATCCAATCCATCCATCGGTTGGGTCCCACTGTATAGATGGCCCTGCTTAGACATCAGCCCAATATACTCATCGAACAGGCATTCTGTTTAAGGTTTTTAAAGTCCATGAATCATAATTCCACTGATTGGTGAACAGACCCAATTTTTTGGATAAATGGGCATCTACATGGTGGGACCCATCTGAATATGGTTTGGATGTCATGCATGTGAATGGGCTTCCTTCCGCACACGTGTGGCCCGTGGGATTTGTACATCCAAACAGACCGTCCAATTGTCCCCATTGGAGCATTACTCAAAAATTAAACATAAAAAACAATGATAACCATCCCATGCTCGAATTATTTTGGACCGCTGACCATCTCCTGGGTTGCTATGGTCAGATTCCCCACAAATTATATAGGAAAGAAAGTGTCTGCTATCACAGAGACACAAAGAAATGGTTCCTAAAGGTGATAATAGCAGTGTAAATAAGAGAATTGTAGAGATATTCGAGTGAATGTTGAGAAAATACAAGCATACATCTAAGTTCAGACTCAAATCAATACTGTGATAAAAGGAGGGGGGTGTTAAAGCATGCTCTGTTTTAACAAAGAATCAACAACCCACAATTCCAAGACATCAGGTGATGTATGTATGAAACATAATTTTGACATGTGATATTTTGATCCATTCTCTTAACCACGCAGTGTTGCTCGAGGAACAGCTGGCAAACCTAGTTCGTCTTCTGCCTGTAACAGCGCAGAAAATTACAGTAAAAAAAAAAAAATACCAAAAACCCCAAGATAAAAAAAGCCTCAACACTATCTTTGGTCAAGAACTTGCGAACGCATGTCTATGTGTGTAAACTCTTAAGGGCCTGTTTGGATTCATGGAAAGGAAATAGTGTTTTCCATTAAATGCACTTTCTATCATTTGTTAAGCCTTTCTTTGTGGGAAATTACGCTAAACACTATTTTATTTTTCTTTTTCGAAATGATGGAAAACACTATTTTTCACTTTTTATCTTTGCCGAAAAATAAATAAATTTATTTTCCCACCTTCACCCCTAAAAAATGTATTTTCCCGCAGTGGAAGAACAATGAGGTTAAAGCTCAAATATGCCACCATCCATGTTCAATCACCTCACATATGCCACATTGTGCCAAATGAGACATTGCCCATCTTCAATCATGCCCTAAACATACCACTATGCCACATGTGCTACCATCCATCTTCTATTGTGCCCCATGTGTAAAGAGTCACCAATGTGCTAATGTGCCACATGTGTCAACCATCCATCTTCTCTTGAGCCCCACGTGTGCTAGTGTGCCATGTGTAACATAATTCATCTTACTTGTGCCCCACAAGTATAAAGCACCCCACATGCATCAATGTGCCACATGTGCCATTGTCCATCTTCAATCCTCTAAATATGCCATGTGCCAATATGATGCCAATGTCCACAAGAGCCGTCATCTAGCTTTAACGATCACATGTCAAATATGCCAATGCATGTCTTGTGCCACATGCCACCGTACAACTTCAAGAAGCCCACATGTGCCACTGTTCATCTCTAAGCATCCCACATGTGCCACATGTGCTAATCTAGCACATTCTAGTAACTACCTAAAATTCTTTCCAAGAAAAGTTTTCGTTTGGACAGCAAAGTTGAAAATAAATCCTGAATTTCTATAAAAATCTTGTTGAAAAACAAACAACGGAAACAATATTTCTTCTCCCATAGCTTCCTGAAAAAAAGGTTTCCTAAGAAACAGTAATGACTTTCTCATGCTTCTCATGAATCCAAACGGGCCCTAAAATAAAATAAAAAAGCCTCAACACTATCAGCTATGGTCAAGAACATGAGAATGTGCGTGCATGCAAGTGTGCGTGCATGAGAGACTCAATTTGGTCAAGGCTCAGTTGCTTAGTCGATTCAATTCAACTTGAAAAAACTTGCTGAAAGTACTAATTGTTTTGAAATCAGGACTGCAACTCGACCCTATTTTTGTGGGTGGTTCGGTCAACTGGCCACACCTGCAGTGGGCCGGTTTTGGCCTGGAAATCTACTTCCTTCAAAATCATTAAAGGCAGAGAGAACTAACAGCCAATCTGCTGTTAGCCTGGTGGTTAAAAGCAATTGATTTCCAAGCAGTAAGTTTTGGTTTTGAGCTTTTATGGATGTAGTTGCTTATATTTTTTTATTTAAAACATTGTCAAATAGCTGACAGGGTTTTAAGGTGACCCGGACCATTTTAGTGTCAGCCAAATGGTCCGACGGACTACAACCCCAGTCCATCTGAACTTTAAAACATTTACAATATTAAATTTTACTAAATCTTTGTATTAGGACAAAAAAAAAAAAGAAAAAAAAAAACCATCTACAGGTCAGCACACGTGTCAATATTGGCCATGGGCGAGATCCCTGCCATCTAGCAAGTGAATCCAACCATGTAGATGACCTGGTCCAAAAATCAGGCTGGTCCACTGATAAGAGGTGTGTCAGTCTATGAAACAAATGGACAGCTGAATAATCTTGGCCCAGTTTTTCTAAGCCACCCATCTGTTTAAAACATTGTGGTTCTCATTATGAGTGGAGCAGCCTAATACAACACTGTGGGCCATGGGATCACTTTGGATTTCTCACGTGTTCCAGATAGGTACATATGGTTGGCATGTGGATGAATTGTCGTTACACACATTGATCGGCAAACCTCATTGCACAGAATTCTCAGATTTCAGTGAATAAGTGGGTGGGGCCTACGTTTCAGTAATCCAGACCATTGGCAAAATTTTGGCCCCATGATGAAGGAAGCATGCCCAAAAAACTCATAGGTCAGAAGGTCCTAGCCACCAATCCTGAGACTTTTTTCAGTTGGATGTGGGCCTTTGCAGAAAGTTTTTTCTCCATCACCACCTAGTGATAGGCCACAGATCGAAAGGTTAGGAATTAATGTTGTCCTGTTGAGGAGATTTTTAAAGTATGATCTATTCACGATGGGACCCACAAACAAATTATCTGGATCACTAAATCGTACTGTGCATATCCTCTGCTCAAATGTTCGTATATTGCCTCTTCCTATATTTGATTGCCTACAACTAGAGGTAGCCATCAGCAAAATCTCCTTCAATTTATGAAGACAGTGATGTAGATGAAATTACTGACAATGAATTTACCTGGGCATTCTGTCTGTTGGGCCCTGATGGCACCGAAGGCAAATCGAGTTCAGCATCCAAATCTGGGTTCCTTACCAGATTGAAGAAACGCAGGCACGCCCTCAGATTCTCTCTGTTCCCATGTCCACTTCCAAAGCATCAAGCTCTTTGTGATGTTAAAAGAAGAGAACCAGAAACAAAAGAAAGAAAAATCAACATTGCAGAATTCATAAGATTTGGTCAGAAACACCAGGAATGAAAAAGAAAATTCCACACAATACAAGCCAACTGAATACAGTAATATCTCATCTTAAATGACTGTTATCTCATATCACCACCCAAAAGTTCATCCTCATCAATGTCATCGGGTACACTGTAGCTTCTTCCAAGAGATTCTTGGATTTCGTTGCTCACATCCATCAGATCCATCATCTCATCTTGCATGTTCTACATCATCAAATCCATCAAAGTGGTTCTTTATAGAACATCGTGATTTAGATACCATATGCCCACTTTGTAAAGGTTAGACCAAAAAGAAAAGGGACAAAATCAGTTTAGGATCTTAAGCACGAAAGAGAACCTCGGTTGCATTTGGCTCAGGCCAGGAGAAAAATAATTCCTGATTTTTGGGATTTCCACTTGCGGTAGAATTTCTATAAATACAAGGTGCCAGAGACAGTCCTTTCAATAGTATAAAACATCGCTGAGAGCTCTTTAGAAATTCTCCAGTGGGCCTCAATTTGAATGGAAGCATTTGAAGTGTATTGAAATTCTCCAGTGGGCCTCAATTTGAATGGAAGCATTTGAAGTGTATTGAAATTCTCCAGTGGGCCACAGTTTGAATGTAAACACTTGAAATTGTGAGCCAAGGGATGATTAGATCAGGCCACTGGACTGGTACAGGTCATTCATCACTAGCTTCGGCCGGCCCTAGCCCAATCACAATGTTCAGATTCAAGTTCGAGCCTGCCTGGACCAAACTTTATGTAAAGGAAGGCCCAAGCCCTGCCTCTATAGGGTCTGGTCTACAGCCTGACACATTTCAACCTCTCTGCAGGGTGCAAATTTCAACAAAGCAGCCTGTGTTGAAATCTCTTTCCCAACCTTTTAGGCCGGGACTTGGGCCTTAAACTTTGCTGTGAGTTGGCCAAGCTTCTAAAATAGGCCTGATGTCGTCTGGGCATGGGTCAATGATGCCGCAGCTAGCCTCATTGTCTCATCCTTACCATCAAATGGACAATAGTTATACAAAAGAATTCATAGTTTAAAATAGATATGTAATTTAAAGGCACCCTTGTATTTTTAGTCATGTTTCAAGATCGTTTAGATGGTGGAAATTGTTAAAAAAAAAAAAAAAAAAATTACAAAAACTCTTAGATTGAACTTTTAAAAAATGTAGTTCCTTTTACCCTTTTTTTCTTATAGGAACTACCCTCGCCTAACCAGCCTTGTTGGGCCAAAGTCCGGAGAGGCCTTTTTGGCTTGATTAGGAAAAGGGCTAGGCCAGGGCCATGGCTGAACTAAGCCAACCTGGCCCTAGCTACTGGGCAAGCCTAATATCCATATCAAGACTCAGACCCGGCCCGTTTAACTATCGGGTTCAATCCGAGTCAACGGGTACACCGCTCGTCCTAATTTCAGATTTGTCCCGGAATGGGCCGTCTAGGCCCTGTTAGGCCTGCCGAGTCCAGCCCACTTTCACGCCTATTCGTAGGACCCTTGGAAAGCTTCCCTCCTTCAGCAAACAGCGATGGATTCAACAACCAGACACCACCTGTCTCAGGCGAGAGATGAGGGTGAAGAAGGCAAGGGTAAAAGCGTAATTTTCATATAAAAAAAGGCACCTGGTTCGCTTCCCACTTCAATCTTTCCATAACAGACGGATTCAATGCTTGAGCTTGCACTTGTAATAAAAATAAATAAATAAAAAAAAATTAGTTCTGTTTCATTCACTGTTTTCCAAATGAATTAGTTCTGTTTCATCAAAGAGATTTTCAAACAAATTTCTTGTTTTCCAAATGATAGACACGCCCTGTTTGGGAAGTGGAGTGTGTGGTGACCTCAAAACCACCCAGCTAGGTGGTGTTGGGAACTTTGGGGCCCACCATGATGTCTGTGTTTTATCCACGCCGTCCATCAAGCTCATTTTAGGGCATGAGTGTAAAAATAAAGCAGACAAAATGCTCAATGGGACCACGCCACAGGAAACAGTGGTGATTGAAACGTCCACCATTAAAAATTCCTTGGGGGGCCACAAAAGTTTTGGATCAAGTTGATATTTGCATTTTTCCTTCATCCAGGTCCATGAAACCTTATCAACAGGTTGATAGCAAATAAACATTACGGTGGACCTTAGGAAGGTTTCAATGGTGGGAGTCATCATCTCCACTGTTTCCTGTGGTGTGGTTCAATTGAGTTTCGGATCTGCTTCTCTTTTGGGCTCACTGCCTAAAATGAGCTGGCAACAAGGATGGACGGCATGGATATAAAACACATACATCATAGTTGGCCCCACAGCACCCAACACCACCCACACCACCTAGTTGGGTGGTGTTGAGGTCACCACCCAATCCGCTTCCCTACTGTTGGTGGTAGAGTAGCACCAAGGTCTACCATTCTAGTACTAAGAAGTACAAGAATGGGTGTGGAAAATATATTTGAGATTTTCAATGCAAAATTCTAGTTTTTTTATTTTTATTTTTAATGTTAAATACACCCCATGTTTTTGATAGAAACTCAGTGTTCCTACTTTTGGTAATAGAGTAGTAGGGTGTAGAAGATGGGGTCAATTTATAAAAAATACAGGCTGTAGATATCAGCTCCATTTTTCTTTTCTATTGATTGATTTTCTTTTTCTGACCAGGCGGTTACGGAATACATGGAGGCTGCTGAAAGATATCTTGGGTATCAACAGCCGGGTTCGGTGTACCAATTCACGGATGCTGGGAATGGTGACAGAAGAGTATGTAATCCTTACTCTTTCCTTTGTATCTGTTTCATTTCAATGAGAGATGTCTTTTAATGGTGGAATGGATGTCTTGTTCAAAGCATAGTTCAAAAGCCTGTAACCTTTACTTGACTCAATGTTCACTCGGGTGGACTCGAATAATCAACACAACTCAACTCAATATCTGATAACTATAAAATAAAAAATAAATATTAAGATCAGTAGTAAATTTGTAAAGTACTTAAGTTTAGCATATAAGTAATATAAAATAGAAAAACAAACAGCTAGATACTGAATAGGATGCAGGTTAAGCGTGCTGCTTCTTTTGCTAGAGGTCAAGTGGCCGGTTCATACAGACCTCATATATATATTTGGTTTGGGTCACTGCCAGTCGCATTGAGTGAACCGAGTCAGCAGATTGACTTGTCGAGTCTCTCAGAGTTGGAACCAAACCACCTCTAGAACAGAACTGAGTTCTTGTCGACCCTGCTCGATATCCTGCCAAGTGTAGTTGACTAGGCCGAGTTTCAACTCAAGTTAGTGAGTTTCGACTCAAGTTAGTGAGTTTTACAACTCTGCTTCAAAATGTGGATGCTATTATCTATTTGGTTTGTTTTATGAGAAAAAATGATGATACTTTAATATGAATGTGATAGTTCTTATGCATGTACGACTCCAAATCAAACTATCCAAATCGTAGGCCCTACTTAGTCAATTTGTTCTTTGTTAGAGGAGGCTGATACTCGTGTGCAATGTCTGCAGTTTTCCTGGACATTTGAGGAGTAAAGTTAGAATGGCGATGGAGATGCCAGGCTTCATCTGATAGTAAGTAAACTACAGCTGGAATCCTGAATTTTCTTATGAATGCAAATATACGACTGAGTGTAAGGCCTTTTGCCTTGATCGCCTTCCATCAGGTTTCTTAAGTTATATGTTTATGTTTTCAGCTTTCTGTGTGAATGTATTTTTATTCCTCTTTTGTTCTTTCAAAGTTTGGATATAGTCATCTTACAACCTATTGGTGCTACTTCTTAATCCCCTTGAATGCTTCATTTCTAATTTTATCCTTAACTTGCCACTCATCCATCTCAACATCTACATTCACCTCAACATCTTAACAAAACAAATGTACATCTAAATGGGCAAGATTTGTTATGGGGTGAGAACATCTACATGGTCAGACCCACCAGATGGATGGCTTGGATATTACTACTGTCGGCCCTACCAGCACATGTGGCATTGTTTGCACAAGCTGCTTGTAAATGCATGTGGGCAGATGATTTGGATTGTATAAATTATTATCCGCCTGCTATGAATCTGTCATTGATTTCTTAACTCTCTAGCAAAATGGATGATCCCACTTATTGTTCTTAGGGCTTTTGGTAGAACAAAGTCCTTGGATTTTGATTCGGTAATTGCCGTCTTTGTGTGGGTTTGAAATTCATTGTGTATTATTTTGATTATAGACGTTCTGCATGATAGCAAAAATTAAAGTTTACTTCTCAAGGACCCAATTGGTGCCTCACTAGACCTCCACAAAATGTGGTTGACCCCAGTTTCCACCATACACGGGCATGTTATGGCAATCAGAACCAGTGAAGAGGGGTCCTACCATGGATGGCTGATGGAAAGTTGAACTGATTGTATGATCCTAACCATCTAACCAATGGCCTGCAAATGGGCCATTAAAACTAAAAATGACTGACAGTTCACATTCAATAGACGGACCTCTGCTGATTTTGATTCAATGGATATGCTCATGCAGTTGGCATGCCTTTCGGCAGAGGTTTTTAGCTAATCACTAAAATGTGAATCATGGCCAAAAGCTGTCTATTCTCAGAGGATATTCAGCAGTTCTGGCTTTGATTTCAGTATACACTGTCTGGTCTCTGAGGTTTTAACTGGGGACATCTGGAAAGAGTCATTCCCGTCCCCTGTGCTTTCTTTCCTGCTTGCAAATTTCTGTCTTATATAAATTACATTGTGGTTGTCCATGTGAGCCAAGGATTGGTAACCCACATCACTTGGAACTGTGCATATCAACATTCGAGCAATTGCTGATGTGGACTACACTGTTTAGATCTTCTGGCCTAAAAATCCAGCTTCACTCCTCAGGTGGGCCAAAATGTACAAGAAAAAAAGTCCACTGAGCCAGAGGATCGGTAACCCACATCGAATAGAGATGTGCGTATCAAGATGCAAATGCATGCCAATATGGAATCATGTGAGAGATCGAGCTTTCCATCAGGGAACAACATTATTTGAATTATTATCTGGTTAATGGATGTGAAGAGTTTGACTGGCATGGAGTAGTTGGAATTTCCAGCATTTCTTGGGCATTCCTCCTAAGGGAAGGGGTTTCTGCATCAGCTACCTTTGTCAGAATTCATGGTTTCAATCAATCATGTCGTTTGAATTGATGTTCTTAAAATTAATGGAAATCATAATTGATGGGATGTCACTGTCTTGCTTTGTGAGATCATTGTTCTTTGATTATTTATTTGCTTTTAAATGAATTTATATTTGTAGAGACTGCATTTCTGTTATATACAATGTCATGACCTGTTTCCTAGATTGATATTATGTAGGAAGAAGTTAGAAAGGCCCAGTCATTTGAGAGATTGAAAGCTGAAGCTGAAAAATGCACAAAGTGAGAAGTTCAAAGATGAGAAGGGTCAAAAGAGAAAAACATGCTTTTTGCTATTTTCCTGACTGACAGTATCACAGCAAAATCCAACATGGATGTTCTTTTGTTGTATCAGTTTTTATAGAGACGTTATTTTTGCAAATGCATGTAAAAAATCCGTATGGATTTAAGTAGAGACCTTCCAAGTCCAATCTCTCTTTTGAGTGTGGCCCAACACTGACGAATTTGTAAGGGGCTTTGAATGTCCTGTTTTGTATACTCAAAAGGGATTGGAGTGAGAACCAATGGGAAGATCCTAACCATCTGTCTTGAAGCAAAAGAAGCAGCAGCAGGGGCATTTGGAAGCTTGACTTTGTAGTTTTACTTAAGAATCCAATTCCAGGATTTTGTATCCTTGAGATTTTCATTCTTCAGTTGCGTTTGGCACTCTGAGTTTTCAATACGTGGAATCCAGAAATTGTGTTGGGATGCTAGGGAAGGAGGCATGGAGAGGAGATGCTGCTGCATGCCTTAAACAAGCATTAAAAATATATAACCATTAGAGAGGATTTGCTATCCACGGAATTTGCTAGCTAGCATTCAGAGAGGAGTTGGAAAGCAAGCTCTACCTCAGATTTCAAATCCCTCAAATTCCAGGGTGCCAAACACTATTTTGGTTCTGATTTTGATTCCAATTCCAAAAGCCTGAATATTGAAGCTGCGAGACGACCCCTTGTGATCGTCAGTTTTGGGTGACTCTTGCATTAGTTTGTTGATTTTGAGGTGAACAGTTCTGATAATCAGTTTGGATTGAGGATTACTCCAATAGCATAATGAAAAACTGCAATGATTACAAATTCCATCACTAGTCTCTTCAAAACATGTAGCTGTGTTTGGTTTATTGGTGAGAAAATTGTATTGATGCAATTTTCATTACTTTCATGTCAAATAATCAAATCTATACCCTATGTACCTGTTTGGATTCAAGATTTCTGCAGTAATATAATTCAAAAGCGCAATGATTACAAATTCCTTTATACAGCCCTGCGAACATTTACATTTATCTGCATTGATTGATGATTGCAATGTTCGATTTTGTGGTGGTAAAACGGTAATGATGACTTTTACATTAACCTCTGAAGTTTCCAATCTAAACAGGCCCCTAACTCAATCCTCCTTGTGCCCAATAAATTTTAGGATCCTTTGCCTAAGGATGAGCAGCCCATGTCTTTTATGCACAGGAGCATGTTCACAGTGGGGCACCGCCTAATAGCTGCTCGAATCTTGCAATATGTTTTCTGAGGAATGAGAAGGATGTTGCACACATGTTGGGTGATAGTAGATCTTCCAGTGAAGGAGAATGTTGGGGCATGGTGCATGGTGGGGCTCATCAGATAGATGGCTCTGGGTCATCGAACCATGGCCAAGTCTGCAAATTAAAAGCTTGAAGTTGAACTAGAATCTTTATGTTATTCTTTCACATTTTTCAAAATGGTGGTCTTTTTAACCAAAGACGTAGCACAATTGTAAGGCAAACCATGTCGTCCCAATGACCGACCCAACCGTGGATGAAGCATGAACAAATAAATTTAGCCAGATAACAAAGGCCATCTGATTTTCCTTCGAATCGGACCATTCACTATTTTACTTTTAACCATCCAGTGATTAATTGGATGGCCATGAATGCCTGATCAGTATGATTTTAGAGACATACTCCATCCACGATGGGACGCACAATTTGGATGGTCTGGATAGCTATACATCAGTGCCACATGTGAGGAGGACAAGTCACCTATTTATGGATTAGAAACCATAAAAAATTTTAAATTTAAAATAATAATAATAATAATAATAATATAACTGGACAGATTCATTCACAAGAAAAGCATTTACAAACGGGCCATTCGGCCAGGCCTAGGCCTAGAAAAAATCGACCAGGACTACCTATCAAAAAATCCTAATTTTGGTTGGCTGGAGCGTTTTCCTGGCTTAAATTGTGATTACGGGGTTAAAACACTGCTTTCGTACGAGGGATCTGAGCTGGAGATGTGGATTCCACCTGAATTTCCATCAGAACATGATCCCGATTGTTGCCCAAATGGGCCATTTGGTTCATTTATGCAGGTGTTTAGAGCTATAGATTTATGCCATGCATCTATCCGAAATGTTGTAACTGGCAAGGTTTTTGTTCTAGTACTCAACATGCATGTGGTGATTCAATCCGTGAATCTCGTGGGCCATGAAAAATGTACAATAGTCATCGCACAATGTTAGAAATTTCTGGAGTAGGTGTGATGTCATCTAGCTAGCAATATATTTTCATTTCCCAACCTTGGTGGGCCTTGCAAGGTTGGTGGCTGTCTGTATCATTATTTAAATTATTTCAATTTTATATTTGTTTATGTACTAGGAGAATAATGGGGTTTTCGGGGGTATTTCAATCGTTCCTCCGCTTCAAGCAAAGTTAGCAAGTCACGTCAAAAATCTGCCCTTTCCGGCCATACTAAACCAAAATCACCAGTTCCTCTGAGAAAAAGATGCACCTAGAAAAAGATTTAGTATAGGTCATCACGTCAGGTCAGTACTACAGAAATTTACCAGCAGCTTCCTTAAGCAAAAAATTGCACAAATCAGGCAATTAGGACCTCTACATAGTGGTCTACTAGACCAACAATCCTAATCATCATATATGTGCCACATAAAAAAAATTTACTGTTTACGTTGAAGAGAAGACTCCAGATCTGATTATTGGGATTATTTAGTCATTGAGCCATTTGGGATGTGGCCCATTCCTTGGCAGGGCACATGAGATGAAGAGTACATGTCCATGGTGGTAACTCGAATTGTGTCCCATCACAAAACCCATGGCAAAAAAACATACCAAATGGATCCCATCAAGTGATCAGTTGCAATTAAGATCACCATGCATGTCTATGGTGGAGATTGGAATGAACGAAATTTGAGGTGTACTTGAAGGAGACCTTCAAAAGTTTCCTATATTGTCAAAGAAAGCAGTCTACTGTATTGATGTTATGAAAGCAACAGCATTGGTAGCTAATTTATCCTTCTCTTTTGATTCCTTCTTGTCCCACTTGATGGAAACTGGCATATAATCCACAGTTTCGTTATTTTCTATTCCACATTATCACCATTGTCAGTTGTTGAACATTTCCACAATACCAAGAAAAGACGGCAAAGCATCTCTCTGCTTCTGTTCAAACAATGTTGTGAAAAATGAATTCTCAATTTCGACACAATTGATGGCCTGCTGCCCGCTGTTCAATCCATTCAAGGATGGAGCCCACTTGGTTGCATGGTCAGATGATCAAGATCACCCATCAGCTTGCCCCAAAAAACACACTGATGGCAGAATCATACCTACTCAATATTCTCGGTTGAATGTGGACATTAGGCCGATTTTCATCATTATCCGTTCATTTGAAGGCTGTTACTTGGATGTGTAGGATCATGTAATTGATGTCATATCCATACAATTCCCATTAACTATAGGATTAATTAAATTGATGTATTAGATGATCCATCCACGAGCCACAAGGGCCTAGTCAAACAATAGATACTCAAGCATAAAGCAGGCTCCTAATTGAAAATGATCCAAAAGGCCTCTTAAAATCCATGTCAAGGGACCATTTCTAGCTCTATTTTATTGTTGCGTACACAAATGTTTGTCTGAGTAGAGAAAGAAGCAGAGGTTGTATTTATTTCAGAATGCATATTAAGTAGTAATCAAAGGAATCCATCTGCCATTGGATTTACCGTTTGGTTGGATATCTCTCTGCCAAGATAATAGGTTAAGTAAATTTAGAGGGTCCAACATGATGGAGTCGGGGCAGGGTGAGATCGAGCACCGTCTCTCTCACAGGATAAGTGACCTGAATTCATGGATCTATTAAGAAAGACACTCGATCTTCCTTGATTTCTCAAGAGGCACTCGAAGAACACGAGTAAAACAGAGTATAAACTCAATAATTTTTATTAATCAAAAGTTGGATCTCTAACAATGAAATAAAACTAATATTTATAATAAAACTAAGTCCTGAAAAAGCTTAGAAAACACTAATTCGTACTTAGATGAACCCTAAACATAATAGGAAAATATTAAAAATCTGCACAAACTGTATAATGCTTGTTGGGTGTTATCTTCCTTCCATTGATACAAGCAATCCACACATCTGATTGTCACAAAACTTGATAATTTTTCTGATATCGATGTACTCTCACTACAATAGAACGGCTTTTTACCGACGAAAGTATTACCGACGAAATTATTTTCGTTGGGAAAAATCATTTTTCCCGACGAAATAGAGAAATCGTCGGTAAAAATCACTCCAGCTTCCCGCCACCGCCGGATTTGCTTCCCGCCATACACTTTTACCGACGAAATTATAATTTCGTCGGTAAAAAGTTTATTGCCGACGAAGATACCTGTCGCTAAAAATTAAAACAGAAAATTTTACTTTTACCGACGAAACTTTTCGTCGGTAAAAGTGAAACTTTTCCCAACGATTGTTGCCTGTCGGTAATAATGTGTAACGTGTGATTCTCGCCAAGAAAAAGAGATGACTTTTACCGACGAAAATGTTCGTCAATAAAAGTTTTCAAAATGACTTTTACCAACGAAATTTTCGTCGGTAAAAGTTTTTAAAATGACTTTTACCGACGAAAAGTTTTGTCGGTAAAAATCTCTTATTTTACTTACCCGATCAGCCCTCTTTTCTCTCTGTCGCTCTCTCACTCTCTCTCTCTCTCTCTCTCTCTCTCTCTCGCGGCCCACCCTTCTTCTGATCATCTCTCCCTCACTGCCGACCACCGGCCGTCACCGTCACCGGCGGCCACCCGCGTAAGCTGACCACCTACCCCCAGCCGACCACCGACGCCGGTAGGCACGTGCCTCCACCAGCCACCGTACGCCGCCGCCTCCGCCGGTAACCGTCTCCCCCTTCCTTCTTCCTCCATTTCCTCTCTCTCTCTCTCTCCTCGTTGTTCATTGTGGGGCCCACTGCCAAAATCCAAAGCATGTGGGTCCCATGCACCATCGCTATCCAGTGCATGTGGGTCCCACCGTTGTTGTCCATTGCATGTGGGTCCCACCGTCGGTATCGCTGTCCATTGCATGTGCGTGGGGTCCGCCTTAGCTGTCCACTATTTGGTGGGGCCCACTGATTTACTAAATCCCTAATTAGGGATTTCGAAATTAAAATCCCCTAATTAGGGATTTCGAAATTAAAATCCCCTAATTCCTTCCTTAATTAGGGATTTTAAAATTTAAATTTCAAATTTGTGATTTACAAATTAAAAAAAAAATCATGATATACAATAAATGTGGGGCCCACCGTCACTGTCCACTGCCCGTGGGGCCCACCCTCACTGTCCACTGTTTTGGATCAAGCATATATTTGTGTGGAGTAAACTCTATGGGGCCCACAGTGATTTACGTATTTTATCCACTCCGTCCATCCATCTTAGCAGGAAATTTTAGGTATGGTGCCCAAAAATGAAGCATATCAAAATCTAAAGTGGACCACACCACAAGTGTGAACTGAATGTCTATCATTGAAAAATTCTTGGAGGACACAGAAGTTTTGGATGAAGCTGATATTTGTGTTTTCCCTCATCCATATCCATGTGATCTTATGAACAGGTTGGATGACAAATAAAGATCACTGTAGGGCCTGAGAATGGTGGAAATCATTATTCCCACTGTTTCCCATGGCATGGTCCACTTGAGAGTTGGATATGCTTAAATTTTGGGCTCAACCACTAAAATGAGGTGGAAAACATAAGGACGGAATAGATAAATCACATACATTCTAGGTGGGCCCAACTGAGTTTACTCTACACTCCGCACGCAATCCGATTCCTATGGTGGGCCGCCCATACTTATTTGTTCACAAAATAGTCATTAAGTATTTGATTAAACTTGATTCATGGTGTTGATGATTCTGTCATTTTCATGTGCTTGTGTATCTAGAATTGATGGAGCAAACCCGGATGTGCGTCGGAGCTATCCGTGGTTGATTTCTGTAGATATGTATGTTGTGGATGTATTTGGCTTATTATTAATAATTATTTTTTGTCCACAAATGGTAGTATAATAGAATCAGTTAGCCCATTTGGAGATTTCTATAGTGCCGAGCATAGATAAAGTGTGTTTTGGAGGTATAGAAATCTGCCAAATTGTCCTGTTGGACAGTCCAAGGTTGGATAGATTGGAATGTTATCGTTGTTTGTCATTTACATGCGTAGGGTCATTAGTTTCGTGCGGTAACTCTCCTATTCTCTCTGGATATGTTTCTTATGTTTAATTCCATTGTCAATTTAATCCACACAATGTGTGGATAGTTGACGTGGAAATGAAATGTAAGATAAATATATTTGGAGAGATAGGGGGAGATGCTGTCGAAATTTAGGCTTGGGCATGTAAGTGGAAATAATGATAGCATTTCAATCTATCCATCCTTGGATGGGCGACTGATTTTATTATATTATCATTTAGTGGCAAATTAGATGACGAACATGATACTTGTGATTAAGAGTAGTTGATTGATGTTGATGTTGAGCGGGGGTCCCTGGAAGGTGGGAACCGCTGTTATGACCATGCTGAAGCTGTCCTGTTCCTATGGACAGCAATATGGGTGGCCTAGCCATTTGGACAAGCCCGTGTTTATGTATTAGCTCAAAATTAATGGAGCAGACCCGGATGTGCGTCGGAGCTATCCGGGTGTTGAACGGGGGTCCCTGGAAGGTGGGAACCGCTGTTGTGACCATGATGAAGCTGTCCATTTCCTATGGACAGCAATATGGGTGGCCTGGCCATTTGGATAGGCACGTGTATATGTATTAGCTCAAAATTAATGGAGCAGACCCGGATGTGCGTCGGAGCTATCCAGGTGTTGAGCGGGGGTCCCTGGAAGGTGGGAACCGCTATTGTGACCATGATGAAGCTGTCCATTTCCTATGGACAGCAATATGGGTGGCCTGGCCATTTGGACAGGCCCGTGTTTATGTATTACCTCGAAATTGATGGAGCAGACACAGATGTGCGTCGGAGCTATCCGGGTGTTGAGCGGGGGTCCCTGGAAGGTGGGAACTGGTGTTATGACCATGATGAAGCTGTCCATTTCCTATGGACAGCAATATGGGTGGCCTGGCTATTTGGACAGGCCCGCTTTATGTGGAGCAGACCCGGATGTGCGTCGGAGCTATCCTTGAGTTGCTTGAGTCTCCAAGACCTACACCCTAAACCCGAAACCATAAACCTAAAACTAAAACCTATAAGCTACGGCTAAACCGAAACCTAAACTCAATTCATCTAACTCTAAACCTAGACCCAAACTCGAAAACCTAACCCTAAACCCGATCCCGAACCCGAAACTATAAACCAATGCGTAAACCTAATCCTAATCTCAAATCACCTAACCTAAACCTACACCAATTCCTAAATACATTCACCTAACCTAAACCTTGACCTAAACACGAAAACCAAACCCGAAACCCGATCCCGAACCCGAAAATCTAAACCTATGCTGAAACCTAATCCTAATCTCAAATCACCTAAACTAAACCTACACCTATTCCTAAATACATTCACCTAACCTAAACCTTTACCCAAACACGAGAACCAAACCCGAAACCCGATCCCGAACCCGCAAATCCAAACCTATGCCCTAAACCTAATCCTAAACTCATGTCACCTAACCTAAACCTACACCTATTCCTAAATACATTCACCTAACCTAAACCTACACCCAAACACGAGAACCAAACCCGAAACCCGATCCCGAACCAGCAAATCCAAACCTATGCCCTAAACCTAATCCTAAACTCATGTCACCTAACCTAAACCTACACCTATTCCTAAATCCATTCACCTAACCTAAAACTTTACCCAAACACGAAAATGTGACCCTAAACCCGATCCCGAACCCGCAAATCCAAACCTGTGCCCTAAACCTAATCCTAAACTCATGTCACCTAACCTAAACCTACACCTATTCCTAAATCCATTCACCCAACCTAAACCTTTACCCAAACACGAAAATGCGACCCTAAACCCGATCCCGAACCCGTAAATCTCAACCTATGCCCTAAACCTAATCCTAAACTCATGTCACCTAAACTAAACCTACACCTATTCCTAAATCCATTCACCTAACCTAAATCTAGACCCAAACACGAGAACCAAACCCGAAACCCGATCCCGAACCCGCAAATCCAAACCTATGCCCTAAACCTAATCCTAAACTCATGTCACCTAACCTAAACCTACACCTATTCCTAAATCCATTCACCTAACCTAAACCTTTACCCAAACACGAAAATGTGACCCTAAACCCGATCCCGAACCCGCAAATCTAAACCTGTGCCCTAAACCTAATCCTAAACTCATGTCACATAACCTAAACCTACACCTATTCCTAAATCCATTCACCTAACCTAAACCTTTACCCAAACACGAAAATGCGACCATAAACCCGATCCCGAACCCGCAAATCTCAACCTATGCCCTAAACCTAATCCTAAACTCATGTCACCTAAACTAAACCTACACCTATTCCTAAATCCATTCACCTAACCTAAACATAGACCCAAACACGAGAACCAAACCCGAAACCCGAACCCGCAAATCCAAACCTATGCCCTAAACCTAATCCTAAACTCATGTCCCCTAACCTAAACCTACACCTATTCCTAAATCCATTCACCTAACCTAAACGTAGACCCAAACTCGAAAAGCAAACCCGAAACCCGATCCCGAACCCGAAAATCTAAACCTATGCCCTAAACCTAATCCTAAACTCATGTCACCTAACCTAAACCTACACCTATTCCTAAATCCATTTACCTAACCTAAACGTAGACCCAAACTCGAAAAGCAAACCCGAAACCCGATCCCGAACCCGCAAATCTAAACCTATGCCCTAAACCTAATCCTAAACTCATGTCACCTAACCTAAACCTACACCTATTCCTAAATCCATTCACCTAACCTAAACCTAGACCCAAACACGAAAACCAAACTCGAAACCCGACCCCGAACCCGAAAATCTCAACCTATGACTAAACCTAATCCTAAACTCAAATCACCTAAACTAAACCTGACTCTAATCTTTGCATTGTAGATATGGATAAGAGTTAGATGCAAGCTAAGAATCGGTTTGGCCCAGAGTATAAAGAAGGTGTTAAGGAGTTCATGGAATTTGCGAGATATCGGGCAGATTCAAGTAATAGAATTAGGTGTCCATGCCGAAAATGCAAGAACATGATTCACAAGACATTGGACAAAGTGGAAGATGATTTGTTTATAGTTGGGATTGACCAGGGTTACACTGGGTGGATTCATCATGGTAAAGACTTCCACCAAAGAGTTGAGGCCACTGAAGTCCTTGCTGACCCAATTGTGCCTAATGACGAGGATGAAGATGTTGACGATATGCAAGATATCATTGGGGATGTGTTAAGGGGAACAATTGCGGATACTGATTTTGCAGCGACAAGTACTAGCCAGGATATTCCTCCTATGGGTGATGCCGAATCAGAAAAGTTTAGTAGGTTGTTGAGGGATGCGCAACGTCCACTCTATCCGGGGTGTCGGAACTTCTCCAAGTTGAATTTGCTTACAAGGTTACTTCATTTAAAGACAATAAATCGTTGGAGTAACAAATCGTTCGACATGTTACTTGGCTTGTCGAAAGAAGTATTACCTGAAGGTGAGACATTGCCTAAGTCTCATTACGAGGTAAAATCCTTAATGCGAGACTTAGGCCTTGGTTACATCCTCATACATGCATGTATAAATGATTGTGTATTGTATTGGAAAGAACATGAAAGTGTTGAGGAGTGTCCACAATGTGGAGAGTCTAGGTGGAAATATGACGAAGCTAAGCGTAAGAAAATTCCACAAAAGGTGTTAAGGTACTTTCCATTGAAGCCCAGATTACAAAGATTGTTTACGTCGAGCAAGACGGCTGAAGATATGAGGTGGCATAAGGAGAAACGCGTTCATGATGATAATACATTGAGGCATCCCGCTGACTCTGAAGCCTGGCAACATTTTGATAAGCAATATGACTGGTTTGCAGAGGATTCTCGCAATGTTCGGGTAGGTCTTGCAAGTGATGGTTTTAATCCATTTGGTAATATGAGTAGCTCGTACAGTATGTGGCCAGTGATACTTATGCCCTACAATTTACCTCCTTGGTTGTGTATGAAGGAATCATTTTTTATGATGTCGTTGCTTATTCCTGGACCCAAGTCACCGGGGAATGACATTGATGTGTATCTCCGACCGTTAGTAGATGAGTTAAACGAGTTGTGGAGTCAAGGTGTCCAGACGTATGACACTTTTGCAGAACAGACGTTTCGATTGCATGCAGCGGTCTTGTGGACAATAAATGACTTCCTTGCATATGGGAATTTGTCTGGGTGGAGCACGAAGGGAAAGTTGGCTTGTCCTACATTTAGTACTGAGACTTGTTCATTGTCACTGAAGCATGGTAAAAAAACGTGTTATATGGGCCATCGTCGCTTCCTTCCGAGGGATGATAGTTGGCGCAGGAAGACGGTAATCTTTGATGGCAAACAAGATCATAGGCCACCACCGAAAGAACTATCTGCAGAAGATGTGTTACAACAACTGAGTAACATTGAAGAAGTTAGATTTGGTAAGGCACCGCACTTGAAGAAGAGAAAACGTACAATATTGGAGTACAACTGGAGGAAGAAGAGTATTTTTTTGAGTTGCCTTATTGGAGTCATCTGAAATTACAACACAACTTGGATATCATGCATATTGAGAAGAATATATGTGACAATGTCTTTGGAAAATTGATGAACATAGAGAAGAAAACAAAAGACAGTTTTAAGGCTCGATTGGATCTACAAGCAATGGGTTTAAGGAAAGAGTTGCACTTGCAACCACATGAAAATTCATATACTATACCAGTAGCCTGCTACACATTGATAAAACTAGAGAAAAAACGTGTATGTGAATGGTTGAACAAGGTGAATTTTCCCGATAGGTATGCATCGAATATCTCTCGGCGCGTAAACATTACGGACTGTAAGGTAACAGGAATGAAAAGTCATGACTGTCACGTCCTTCTGTAACGTCTACTACCGGTTGCGATTCGTGGATTCCTTAACAAGGATGTCAGTGCTACGCTGATTGAGTTGGGGATATTCTTTAAGGATTTGTGTTCGAAATCTTTGAATGTAGAGGTTATTAAACGACTGGAGAAGAATATTGTCGTAATCCTTTGCAAACTTGAAAGAATATTTCCACCTGCGTTTTTCGATGTCATGGTATACCTAGCATTCACTTACCGCACGAAGCGAAGCTTGCAGGCCCAGTACAATATCGTTGGATGTATCCGATCGAAAGGTGATAGAACAATGATCATAAATTTTTATTCATTCCATAAACTACGTATATCCATGTTTTCATGTCCTAAACATATTGATTTTGTGTACAGATACCTTCACACATTAAAATAATATGTGAGGAATAAGGCACGTCCAGAGGGATCCATTGCTGAGGCATACATTGATAATGAGTGCTTGACATTTTGCTCCATGTATCTTCGTGGCATAGAGACTAGATTCAACCGAGAAGATTGGAATGCCGATGCAGGGCAGGAGCATGAACAAGGACTCATATCTGTATTCGCACATAACGTCCGTCCTTTAGGATCGTCGACGTTTCAGGATATGGACCCTCGGGATCAAGCGAAGGCGCGGTGGTATGTGTTGCATAACTGTGAAGAAATAGAGTCGTACTTGGAGTAAGTCTTCGCACATAATTGTATATCTACAGACAGTTTTAATCTCAAAATTTCTTGCTTACAACGTACCAATTGTGTATAGCGAACACATCGAGGAGATGAAGTCCCAATACCCTACAAATTATGATCGAATGCATCAGGATTTATTTCCAGAATGGTTTGCAAAACGTGTAAGATTAATTTACCTTCTATCTCACCACACTTACAATATTGTTGTATTGCACAATATTTACACGTAATTTTAAATGCCTAAACGTACATTTATATTCTGTACGTGATGATAGATGAAGATATTGCGCGCTAGCAACTCTGCGGATGCGTCTGATGCGCTCTACTCACTGGCGTGTGGCCCTGATAGACGTGTATCTAGATATACAGGTTGTATTGTAAACGGGATTCGGTTCCACACTGAGGAGCGTGAGAAATATAGGACCACACAAAATAGTGGTGTGGTTGTGAAGGGAACACATGAGGAGGTCGAAATTGATTTTTATGGCATTTTGACAGATATTATTGAGCTGAGTTATTGTATGAGAAAGCGGGTGTACTTATTTAAATGCGATTGGTGGGACATTGAAAATAAAAAGTTGAGAATACAGACTGATAACTACTTCACGAGCGTAAATTTATCTCGGAAGTGGTTTAAAGATGACCCATTTATCATAGCCGGCCAAGCCGAACAAGTATTCTACCTCGCTGACACCAAGTTAGGCAGCTCTTGGCACGTGGTGCAGAAAATAAAGCCCAGGAACATATTTGACGTTCCCGAAGTAGACGTTGAAAATAACGATGAAGGGAGTAATAGAACGTCGTTAGTTGAACAAGCATATCAAGAAGACATGCCATCTTAGGATAGAGGGAATGATCCAAATGTTGATATTGATGTGGTGCAATTGAATAGAGATGATGTGCCACCTGATCATGTTGATGCCTCAATCATAAATGACATTGTTAGAGATGATAGCGCTTTCATCGATGACAACGTTGCAGACGATGAAGAGGAAATTCTGATCAGCGATAGTGATGGTGAAGAAGAACGAGTCCTAAGCGATAATGATTCAGACGATGATTATTAAATGTATACAAGATGTACATGTAATTTTCAATTCGATTAATTTGATTATTACATGTATATATGTTTTACAAGTCATGATTTTTTTCCTGAATTGACTTGTTTATAATCTACATTTACAGTTAAGTCACTTTCTGATCATGTCCTCCACAAACTGGAGCGTAGCGGAAGCACGCAGCATACTTCATCAGCTCTTGCGGATGGACTTTACGGCCCTATATTCTTCTGGTAGGGCCAGAGAGATACCCGGTCTGGTCGAGAAATGTAGGGAGGAAGACGATGACTCAGATGAAAGATTATACAATCTCAAAGAAATTTCGGACCTGATTGAGGAATATAACCGCGGAAAACTTCGTATGGAAGATGCGACATTATCACTTGCACATCTGAATGGAGCCCCGAGAGATCAGATTTCTCCTATTGTGACTGACATATTGGCTGTAACAATGTCGAGTGCTTCATACAGCTTGACATATACATCTGCAGCGTACAATAACTTACGCAGGGAGTATTTCGGATAGTTGATTCGAAGTTGATTTGTATTACAATGAAATATATGTATTTAATATAGAATGACAATGTGTAATGAATTTTTCAACTTTTATATTCTGTTTACGGTTTTATTATATTCTGCTTGCATTATAGTGTAATGGTCTAATCATATTTTTATCATCTCTCTAAGCATAAGCACAAATTCACTCTACAATGATGTTCATAAACTTGCATTGACATTGTTTAAATTTATAAGTTTGTATTTCAGATATATTCAGTCATGGCACCCGGTGGGAGATCAGGTCGTTCGCGCACTGGATCTACCCCTTCCACCCGTGATGCGACGCAGACAGCATCGACGTCGCATGGTGCATCACAGTCATCTGATCCTTCGGTTCAGCATACACCGGGCACTGCATGTAAGTCTAGACATTTATTTAGTGATTTCTTTTTATATTGTTACTTACATATATCTTTTCGCAACAGCATCTTCTACCAGCCGATGAGGACGTGGACCCACGCGTGGGTTAGTTTTAGAGCGACTTACGCGTGAGGGTAGGGTGGCGGTAGAGTTCCCACAGGACTGCCTTAGACCTGTTGGGGACAGTGCCAGACTGTTTACGTCTGAGGTCGGTGTCCTATGCCGATCTCTGATCCCCGCCACCACCCCCCGTTGGACTGACGTGACAGATGATGTGCGACAGCTCATCCGTCAGCGCCTTCAGGTAAAGTTTAGTAAATTGAAATTTTCTTTTGTGAAAGTTCATTTATGGTTAAGTCCTATTGTTAATAAGTTTATTCCCTTAATTTATTATTTATGAAACTGCAGGATAAATTTGACTTCGATTTAAATGTTCCCTACATTTCTCATGCCGTCGACGACATGATTAGAGAGGGGTCAAGGAGTACCGCGGAGAGTTGCACCAGCGGTACAAGCGGTGCAGGACACACGATGAGGCCGTACTGTCCGCACCGCCATACATTACTACAGACGACTGGCGGATACTCTGCGAGAGATTTTCGTCGGAGGCTTTTCAGGTAATATTTACATGTACGATATCTTAAGGTAACAATTAAATTCGCAATTAATAGAAATGTATTTTGTATAATGTGTTCAGAAGAGGAGTAGAATAAATTCTGCGAATAGGGAAAAGTTACAAGTGAACCACGTAGCTGGTTCAAAGTCATTTGTACGACATCGTTACGACATGGTAAGAAATTATTGATGATTATTAAGTTAATATATTATTTTGATTGACATTTATTATAAGTCTTTTTTCCTTTCGATTGCGCAGCGAGATTCCGTCACCGGCCAGGAGCCTAGACCAATAGACCTCTACAGAGGGACTCACTGTCGGCAGGCGACGGGATCTTGGGTTCATCCTAGAGCCAGTGAGCATTGAGTAAAAATCTTTACTTTGTAAAATTTAATTGCGCATTGATTGATAATAATGTCATTCATGTCATTTTTATGAAATTTCATATCTTTTCATTACAGGCGGCGATGGACACCATACGCAGTCAGCCCACTCCCGATGGTAGTCAGCGGAGTGAGCCAGAAATCCTGAGCGAGGTGCTTGGCACCTGTTCTGGATATGTGCGTGGGCTTGGCCATGGTGCCAAGCTTATGGCATAAACTAGAGGTGGCTCCAGCCGATCCGTAGCTGGTGAGAGCGCTCAACGCCGAGCTGATATCGCAGAGAGAGAGGTTCAGCAGCTACTGGTCGTCGTCGATGAGATTCGAGAGCAGCTGGAGAGGCAGAGAGAGGAGCAGAGGCGTAGAGAGGAGGAGGAGAGGCGACGGGAAGAGCAGGAGAGGAGGATCGAGGAGTTGCGGCAGGAGCGGCAGGAGCATGAGCGACGGATGCAGGAGATGTTTCAGGCTCTCGCTGCACGCCTTGGCGCCGATGCCCCGCCACCTCCGCCTTCATCTTCCTGATTATTTTTTTTAATATACGACTTTTAACTTATATGTATTTGTGTGTGGATGAATATTGTTTGTTTGTGGATGTGGAATGGATTATTTGTGTATGGATGGTGTAGTTTCTGTTTATTCGTATGTATGTGGATGTGAATAGGAGAAAAATGTATAGGTTTCTTTACAGGTATATATCAGGAATTTTCCTGAATTTTGAAAACAAATGAAATCGGGATAGGAAATACTATTACCGATGAAATTTTTCGTAGGTAAAAACATGAAAAAGTTTTTTACCGACGAAATGTTTCGTCGGTAATAAAAACTGGGAAAGTTTTACCGACGAATGATTTCGTCGGTGATAAACCTGGAAAGATATTACCAGCGAAATCTTTCGTCGGTAAAACTTTCTCAGTTTTTATTACCGGCGAAAAATTTCGTCGGTAAAAACTTTTTCATGTTTTTACCTACGAAAAATTTCGTCGGTAAAAGTTTTTTCACCGACGTATCATTTTTATTTCCGACAAAAATTCATATGTTGTCTCGACGAATTTTTTCATCGGGAATGGTTTTATTATTACCTACGAAAAAAAATTTCGTCGGTAAAAACCTTTACCGACGGCCTTTCTGCGACGATGTTAGCCGCGAAAAATTTCGTCGGGAAAAAGATTTCCCGACGAAAGTTTACTTATTACCGATGAAATCATTCGTCGGTAGAAATGGAATTTCTTGTACTGTCTTTAAGATGATCGGCTCAGATTCTTCATATCTGTAGTGGTAGGCCACCTCGACCATCTCCAAGTAAAGTCAGCGGAATTCAAAAATTTCTGGACAATTCGTACTATTTTGGACGCCACATTAAATCCGTAGCTCAGATTGATGTGAAACTGTTGGGTTATCTCGGCGTCGAATAGCTCTACAAGATGGACGAAACAAATAATCATAAATGATCATGATGGGCCCCACAAATTGGGCCAAAATCCAAAAATGGGAATAGCACTTTCCTGTTTGGTTGAAACTCCAAACTCAAAAATTCCAAATTCCTTAGTTTCCTCTTATTTTTCTTTCAATCCTTCTCCTCCAAGAAGATCGTCGATCCTCGCCCTTGACCATGGAATTATCTCCCTACATCACAACATTAGGATTATGGATGAAGCCATAAATCCCAATTTTGGTGGGCCCTATGCCCTCCACTTCATATTTGTACATGTGGTGCGGCATTTTCCTAGATTAATCACACTACAAATCATTTTTCATTTTTCCTTTTTGTGACACTTCATATTATTGTGATTGAAGAATTTAAACACTCCTTTCTTATGTGGAAACTGGCATTTAGATATGGGGGCCCACCTGAATTGTCATTAGGGCATGATCCTGATTATGCCCCGGACCGGGATGATCTCCAACCAAAACAGACCATTTGTTCCCTTTATACACGTGTGTTTAAAACCGAAATGTTACATGGTGTCAGGAATTCCTGGAGTCAGAGGTGTGCTGCCCTCTTCCTAGAAAGATTCTTTTCATTTTCCAATTATGTGGGCCTATAAGGTTAATGGCTGTCTCTATCACTTTTAAAATTGTTGTAAGCTTCTATGAACGACTGTTTATGCATATGTAATCGGATGTTTCCATCCATCTGATCGGTTGTCGGCAATTCTGCATTAAGCAAAGGAATACAATTATTGGTTTATATTGAAAAGATGCTGCAGATTGGATTATTTGATAATTAAGGCTTTTGGGCTGTGGCACATCCCTGGGAGGGCACATGAGATTAAGCATACATGTCTATAGTGGTACCTCAAATTGTGTTCCATCACCAAACCCATGGCGCAAAAACCTAACCAAATGGGTCCCATCAAATGACCAGTTGCAATCACGATCACCAAAAATTGTGTATGGTGGAGGTTGATGAACAAAATTTCAGGTGTCCTTGAGGGAGAGCTTCCTTTGAAATAGGAGCAATTAAAAGTAGTCAACATCCTGCATTATTAATGAAGGTGGCCCACCAAATTGATGTTACCAAATCACCAGCATTGGTAGCTTCTCGATGTTTTCCATGTTCTTTCTTTATTCTTCTATTTTTCTTTCTTTATTCTTCTATTTTGATTCTCTTTTCTCCCACTTCATGGAAAATAGCATACATAGGCCACAGTTTCATCATTCTACAATCCACATTACCACCATTTTCAGTTCCTGGGCATTTCCACTTGTGGAGAGAGAGTGAGAGCGAGAGAGAGAGAGAGAGAGAGAGAGAGAGAGAGAGAGAGAGAGAGAGTTCTTCCTTTTAATCTTCTTATTCCCATTTCTTCTTCTACATCATCAAACGTGTGGTGTGGTTCACCTGTGTGGATATCTTGCATCATCCTCTGCCCCTACCAGAGGATTTGACAGTGCTCTCTCGGCTCCATCTACCTCCAATAGATCAGGGAGGTACCTCTTGATTCATAGGATCGGCATCGGACTATTCATTGCAGAAATCTGTCTACACGATTGTGATCGCACCAAGGTAAGATCTTAACCATCCATGTTAAATCATCGTTAGAAATCTGACCTTATCTCATATGGGGTGTTCTTGGGAATTGGATCATTAAAAATACTGAACTTTAGTTGTCATTTGTACCCAAAGAATCCAACACCAACTCACCCAACCAAGAAAATAAGATGCCCCAAAAATCATGCCAATCCAACTATCAACTGGGCCACCATGAGAATTTGGAGGTTTATGTTGTGGCCCACACAATGATTAGTTTAGATGCTATACATACAATCTAGCATTCTTCGACTGATACAGGGCATTAGGGTCGATTGATTAGTACATGTTCCTCTAATTCCTCTGATGGAGTGTAGCAGATCCGAAAATGACTGTGATCATTCACTTACTACTCCTTAATCAATCTTAAATTCTTTTCAGTTGATATCAATTGTACATCCAAAAGCAGCCTTAGCTAATGCTTATGTTAGTATTGATCTTGATGGATCCTTGCTTATGCCTTGGTAGACTCACATGAGTTTCAAGACGAGGTCATGGGTTCGAGTACCCATTGTGGTGAAATCCCACTGTGGTGCGAGTGTGTGGGTGTGTGTGGGGTGTGAGTGTGTGTGTAAGACTATCTTGGTGGCAATCGATGGTCTATTACCTGTTGCTTAGTCCTTTCATAGATCAAGCCCACTTGGTTGCATGGTCAGACGAGCAAGACTACCCATAAGCCTGCCCCAAAAATCATACTACTTGATATTCTCGGTTGAATGTGTAGTTTTGGCTGATTTTTTATCAATATCTATTTATTTGAAGGCTGTTACTTGAATGGATAGGATGATCCAGTCGATGTCGTATTTATAAAGTTGCCCATCAACTCTAGGGTTCATGAGATTGACAGATCGGATGATCCACCCACAAGCGACTTGGGCCTAGTTAAACAATAGATACTCAACCATATGGGCTAGCTCCCAATAGAAAATGGGTCAATAGGCTCCTTAAAATCTAGGAATTTTTCCAATTGGCCGGTGCCTTTTGTCCTGTGGACCCAAAAACCTACTACTTTCAAACTATTTGTATAGAGCTGTCTACTGCTTTCACCGTTAGCCAAACAACACGAATGATGGAACAGTTGGCATTCACGCTGCTTCCTGTTGAGTGGCACACTTCAGTTTTTTATCTGCCTCAAATTTTGGCACACCCCTAAAATGATATGATAGAACCTGTGGATGGGATGGAATTGTCAAAAACATCACGGTGTGCCCGAGTGCGTCAAGGGCAGCCATTCAATCTCCACTCATTATTAATGCATGCATCCATGCATGGGGAGCAGCATGCCACGAATTATTGGATATTTTTCAGTTCAACAATCCCAGCTTCATGTCCGTGGACATTGCTTTCTGAACAAGGATTATTGGATATTTTTCAGTTCAACAATCCAATAGATGTCAATCGGTCATTGCCTAAAATCTTCCTGTTGGGCCCATAAGATGAAATGGTCTAGATCACTAAACCATGGGCTGCACTTGTACAAAGGATTTGGGTGCTAGCAGTACTCTTGCGCCATGTGTATGGTGGATCTGATGGTCAAGCTCATCCAATGCTCTGTCCAAGATGGGGCCCACAGACTGCATATGGGAATCTACAGATTTCCATGCATACATTGGATCATGACCAAGGATGGATGGACGGAGGAGGTCCTTCATGGCTTGCAAGGTCATCAGCTAAACGTCATGATTAGATTTGGAGATACAGGGCCCACCTGAATTGATCCTGATTGTTCTTGATGATCACCTGCCCAGAGAGACCATATTTTCCTTTCATATACGTGTTTAAAACCATAGGATTTACACGATGCACCTAGTGGAAATGTTATAACCTCCCTGTTATGGTACTCTGACATGCATGTCATGATCCAGCATGCTTAAGGATGGAAGTGGTTAGTGGTGGAGGGGATCCTCAAAAGACCAGAATTCTTGGCTATTAGAATCGGTGTGGAGATTTTCGTGATGGACAGAGACTATAATTCAATCACTTTGGCCTCTGAGAAGTGCATTCATGCTTCAAAGCCAAGCTCTATTTTGAATAAGTTAAGGTTGTGATCTTGCATATTGGAAATGTCACATGTAGATTCACAGTATTTGGTTTAATTGAAATGCTCTCTTGCAAAAGGGACCATAGATCTTCATTTTGTTTGGTCTTGCCTTTCTAGTGTTTAATAAGATTTGGTTGCCCATATCTAACATAGATATGGTGGAAACGAATTATTTTAATTCATTTCAAAGCCCTGCTCTTTGGACCAGATGATTTAAGAAATGTGGCCAATCTAATTGAAAGCTTGGATTTTGCACACATGCAATGGCATTTATATGTGTCAACCCACTTGCCAACGTGGCAAATGTGTTTGAGACCCAATCCATTCTTCCGTTGGGTCGTTGGCCCTGCCAAGACATCAGCCCAATCTACTCATCGAACAGGCATTCTGATAGAAACAAAATGGTGGTGTATAAAATGTTAGATTTTTTTTTCTTATTTATTTATTTATTTATTTAGGCATTTAAAGTTCATGAATCATAACTCCAGTAATTGGTGAACAAGCCCAATTTTTTAATACAAGGGCACCTATATTGCGAGGCCCATTTTAATATGGTTTGGATGTCACACGTGCCACTTCGATTAATCCAGGGACAAGATCGATTGTGTGTTGAATGTCCCATTTGGGTGAAAATTTATCCCATAAATCATCTAGTGGGATATCACAAGTCATGTGGGTGTCTAATATCCTCACTAGTCTCCTTTTCAAATTCATTCGTGTGCATTATGGTAAGATACTTAGATTGGTACTCTACATCACTTAAGTCACACATGACATCTAGAAGTGGTGCGGTCTCAATTTCTTCGACCTTTTCATCACTAGCACACACTTCGCCATCCTCAACGATGATGAGCGATGCCTCGATTTCTTTCATTTCCTCACTACTGACGTTAGGCACGTACTCTTCCACTTCATAAATAACCTGATTGGATTCTTCCAACTGGCCATTCACCAAGGTATTATCTCGCTTCCAAGGAAATATAATTGGTGTTAAACACTCAAATTGTTCATAAGCCGAGATTTCCTTAATGATGGGTTGGACCACTTTACAAGGAGGGGACCATATTGGTTGTGTTTGGACGGGAATGTGGGGCAACTTTCTTCTGAGCCAAGGGCTTTTGACAATAAGAGATGGGAAGATATTTTTCTTTCAAGCGCTCTTTCATCTCGTCCCATTATGAGATCGGGGCTCTCCCAACTCTATCAATTCGTTGCTCCAAATCTGTCCAAAACGACTTGGCTTGGCCTTCCAATTTCCACTTTGCAAACCTCACTCGACGGTAATTCGACTTATCATACCAATAAAAAAAATAGTCCAAGTCTTCAAGCCAATCAAGGAATGTTTGTGGGTCCATGTGACCATTAAAGTAGGCCAACTCATTGGAATTCGGCTTTCCATTAGGTCTCGACGACCACATGACAACACTTAATAGCCCTGAAGATCTCAAACGCCTATACTCCATTCACTACGGGGAGACTCTACGGACTAGGAGACTCACAATATGAATGTGATGAATTTAAACTACAATGAATTGACACTAATTAATTCTAAACGATGCGACTCAGATCTGAAAAAATTTCCAAATTAGGAAACTTTCTAAATCTAAAAATTCTCCAAATTTAGAAACTTTCTAAATCTGAAAATTTCCTAAAACAGACCTAAAAATCAAAACCCTAATTTGATAACTTGATTTAAATATAACCATGCAAGCCTATTCTCTGATACCAAATTTGATGCATGATGCCCTAATTATGATGCATGCTCATGAACACAATTAAATCAGCAGAAAATAGAAGACAATAATAATCTAAAATTCAGAGATAATCATCATAAAATAAGAAGATCATAAAGAGACATGCAATGGAGCGGGCCATTCATCACAACCATGAAGTATGATATTCAATTATTGCTATGGTTGGATCCGACGAGGGATGGAACCTCCCGATCTTGCATGGTCTTAACCCAATCAATCAATGGGGATCACTAGCCCGAGGAATCGAAAGGTTTCTCGGGTTAGGGATTTGAAAAATCTGAAAAATTAGGTTTAGGATTAATTCTCAGATTTTGATCATGGGGAATTAAGAAAACCAAGGTTTAGAATGTAGGGGAAGAAAGATAAATTACCTGGAAGAAGTTGGAGGGGCACAAGAAGAAAAGTGAAGAAGGAGATCAATGAAGAAAAACCACCATGAGAGAGAGAGAGAGAGAGGAAGGAGGCAACCAAAGGTTTGCTTTTTTTCATTAATCAACAACTAATTTCATTTTTATGACTAAGCCCTCTTAAATAACCAATAAGAAAACATGAAAATACCAAAATACCCTTAAAAATTAAGCAAAAATGGAACTTAAAACAAATTGCGCAAAAGTTCGGGCGCCCGAAGATGTCCAAAAACCTCCTACACATGTGTCCTCCCAATATAAGGTCTTCAATGTGTCAAATCACGTGTGTAGGGTCTTTAATGCTACTTAATAGTCGTCTAGCCACAAGGAAGATGCTTGTGGTGGGCGCTTTCTTCATTGGTAGACTTTAGAAGGTCTTGTGTCCTCATCATAAGGGATCGTTTGGATGGGGGTAAATGATTTACTAGTAAATGGTTTACAAGTAAATCACTTAAATGCTAGTAAATTATTTACAACTGTCTGTTTGGCTTTAAGTTGTAAATGATTTACTAGTAAATCATTTACTATGTTTGAATAGCCTATAAATGGTTACTAGTAAATCATTTGCAGTGTAAAATTCAAAAAAAAAAAAGAAAAAAAAGAAAAAAAAAAAAGAGCTGTTGGCATCAGGGCTGTCAACGGGTCGGATACGGGCCGGATCAGTGATGATCCGAATCCGACCCGATTAAGAATATATCCGACCCGAATCCGACCCGAATCCGATTCGGATCACAAGTATATGATCCGAACCCGACCCGATTAAATTTTTCGAAATCCGTTTCCGATCCGATTATGATCCGACCCGATATCCGACCGGATATCCGAGAGAGGAGAGAGAGAAAGAGAGATTCTCATGTGTTTTTATTTTATTTTATTTTATTTTATTTTATTTTATTTTTTTTATTTATTTTTTTATCGGGTCGGATCGTTAACGGGCCGGATCAAGGTTGATCCGAATCCGACCCGAATATTAAACGGATCATATTTGGATATCCGTATCCGACCCGATTATCCGATTATTGATCCGAATCCGATTAAATCGGATCGGATACGGATCGGATACGGATCTTGATCCGTGCCATTGACAGCCCTAGTTGGCATTTACTAGCCAGTAAATGAAATCTCACCTTTTTTGTAGTAAATGAGAAGGGGCATTTGCTAGTAAATCATTTACTAGTTTTGCTAGTAAATGATTTACTAGCAAATGAGGGCATCCAAACACAAATAGTGATGATTTACTAGTAAACCATTTATAGGCTATCCAAACGACCCCTGAACGATACTCGATGGGCCTGACACCATTTAAATTCGAGAACTAGTGGCTTCATATCCCAGGTTGCTCCACATGGAGAGGGAATGGTTGGTGGTCGGAATCTAAGGTAGTTGGATGGGCTGGTTTCAGATTTTGTAAGAAGCTGCAGGTTATCAAGGAAAAATTGAGATCATGGTCCAAAGAATTGAAAGCTTTGGAAGCCACCAAATCTGACTAAATCCTCAACTGCATAGACAAGCTAGAAAAGAAAGAAGCAATGGGAGGTATTGCAGAATGTGAAAGAAGAAAAAGAATGAAGCTCAAAGGGAGTGGAAATTCCTCATCAAACAAGAAAATATAGCGACGAGGCAACACTCAAGGGCCCTCTGGCTGAAAGAAGGGGATCATAACACAGCCTTTTCCCGTAACATGGCAAATGCTGGGAAGAGAAAAAATTATCTTCGAGCATCTGATCGTTAATGGAAAAATTACAGAAGATAAGGAAGATATTCAAAAGGCCACAGTGGATTTCTTCAAGAAGCTATACTCGAAAGAAGAGGGCTGTAAACCAAGGCTAGATGACATTCAGTTCAATAGACTCTTGAAGAATCAGCTTGCAATCTGGAAAGGCCCTTCAAGATGGAGGAAATTAGAGAGGTTCTTGTAGGAATGGACAGCGATAAAGCTCCAGGGGCAGATGGTTTTGCAATTGGTTCTTTCCAAAGCCGTTGGGATATCATCAAGTTAGATCTGATGGAGGTTCTCTGTGAATTTTATGATAGGGGAAGACTAAACAAGAGCATCAATGCTACCATGATTTCCCTGATCCCGAAGAAGAATGGAGCATTGGAACTTCAGGCAAATTACCCTCATTAGCAGCATCTAAAAGATCATTGCCAAAACCTTAGCTAACAGATTGAAAAAGGTGATGAAAGAGATCATTTCCTTACCAGGTGCATATGTTGAACACCATCAGATCTTGGATGGCGTATTAATAAACCATGAATTTATCCATTCTAAAAGAATATCCAAGGAAGCAGGGGTCGTGTGTAAGATTGACATGGAAAAGGCTTATGATAGAGTAGATTGGGATTCCCTCTATTATATGATGGATAGAATTGGTTTTAACAGTAAATGGAAGGGCTGGATTCGGGAACGACTCTGGACGGCTTTCTTGGAGTCACAATCAAATTGAATTGCAAACGTTCGGTTTAGATGTTTCCTAGTATACATGGTAAAAAAATTTGCCTACAAAATTTGGAGACAGATCCTCTATGAATGTGAAGAAAAGGAATTACAATCTGATTATCTCTGCTTCAATAGACTAGTAAATCACAATTCAATTAAATGGTGCATCCAAATGCATCCTTAAAATGTTGAGGGGCTAACCTTCCCTTGACGATGACATTGGAGGATCAAAAGATAAAAACATACATAAAATCCGACACCGATGTTTTTTGTACCAGTTTGTATAGAGAAAATGTTGCTGCAAATGCAAGTAAAAATCTGTAGGCATTTAAGTAGAGACCTTCTTACCGCAATGTCTCTTTTGAGTAGTGGCCCATCACTGATGAATTTTTATGGGATTTGAATGTCCTGTTTTGATTATTTAACAGGGATCGGAGACGAACTGTTGAACCCGACCATCGAATCGATTTTTTCACCAATGGGAAGATCCTAACCATCTGACTGAAAGCAAAAGAAGAATTATCCGCGGCCTGTTTGGATGGCCGGTTTTAGTTCGTATTGTATGGGCGCGACGGGCGCGACTTGGGTGAGACCCCGGAACCAGCGATGTGGGTGGGACCCTGAACCTAGGGCCCACTTGGATGTATTCTTTGTAGATCCATGCCGTCCATCTGTTTCTTCATATTATTTTATGATGCAGTCCCAAAAATGAAACAGATTCAAATTTTAGGTGGACCACACCCCAAGAAACAGTCATCATTCAACCTTGACCATTAAAAACTTCCTAGAGTCCACCGTAATGTTTATTGACCATCCAATCTGTTGATAAGGTCACGTAGACAGGGATGAAAGGAAAAAACAAATATCAGGTTGATAGAAAACTTTTGTGGCTCACAAAAGGCTTTTAATGGTCATTAACCAGTGTTTCTTATGTTGTAGTCCACCCAAAATTTTAATCTTCTTCATTTTTGGTACCATAGTACAAAATAATCTGGAAAATCAGATTAACCGGGCGCGACTTGGGTGAGACCCCGGAACCAGCGATGCGGGTGGGACCCTGAACCTAGGGCCCACCTGGATCCATACAATACGTATGGCATTAAACGAATATCGATGTAAAGCTGTTTCGATCCGGACGCGGACGCGGACGCGGATTTACTGCTAAAGCCTTTGAACCTAGACGCGGATTGCGTCCGACCAGTGGTCGGACCTTTAAGCGTCCGACCAGTTCAGTGTGGGGCCCACCCTAATGTATCAGTTAATCAACTCCGTCCATTTATTTTCTAAGATCATTTTAAGGAATGACTCTAAAAATGAGGAATATCCAACGCTCAAGTGGGCCACGTCAAATAGTGAGCAGAACCTGGTGACGTCATCACCGCTGTAGTGATGACGTCACAAAGTTCCACATACTATTTGGTGTGGCCCACTTGAACGTTGGATCTGTCTCTATTTTGGTCCAATATTCTAGAATAATATTTTAAAAGTAATGAACGGCATGGATAAACGGATACATCAGGGTGGGCCCCACACTGATCTGGTCGGACGCTTAAAGGTCCGACCACTGGTCGGACGCAATCCGCGCCCTCGAACCTAATTACAGGGATTTTTACTGCATTAGCCCCGAGTTGTGGCTTTTTTTACTAAAAGTTCAATTTCTCGTGGCCTCTTTCCATTTTGGCCTTTTGACGAGAAATTGAAAATACTATGGTTGAGAATGCCCCTCTGACCGACTACTCTGCGTACGGAAGCCTTTTAAGGAAGGCTTTTGAAGAAGCGGTAGCCCTCGTGGGAGTTACATTGGGGCTCCATTGTGGGCTCCACCTTGGGCCCCACCATGATGCATATGTTACATCCACGCCGTCCATCCATTTGGAGAGACCATTCTAGGGGATGAGTGAAAGAATGAAGCAGATCCAAAGCTCAAGTGGACCTCACCAAAGGAAATAGTGGAGATTAATGTCCTCCCATTAAAAACTTTTTTAAGGCCACAGAAGTTTTCGATCGAGCTGATATTTGTGTTTTCCCATCTTCCATATCTGTATGAACTTATGAACAGGTTGGATCTCAAATAAACATCATGGTGGGCCCTTACAAAGTTTCAATGGTCATGTCACTGTCCCCACTGTTTTCTTTGGTAGGGTCCACTTGAGAATTCCCACAGAGCAATATGGATTCCCACAGAACACTGTGGATTCCCACAGAGCAATTTCGATTCCCACGGGGCACTATGGATTCTCACGAAGTAATATGGATTCCCACAGACCACTGTGGATTCCCACAGAGCTCTATGGATTCTCACGCAGCAATATGGATTCCCACAGACAACTATGGATTCCCACAGAGCACTTTGGATTCCCACAGAGCACTTTGGATTCCCACAGAGCAATATGGATTCTCACAGGCCACTGTGGATTCCCACAGAGCAATTTCGATTCCCACAGGGCACTATGGATTCTCACAAAGTAATATGGATTCCCACAGACCACTATGGATTCCCACAGAGCACTTTGGATTCCCACGGGGCACTATGGATTCCCACAGAGCACTTTGGATTCCCACAGGGCACTATGGATTCCCACAGAGCAACAAGGATTCCCACAGAGCAATATGGATTCCCACAGGCCACTGTGGATTCCCACAGAGCAATTTCGATTCCCACAGGGCACTATGGATTCTCACGAAGTAATATGGATTCCCACAGACCACTATGGATTCCCACAGAGCACTTTGGATTCCCACAGGGCACTATGGATTCCCACAGAGCAATATGGATTCCCACAGAGCACTTTGGATTCCCACAGGGCACTATGGATTCCCACAGAGCAATAAGGATTCCCACAGAGCAATATGGATTCCCACAGGCCACTGTGGATTCCCACAGAGCAATTTCTATTCCCACAGGGCACTATGGATTCTCACGAAGTAATATGGATTCCCACAGACCACTATTGATTCCCACAGAGCACTATGGATTCCCACAGAGCTGCTTTGTGGGTTTGACATGTGTTAAAATGCATGAACAGATGAATCGTTATGAGCAATGAGGGGAGCAGTCGTCGGTCCACCGACAAACACCTTCGGCTAGCCGAATGAGGCCGTCGGTTCCAACCGACAAGACGAGATTGTGCCGAAGGTGGAGTACTGGCACTTCTTCGGCTAACCGAAGAAGATCTTCAGTCCGCCGACAATTCGTCCAGTGTACTTCGGTTCCGGCCGAAGGTCTTCGGTTTTTATATAAGTTCACTATCGTTTACCTTCGGCACGCCGAATAATACTTCGGTCCACCGACTATTTGTCCAGCATACTTCTTTTTTCTGAGCAAATGGCTACGAGCCAACGACCCCACCATTTACAAACTGAAAACCGTTCGTATGTGGGGCCCATTGGATGGTGGCAGAAGAAATCGAATCCGTTCGTACAAGAAGGATTTTAAACTACTATATAATCAGAAAATTTGAAGATAAAATTTAGTATGGGTGGACCACACCATTAGAAAAGAATTTAGAAAGAAGGAGAAACGTCAAGATTTTGTTGACCACACATCACCTAAAAATGAATGCAAAAACACTTCCCGTGATTTTTGAAATTAATCCTCTCATATGAGTGGATCAGATTGGCCATCCGATGGCCAAAATCGTTGATTTTGTGGGCCCCACAATCCCCTTAAGAAAAATCTTGTGCGAAAAGCAACTCCGTACGTCACCAGCTGGTCAGAGGGGCAAAACCGACCGCAAACTTTCCAATTTCTCGTGAAAAGGCCACTTTGGAAAGTTTGTATGAGAAATTGAAGTTTTAGTTAAAATGGCCACACCTCGGGGCTAATATAGTAAAAATCCCCTAATTACACTGGGAGTTGGATTACTTCATTCTTCGAATGGACACAAAGCGTACAAACCAAGCTGTGGAGGGGCCCACCGTGATGTATCTGTTTATCCACTCCGTCCATTCTATTTCTAAGATCAGGACGACACATGAAACCAAGAATGAGGCAGGTCCAACGGTCAGGTCGACCACACCAAATACTCAGCTCAGGTTGCATTAAATGTACTAAGCATTAAATGACGGTGTCATTTCTGGTGTGGTCGAGTTGACCGTTGAACCTGCCTCATTCTTTGTATCATGTGGTCGGCCTGATCTTAGAAACGGAATGGACGGAGTGGATAAATAGATACATCACGGTAGGCCCCTCCACAGCTCGGTTTGTACGCTTTGCGCCCATTCTAAGTAAGGGAGGACGCAATCCGACTCCTGGTCTACTGTGATGTTTGTTAGAAGGAAGTGGACGCGGATTCGCAGGAAGTTCCTCCGCTGGCAAACATCACGGTGGCCCACTTAAGTTCTTAGCGCAGCCAAAGGCTTTTGCTGGAATCGGCATCCAAGATTAGAGCGGATTAACTAGGAGAAGAATTTTGCTACATCCAAAATAATGGACTTCTCACAAACATCACGGTGGCCCACTTAAGTTCTTAGCGCAGCCAAAGGCTTTTGCTGGAATCGGCATCCAAGATTAGAGCGGATTAACTAGGAGAAGAATTTTGCTACATCCAAAATAATGGACAGGGTGGATTTCTCACAAACATCACGATGGCCCACTTAAGTTCTTAGCGCAGCCAAAGGCTTTTGCTGGAATCGGCATCCAAGATCTTGGAGCGGATTAACTAAGAGAAGAATTTTGCTACATCCAAAATAATGGACAGGGTGGATTTCTCACAAACATCACGGTGGCCCACTTAAGTTCTTAGCGCAGCCAAAGGCTTTTGCTGGAATCAGCATCCAAGATTAGAGCGGATTAACTGGTGTACCACACACCAACAACCTCGCTTGTATATGTATGTGGTGCATGCAGAAGAGTCCAGCCGTCCTTGAGCTCTGTAATAGTACAAACGGTGGAAAGAAGATCAAAATCCCGTGAGCCCTAAGCTTGTGCCCAAAAGTGAGTCATATCCAACACCCAAGTCCATAGCTAAAGTGGCAGATTGAGTGAAGATAGCCTCGTTTCAACACTAAGGTCATGGTATAGATACCAATAGTGGGGGCGGCTAACCTTGTGATGTGACTAATAAGGGTGGGTGGGTGTGCTAATGATGGCGTGTGTGAAGTAACCAAAAAAAAAAAAAAAAAAGTGAACCACATCACAAATAACAGTAAGGGACAATGATTCCCACCATTAAAACATTTATAAGACCCACTGTAATATTTTTTCTCCATCCAATCTATCATAAGGTCACACAAACCTATATGAATAGAAAAAACAAATATCAGATTGATCCAAAACTTCTATGACCCCCAGGAAGAGTTCAATGATATATGTTCAATCTCCCAATGCTTTCTGCTGTGTGGTCCACCTAATCACCTTGAGCCGGACTCATTTATTAAACATGCCAATAATTCTAACCCAAACTTGACTCTTAACCATTACTTAGTTTTCCCACTCATTTAACTGTATTTGGGTTAGGCTCGACCCACCAGACTCAACTTGTTGTTGGGATAACAGACGATCGGCCCCACAGTGGAAGCGAGCGCGGAGCAATTAAATAAGGAACAAATACAATGTAATCACACACCAAGCAAATCAACACATAAGAGGCAATTCAAATTTAACGTGGAAAAACCCATCATGGGTAAACAATCACAGCACAAAGCGACACCAATCCACTATGAATTGGAAGTTGTAAGAGTCATGAAGAAACTTATATCGAATTCAAGCCCACAAGAGAAAACCCAAGCTCTCCAAGAGAAAAACCAATGTAGCTCTTCCTCTAAAGCTCTCTCTCTCACCCTAGAACTCTCTCTCTTTCTCAACCCTTGCACATCTAGGATATCTTAATTACGGTTTACAACAACTTATAGCAATAAACTCAAATTAGTAACATCTTACGCAAGAAACTGTGTAAAATTGTGCAAAAACTGCGTCACCGACTTTGTAGTCCATGCATAGTCGGGCACCCAACAGATTCAAAATATATCCAAAAAGTTCCAGCAAAAAATCTAGCCAATTTCGGACGTCCGCCCGACCATCTATCGGGCGCCTGACCAACAATGATCGGGCCCCCTACAACCCAGAAACAGTTAAGTAAAAACAGACTTCCAAAAGCCAACCTGAGTGACCTTGGGCGAGCGTCTGACACCCCCTGGTGTCCAAGATTGAAGGCAAAACCTCAACACTTGCAAAACCGCACTCGGGTTTAAATTCGGGTGTGACTCAGGCAGGTTGGGTTGGTTTGGACACACGTAGACCCTCAACAGGACCCAACCCGTAACCACACCTGACCCGAATTCCAACACGAGATGTCAACCCAAGCCAACCCAAATTCTTCTACTCTTGACCCAATGTAACTTCAAACCAACCAAAATACATTTCATTATTTCCAACTCCCAACCCAAATGTGCTCAACCCAAACCCAACCCAAGGGCAAATCAGTTCGTTTTTTCCCATCCGAACCCAACTAGAGGACCATGACAACCTGAACCGAACTTAGTTTGAGTTAACCCAAACCTCAAGTTGCAGACTTAGGTTTAAAAATGGAATATGGGGCTATAGGAGGTTGGGACTTTCATTTAGCCCAGCCCAGCCCATTATTAAGCTACATGGCCGGTTTGGGTCAGGAAAGCCTATATATGTAAACAACTAAGGCCTGATTTTGTAGACGCTTTAACAATAATTATGTGTTAGAGATCTTCATCGCTAATACATAATCATTAACAGAGAATGTTTGTTCGAGTAGAGGATGAAGCAGCATATTTAGCAGCTAAGTCTGTAGTATCATTAGCTTTTAAGCCTTTTACAAGTAATCAAATGGGTTTTACATGTTCAAGGAATCCATCTCCTATTGAATGATGAGAATGAGGGGAACAGAAACAAATAAATGGTTGGCGCTGCATAATTGAGGGCTGTCTAGATCACTATCTAAATTGTTGCAAGTGAATCATTTTTTTTAGTCATGCTACGCACCCACATGGTTAGTCACACGATGCACCCACCCATTGGTGGGGTTAGTGTGTCTCCTTAGCATTCGAACTTGAGACATGCCATTAAAACGCCAGGGCTTCTTCCCTCAAGGCTTGCAGGTGAAACACAAGTGAATCATTCTTTATGTACATGAGTAGAGAGATCTTTGTGTTGGGTGAACTCTCTTTCTCCTCTGTTTAATGAGGAGGAAAATGCCAACACTTTGGGGTATTTAGATCATTCATCCTTTCACATTTAAACCGGCAGGTCAACTCAATGCCACCCACTTCAGGCGGTACTTGAAAGAAAATTACCTACAACTTCCTCTAAAAAAAAGATGCACATAGGTTTAGATTTTGTAAAGATCATCAACAAAAAGTAATGTCGCTACTTGAGAAAATCACCAGCAGCTTCCTTAAGGAAAAACAAATTGTACATATCAGGCAATTAGGACCTCTACATAGTGGCCTACCGGACTAACAATCTAGTCACCATAAATGTGCAACATGTAAGATAATTACCCGTTCATGTTGAAGAGGTGGATTATTTTATTATTGAGGCTTTCGTGCCATGTTCCCTTTCCCCGGGCAGGGCCGGTGAGATGAAGCATATATGTGGTACCTCCAATTGTGTCCCATTACCAAACCCATGGCACAAAAACCAAACCAGAGTGCTCCCATCATTGGAAGCCAATTAGGTGTTACAGGGAGAACAACTTAGTGGATGCTACCGTACCTTGTGGGCCACACGGGTGATATTTTGTATATCCACACCATTGGTCCGTTTCTCCAGTCCATTTGCAGACGGGGTTCCAAAAATTATACAAATCCAAATCTCAGGTGGACCATACCACTGGAAACAGTGCTGATTGAGTGCCCCACCCTTAAAAATTCCAAAAAGCCCATCGTAAGGTTTTAGTAATGTTTATCCGCAATCCAACCGGTTGATAATGTCAAGAAGATCTAGATGAAAGGAAAAAATAAAGATTAGCTTGATCCAAAATTTTTGTGGCCCACAAAAAGCTTTTAATGGTCATTTATCATTGTTTCCAATGGTATGGTTTACCTGAGATTTGGATCTTCTTAGGGTTCAGCGTCACGTCCTAAAATGAGATGGAAAAACAGATGGGTGACATGGATATATAAAAAATACATCAAGATGGGTCCCACATGATTAGTGTAACACCCACTAAGCTGTTTATGGAGTAATAACTAATCCTCTCTCCCAATCAAGTAGGGGTGTCAATGGGCCAGGCCTGGGGTAGCTTTCGGCCCTGATTTTACACTATTTCGGGCCGAGTCATAGGGCCGACCCTATTTAAAATTCTGATTTTTCAGGCCCAGGCCAGGCCCAGCCCGGCCCATTGACACCCCGACAATCAAGGGGCTGTCAATGGACCGAGCTTGGACTAGAGTATTAGGCCCGAGGGTTGGTTCGAGCCTAAAGTATAAGCTTGTTTTTCAAATGGGTTAGACTTGGACTAGGATGTTCAAAACCCACCGGCCGACCTGACTCAATTTTTTTTTTAAATTTAAAATTTAAATTAAAATATTTTCTCTCCTTTTAAAATTTAAATTTTACACTAATTTTTTCTAAAAATCCATCACTCTCTTAAAGCTCTGTTTATTTTCTCTAGTGTTGCTGAATTTTTTTTATATATATGCAAGAGCATGGAAGCAAAGGATAATTTCTCTGCCATTTGGAGGGTCGGGTTCGGATCGGACCTTGCATTTCTATCTTGGGCAGGCTTGGGTTAGATTATTGTGGCCTCTCAGACCCTGACTGGGTTTGGCTTGGATAGAGGCAGGCTGGCTTGGATAGAGTTTGGCCCGGCTCTAACCCAGCCCATTGACAACCCTACGGTGAGTTTGGAAAGCTTCCTTTCTTGGTGGTTTCCATGTGCTTTCTGAGCGAGGAAGGGGGTCCACCGTATTGACGTCTTCCATGAAAGAAAAAGCAGTGGCAGCTTCTTGGTGGTTTCCATGTGCTTTCTCTCTCTCTCTGGGGACCCCTCTTTTTTCCCACTTTTTGAATATAGCATATTTGTCACTCTTTCGTCATTTTTCATTCTATATCATCACAAATTTCAGTTCTAGGGTATTTCCACCTGTGCGGAGAGAAGAGTATGAGATAGATCGAGAGAGAGTTCCTTGTCCATTTTCGTCTTCTTCTTACCTATTCTTCTTCTCCATCATCACAAATGTGGTGTGGTCTATCCGTGAGGATGGTTTGCTTCATCCTCTGTTCCTACCAGAGGATTTGACTGTGCTCTCGATTGGGGAGGGACCTCTTGGCTTATTCGAGGATTGGCATCACTCTCCATCATAGAAATCTGTCCACGCAATCGTGATCACGCCAGGGTAAGATCTTTACCGTCCATGTTTAGATCATTGTTTGAAATCTGACCTTATCGTGCATGGAGTGTTCCTGCAAATCGGATCCTTTAAAATACTGAATTTCCACAGCCTTTATACCCAAAGGATCCAACACCAGTTCACCCCACCAAGACAATGAGATGCCCCAAAAATTATGCCAATCCAACCATCAAGTGAGCCCCCATGTGAATTTAGAGGCTTATGTTGTGGTCCACTTAATGATTAGATTAGCCTAATCTTTTTGGTGTCCGATTTTTATGTTGGAGCATCCTCCCGTAGAGTTTAGATGCCATACATGCACCGTGATGGTCCAATTCTTGTCTGGTGTCCTTATACCCGATAGAGGGCATTAGGTTCATTTGGTACATATTCTTCCAATCCCTCCAGTGAAGAGCAACAGATCAGAAAATGATTGTGATCATTTTACTCTTTATTCAATCTTAAATTATTTCAATTGATATCAATTGTACATCCAAATGCGGCGTTGCTAATATTTACCTAAGTATTGATCTTGATGGGTACCTCTACCCCATGACTTGGTTCTTTTAAAGGAGTT
This sequence comes from Liriodendron chinense, assembly GCA_003013855.2. Lineage (NCBI taxonomy): Eukaryota > Viridiplantae > Streptophyta > Magnoliopsida > Magnoliales > Magnoliaceae > Liriodendron > Liriodendron chinense. The sequence goes on from PVNU02001510.1 coordinate 90,592, forward strand.
TTGTTATGCCAGCCACATGCATGTCTAAGATGGTTCATGTACACAACACCCCATGTGCAAGCATGGCGCATAGCATGAAATCTAATCCATCTATTAGAAGAGGGAAATTGAAATGCAAATTGAAGTAGAGCTATCTTGGCGGCAATTGATGGCATGCCGCCTGTTGCTCAGGCCATTCATGGATGGAGCCCACTTGGTGGCAGTGTGAGATGATCAAGACTATCCATCGGCTTGCCCTAAAAAACACACTAATGGGAGAATCCTAATTACTTGATATTCTTTGTTGAATGTGGACTAAAGGCCAATTTTTATCATTTCCCATTTGTTTGAAGGCTACTACTTAGATGGATAGGAATAGGATCATCCAATCGATGCGATAGGGTTCATGAGATTGATGGATCTAATGATTCACCCACGAGCCACACGGGCCTAGTCAAACAATAGATACTCAAGCATCAGGGCATGCTCCAAATTGAAAATGGGCCAATATGCCTTATAAAATCTATGTCAAGGGTGACCAATCTTGTCTTCAGAAAAGGATTTATTTGAATTAAACATGGAGGTCCTTCATTGCTTTCAAGGTCATTAACTGCTGGGCATGAATAGATTTTGAGATATGGAACCCACCTGAATTACTCCTGATTGTGCTTGTACCGAAACAGACCATTTGTTCCATTTATACACGTGTGTTTAAAATCTTAGGATTTATGTGATGCATATATCCAAAATGTTATGACTTGAAAGTCCATGTTCTGGTACTCAACATGCGTGTGGTGATACGGTCCATCTATCTGGTGAACCACACCGATTAGCAAAAAAAGTGTAGTAGTTGTCACAGGCTCACAGTGATGTCAGAAATTCCAGGAGTTAGATGTGTGGTGCTATTCAGCTAGCAAGATATTTTCATCTCCCAACTATGAAGGCCCCCCCAAGGTTGATGACTGTCTGGATCACTTTTTAAATTATTTCAAGTTCCTGTGGACCATTGTTTTTAGCTGGTAATTGAACATTTTTAACCATCTGATCGGTTGTCCAAGGTTTCTGCATTAGAAAAAGGAATACGATTACCTGTTTATGTTAAAGAGCAAGTGCATATCGGATTGCTAGTATTCTTTGATCATTGAGGCTTTTGGGCTAGCTTATGGTCTATCCCTGGCAAGGTACACGAGATGAAGCATACATGTCTGTCTATGATGGAGATTGGAGTGAACACAAGTTGATATATCCTTGAGGGAGAGATTCCTTTACTATTTAAATATGAGTAGTCAAAAGTATCTTGCATTGTCAAGGAAGGTGGTCCACCACATTATGTTATGAAAGCAACAACATTAGCAGCTTGTTGATGCTTTCCATGCGCTTTCTATATCCCTCTTTCGTAACTCCTTTTTCTCTTAATGGAAAATAACATATAGGCCATAGTTTCATTGTTTTCCATTCCATGTTATCACCATTTTTAGTTGTTGGGCATTTCCACAATAGCAAGAAAAGATGACAGATAACTAAGGGCTTTAACATGTGACTTGGAAAGGAAGAGCACATATACTTTTCCATGGGAAAAGATGATCGAACCTTTTAAATCTCCAATCTACTCTAGGAAATATGTGCCGTAAGATGTCGGGTCTTGTTTAGAGATGTGAGTTGGGAAGGTGATGAGGACACAAGACCTTTTAAAGTCTACCAACGAAAAAAGCGCCCACCACAAGCATCTTCCTTGTGGCTAGGTGACTATTGAGGTGCATTGAAGACCCTACACACGTGATTTGACACATTGCAGACCCCATATTGGGAGGACATGTCTAGGAGGAAGAAGACCTGCTGGACAGATTTCATTGTCTTTGGGAGCCCGAACTTAGCCTCTCTGGCGCCCGAAACTCTCTGGACGTTTTTAGACGTCTTCGGGCACCCAATCGAGCGCCCGAACTTTTGCACAATTTGTTTTTTTTTGTTCCGTTTTTACTTAAGTATTTAGGGGTATTTTAGTACTTTTATGTCTTTCCTTTACTTATTTAAGTGGGTTAAGCTCTAAAAACGAGATTAATTATTGATTAATGAAAAAGAGCAAATCTTTGGTTGCCTCCTTCCTCTCTCTCTCTCTCTCTCTCTCTCTCTCTCATGGTGCTTCTTTTTCCTTGATCTCCTTCTTCACTTTTCTTCTTGTGCCCCTCCAATTTCTTCTAGGTAATTTATCTTTCTTCCCCTACATTCTAAATCTTGGTTTTCTTAATTCCCCATGATCAAAATTTAAGAATTAATCCCAAACCTAATTCTCCAAATTTTCCAAATCCCTAATCCGAGAAACCTTTCGATTCCTTGGACTAGTGATCCCCATTGGTCGATTGGGTTAAGACTATGCAAGATCGGGAGGTTCCATCCCTCATCGGATCCAACCTAAGCAATAATTGAATTCCACACTTCATGGTTGTGATGATGGCCCGCTCCATTACATGTTTACTTTATGATTTTCTTAGTTATGATGATTAATGTTAGAATTTTAGATTATTATTGTCTTTTATTTCCGCTGATTAATTGTGTTTATAAACATGCATCATAATTAGGGCATCCTGCGTCAAATTTTGTATCAGAGAATAGGCTTGCATGGTTTTGTCTAGATTGAGTTATCAAATTAGGATTTTGATTTTTAAGTCAGTTTTAGGTTCCAGATTTAGAAAGTTTTCAATTTTAGAAACTTTCCAATTTTAGAAAGTTTCATAATTTGGAAAATTTCCAGATTGGAGTCGCCTTTGTTTAAATTCATTAATTGTCAGTTCATCATAGTTTACATTCATCGCATTCATCTTGTGAGTTGCATATCCATAGTGGTCAAGTTGGGAAGAATTTGGTTCGGGTTTTATTTATATGCCCACGAGAAGCGGTAGAGGTTTCGGACTTCAACCCACCATGAATAACGAGCAGTCATCGGAGCAACTTGCTCAATTGATGCAAAAGATAACCGCTTTAGAAACGAGTCAAAAGCGTGAGTTCGCTCGCTCAGATAACCAATAGGGCTGTAAATGGGTCAGCGGACCCAATGGGGTACCTGGACCCAACTCATTTAGACCCGACCCAGACCCGACCCAAACCCGACCCATTTGTTAAATGGTACGGGTCTGGGTCCAAGAACAGACCCAGTTGCTAAATGGGTCTGGGTCTGGTTTCCTTTATATTAGGCCTGACCCGACCTGACCCGAACCCATTTAGTAAGTGGGCGGGTTTGGTCTATGTTTTAAGGGACCCGTCCAGCCCAGACCCGTCCAGACCCGATTTTAAGCCTTGTAAAATGCTTGCATACTTGATCCAGACCAGGACCCATTAGACCCGACCCATTTATAAATGGGTCTGGTTGGATCTCCCTTTACCAGACTCGGACCCATTTATAAATGGGTCTGATGGGTTGACTCGGACCCGACCCGGACCCGCCCATTTAGTAAAAGGGTGTAGGTCTAAAATTTGGACCCAGACCCGTTTAGTAAATGGGCGGGTCTGGTTTTGGCCAAACCCGCCCCGAACCCGACCATTTACAACCCTAATAACCAACTCACCACCACCATGACTAAAGTTGAGCAATTAGAAGCGTCCCAAAGGGAGAACTCCACTGTTGGGGATGATGCGCATTTCTAAGTGGGAGGGATCATTGAAGAACGCACTCCCGCACGTGGAGATAATGGTGGTAGAGATCGTGGAACCGGTTGTAGTGTTGTGTGAGAAGCACAAGCCACATATGATCATCAAGACCTCTATGGTTCAGATGAGTGTGCGATAAAGAATGTGAGAGTTGAGGCCCCGAGTTTTGATGGGCGTCTAGATCCTAAGGCATTCCTTGACTGGGTTGCTGATATGGACCACTACTTTGAGTGGTATGGCATGTTAGAAAACCGTCAAATGCGGTTTGCAAAGATGAAACTTGTGGGCCAGGCCAAGTCGTTTTGGACCAACACTGAGCGAAAGATAGAAAGAATTGGTAGAGCCCCTATAACAGATTGGTATGAGATGAAAGAGAAGTTAAAGGAGAAATATCTTCATCTCTCATACTGACAAAAGCTCCTTGACCAATGACAATCCTTATGCCAATGGTCAATGTCTGTCGCTGATTACATCGCCAAATTCGAGGAGTATATGATGCGATGTGATATCCATGAAGACCCTCTAGTAACGCTCTTGTGTTTCAAGACGGGCCTTTAAGCGGATCTTCAGAGCGAGCTTATGACTTAGCCCTTAACGGACTTGGATGAAGCATATCAGGTAGTATAGGAGTTAGAGCAATACTTGAAAGTTGCTGTCATTAAACATTTTGAGTCCCGAGACCCTAATGCTAGATTTGGTCCCCAGGGAACTAGAACTAACATTAGCAGTCAACCTAGGGCACAAGCGACTGTTTTGTTTAGGCCTAGGGTGGACAAGGGCAAAGGAGTTCTTGGTGCCGGTCCTAGTGGGGGTAGCCAAGTGAGATGCTACGAGTGTAGGAATTTTGATCACTTGTCCAATCAGTGTCCTATGAAAAATCATGTAAAAGCCTTAGTTATAGGCGAGTCCCACGAGGGCGTTGATGACCAGGACGATTATGAAGTAGAAGAATATCACCTTGAAGGAGGTATTACTGATGAAGACGAAATAGGCGATGAAGCAATGCTTGCGGTAGTCAGGCGTGTGCTATCTCTGTCTAGAAGTAGTGTTGATGGTGTCGAAACATTATCTTCTATACTCTCGCCAAGTGTGGAGGAAAGAATTGCAGGGCGATAGTGGACAGTGGAAGTTGTCAAAATGTGATTTCCGCTAACACCCTGGATCGGTTGAAGTTGAAATCCACTCCTCATCCTGACCCATACAAAGTTTCTTGGGTTGATAAGACATCACTTCCTGTCACCCATCAGTGCTTAGTTTCTATCGAGTTTGGGTCATACAAGGAATCCCTATGATGTGACGTGATACCTATGGATGTTGGACATATTATCCTAAGTAGGCCGTGGATATACGACAATGACATCACTATCTTTGGCCGTTTGAATGCGTGTACCTTCATGCATAATGGTAAAAAAATCAAGCTTAATCCTATGCCACTGAAAGCACACTAGGGAAGAAAAGGGTTGAGAAGGCGAGTGAGCCTAAGGAAGTGGGGAAATCCAAACCTAAGTCTCTTCATATAATCAATGCGAGAGAATTCGAGAAAGAGACTAAAGAGGATTCCATGGTGTATGCCCTTGTGGCAAGAGAGATTACACCTGAGGTTCCATCAGAGTTGCCCCATGAGGTAACGTTAGTTCTAAAGGAATACAATGACGTGTTTCCTGAAGATTTACTGAACGAGTTGCCACTTATGAGGGACATTCAACATGCCATTGACCTCGTCCCAGGGTTGACTTTACCAAACCTTCCTCACTACAGGATGAACCCTGTAGAACACGCAGAGTTGAAGAGGCAAATTGATGAGATTCTGCAAAAGGGTTTTTATCCAAGAGAGTATGAGCCCGTGTGCCGTGCCCGCATTGTTAACGCCAAAGAAAGACAGCACGTGGCGCATGTGTGTGGACAGCCGTGCCATAAACAAAATTACCGTCAAGTATATGTTTCCCATACATAGACTTGATGATATGCTTGACATGATGGCGAGGTCCACCATATTCTCTAAAATTGATCTCAAGAGTGGATATCACCAAATCCGTATACGCTCAAGAGATGAGTGGAAGACTGCATTCAAAACGAAAGATGGGCTGTACGAGTGGATGGTCATGCCATTTGGCTTGACTAATGCACGCAGTACTTTTATGAGGGTGATGACACAAGTCTTGAGACCATTCATGGGTAAATTCCTAGTGGTGTACTTTGATGACATTCTTATTTATAGTACCACCAAGGAATCACACCTTGAACACTTGAAGCAGGTCTGTAGCGTCCTTAGGACTGAAAAGTGATATGCTAATCTTAAGAAATGTGTGTTCATGTCCAGTCAAGTCGTGTTCTTAGGATTTATAGTGTCTTCAGAAGGAATGCGCGCAGACCCTGAAAAGATCAGGGCCATAGTTGAGTGGCCTAAACCGAAGAATATTCACGAGGTGCGAAGCTTTCACGGCTTAACAACTTTTTACCGTCAGTTCATTAGGGGATTTAGCACAATCATGGCTCCCATTACTAAATGCATGAAAAATGGAGAGTTTGTGTGGTCTAAAGCCGTAGATAAGGCTTTCAGAGAAATTAAGGGCAAAATGGTAGAAGCTCCTGTCATGCATCTACCTGGCTTTTCTAAAGTCTTTGAGGTGGCGTGTGATGCGTCTAGTGTTGGCATAGGTGGAGTGTTGAGCCAGGAGGGCCACCTAGTAGCCCATTTTAGTGAGAAACTTAATGAAGCAAAACAGAAGTACTCCACTTATGATAAAGAGTTCTACGCGGTAGTGCAATCCCTGAGACATTGGCGTCACTATCTCCTACCGCAAGAATTCGTCTTGTTTTTTGATCATGAGGCCTTGAGATCAAGGTGTGCCGTACCGGCCGATACGTAACCGTACCGGCCGATACGTACCGGAAACGCCCGGTACCGTTACGCGATACGGGGTCCAAATCGGGGACCCCAGGAATTTTGACCGTACCGGTCCGTTACGGGGCCGTAACGGCCGGTACGGCCCAAAACGGCCGTTACGGCCCCCGTAACGGTCAAAAAACGGTCTTTTTTTTTTTTTTTTTTATAAATACTTGTTGTTTTGCATTTTCTTCCCACTTTTCTTCCCCCATTTCTTTTCTAATCTGTTCTTTTGCTAAAAACGACCACAATTAGTCTATTTTGGAGAATTAAAACGACCAATTTCTACGATTTGGATGAATCGAAGCTCCGTGGGCCATTTTTCGAAGAAATCCAAAAATAGGTATTTATACATTTTTCTTCCTCTAATCACTTTTTTTCCACCTTGATATGATGTTGTAGCCATTGTAAAATGTTAAAATGTGTATTTCAAGATTATGCAACTGATTTTTATATTTTTTTTATATTTTTTTTAATTTCGGTCTATTTTCGGATTAATATTAAAAATTAGTAAAAATCATGTTTTTTTTTTTTCCGGTTTAATGGTTGGATAACATGTGTTACTTATAGTAGGACACAATCATGTGCATTTTACAGATTATGCACATGATTTGCTATTTTTTTTGTATTTTTTTTAATTTCGGAATAATTTCGGAATAAATTTAAAAATTAGGAAAAATCATTTTTTTCAAAAAAAAATTCTGGTTTAAAGGTTGGATAATATGTGTTACTTATAATAGAACATAATCATGTGCACTTTACAGATTATGCACATGGTTTGCTATTTTTTTGTATTTTTTTAATTTCGGAATAATTTTAAAAATTAGGGAAAATTAATATTTTCAAAAAAAAATTCTGATGTAAAGGTTGGATGACATGTGTCACTTATAATAGAACATAATCATGTGCATTTTACAGATTATGCACATGGTTTGCTATTTTTTTTGTATTTTTATAATTTCGGAATAATTTTAAAAATTAGGGAAAATTAATATTTTAAAAAAAAAATTCTGATTTAAAGGTTGGATGACATGTGTTACTTATAATAGAACATAATCGTGTGCATTTTACAGATTATGCACATGGTTTGCTATTTTTTTTGTATTTTTTTAATTTCGGAATAATTTTAAAAATTAGAGAAAATTAATATTTTCAAAAAAAAATTCTGATGTAAAGGTTGGATGACATGTGTCACTTATAATAGAACATAATCATGTGCATTTTACAGATTATGCACATGGTTTGCTATTTTTTTTGTATTTTTTTAATTTCGGAATAATTTTAAAAATTAGAGAAAATTAATATTTTCAAAAAAAAATTCTGATTTAAAGGTTGGATGACATGTGTTACTTATAATAGAACATAATCGTGTGCATTTTACAGATTATGCACATGGTTTGCTAATTTTTTTGTATTTTTTTAATTTCGGAATATTTTTAAAAATTAGGGAAAATTAATATTTTCAAAAAAAAATTCTAGTTTAAAGGTTGGATAACATGTGTTACTTATAATAGAACATAATCATGTGCATTTTACAGATTATGCATATGGTTTGTTATTTTTTTTGTATTTGTTTAAATTTCGGAATAATTTTAAAAATTAGAGAAAATCATTTTTTTTCAAAAACATGGAGAATCATATTTACAGATTAATGAGTAATGACTAATGTATGTTTATATTTTTATTTTTTCGACAGGTTTTGCCGTTTTGGACTTTGGAGCTTCGTAGTTGTACTTTGTAGGCTGTAGCCCATAGGGTTTAGTTACTTTAGTATTTGAATTTAGTAGTTAGTACTTGATTTCATTATCTGTATTTAAGATTTACAATTACATTTATAAATTTTAAAATCTAAGTATTTCACTCTTAGACTCAGTATCTAAGTGACATAGCCACATCACATAAGCCATCTCTAATTAAAAAATGTCTAGGACTGGAACTGGAAGTGGAACTGCAAATGAGGATATTGGATGGGAACATTGTCAGAGGGTAGGTGGTGGAAGGCACCAAATAAAATGCAACTATTGTGATAGAGTAATAAATGGTGGAATTACGCGACTTAAACAACATTTGGCACATCGAAAGGGTCAAGTTGCAGGATGCACCAAAGTTCCCAAAGAGATAATGATACTGATGCAAGCCAATTTAGAAGAGTCAAAGGGGAAACGAGCTGCTGTGCAGAAAAAGAAAGATGATATCCTTGATGCGGCCCGACAAGAGGTGTTTGGTCCAGAATATATGGGCGTTCGTGGCGAAGACATCATTGATTCTGAGGAAGATTCTGATCGAGAAATGACTATAGCTAGGAGAGAAAGCGTGCGCTATGCTCGAGAAGAGGAAGAACGTCGACGCACGTTTGGTTCAAGTGCGAGTGGGAGTGGGAGTGGCCAGGGGAGTACAACTGCAGCCCCAACGGGAAGTACAGCTGGGGTTGGAGGGAGTATGTTTGGTGGATTAAGGCGTATGTTTAGCAGCCGGCGGGGCACATCTTCACATGTAGCTCGTCATCCTATAGATGTAGATGTGGAAGAAGAAGATGTGCCTAGGAGACCCTCTGTTGATCCGATCCTCTTTAGGAAAGAATCTAGTAAACAAAAGAAGATAAAACAAATGTGGAGTAGAACTTCTGTTGAGAAACTGGGTAGGGCAGCAGCAAAGTTATTTATACATGCCAACATACCCCCTAATGCGGCAAACTCTCCATATTGGCAGGTGGTAATTGATGCAGCAGCAGAAGCAGGTGAAGGAATTAAAGCTCCCACAGCCAAGGAGATTAGGGGAAAATGGACAGACGCAGAGTATGCAGATACAAAGGCATACGTAAATACCTTTAAACCCATATGGCAGGCCAGAGGATGCACGATCATGTGTGATGGTTGGACTGGCCCAACAAGACGCAGCATGATCAACTTCATGGTGTATTGCCACTTGGGAACAGTGTACCACAAGTCAATTGATGCCTCGGATGAAATAAAAAATGCTGAATATATTTTTAGCTTGATGGATAAAGTAGTGGATGAGATTGGGGAGGAGAATGTGGTGCAGATTGTGACAGATAATGAAGCAACATATAAGTCTGCAGGAAATTTGTTGATGCTAAAGAGAACACATATATTTTGGTCACCGTGTGCTGCACATTGTATTGATCTTATATTGGAAGATATTGGAAAGAGAAAGAATGTCAAAGAAATGGTTGAAAAAGCAAAAGAAGTGACAACCTTTATTTACAACCATAATCACCTAGTTGCAATAATGAGGAAGTTCATGAAGGGACGAGAGTTGCTTAGGCCAGCGGCGACTAGATTTGCAACAAACTTTATAACTTTAGAGAGTTTGTATCAGCATAGGGGAGAGTTGAGTGAAATGTTTGCTTCCCAACAATGGCTCAACACAAAATATGGGAAGAAGACATTAGGGACGCCGGTTGATGTTGTAAACACCATAAGAGACAACAAATATTGGAAGAGGGTTAAGAAAATTTTAAAGGTGATGGAACCACTGATGAGGGTACTTCGTCTTGTTGAAACCGATGAAGCACCTACGATGAGCTTCCTCTACGACGCCATGGATAAAGCGAAGTTGGCAATTCAACGTGATTGTTCAAGCTGGCGAGCTTACTGGAATTTGATCGACAAAAGATGGACAAAGCAGCTCCACCACGATATTCATGCAGCAGGTTATTACCTAAATCCTAGGTATAGATATGCCCAATCATTTGTTATGGATGATGAGATTCGTATTGGATTAAAGAACGTGATAAAGAGATTAGAGCCTGACTTAGATGTACAAATAAAGGCTTTGAATGAATTGGATATATTTGGAACTCGCCAGGGTAGCTTTGGAGATACTCTTGCACAACATGCAGTACTTAAGTTGCACCCCGCCGACTGGTGGATAAATTTCGGAGAGACTACACCGGCTCTCCAAAAAATTGCAGTAAGGATTTTGAGCCAAACAACGTCTTCCTCTAGTTGCGAAAGAAATTGGAGTTGTTTTGCACTTATTCATACGAAGAATAGAAATAGAATTCAGACTAGGACGTTAGATAGACTTGTCTTTATGCATTATAACATGAGGCTAAGAATGCGCATGCATTCAATGAGGCATATCAGTAATGCCGGTGATGGGGATTATTGTCCAATAAACTTGGAAAATATTTATGATGAGGATGACCCACTTCTACCTTGGTTGGAAGTAAGGGAAAAAGAAATAGAAGATGATAGTGAAGAAATAGAAGTTGAAGACCCAGAAATACGCAGGGCACAGCAAGAGAGTCGTGCATTTGTGTTGGACCCAGAAAGGGGGGCGGATTTCATGCAAACTCAGCAGAAGAGTGCGAGCTCTAGCGATACTGAAACAGATGATGATGATGATGATGATGATGATGATGCACCTAATGCTGGTCCTCCCACTTCTGGCATTGCTCAACCCACCAGGGCTACTGATACCATACAGCCGTCTACGGATCGCGAGGCTGATGAACTTCGACGAAGCAGGCGGGGCCGAGGGGGTCGAACTTATGAGTGTACTGAGTCACGATACAGCCAGCAAGAGCTTGGCTCCAGTAGTGCACCTGCAGGTCCTGCTCCTGCACCGCAATCTACACCGACAGATCTGGAACATCAGCATGCGTATGGCTATGATCCGAGGAATTATGGGTATTCTTACAACCAATGGGATTATAGGGAACCTGTTCCGCCACCTTCATGTTGGAGTAGTCCTCCTGACGCTGTTCCACATATACCATATGAACCAAATCCAAGTTATTCATCTCAATCTCAACAGCCTGGCCCTGAATACGAGTACCAGTATGGGCACGGCTATTCGACGGGCACTAGTAGATATCCTCACTCAGGGTCAGAATCTTTGCCTAGTCAGGATCAGTCATCATCAGGTTTCGTTGACCTGATCTTTCCCTCTGGCACTGAATATTATGGATATGCAACAACAAGACCGCAACAACCCGATGATGATGACGACGACGACGTGGAGGTTGAGCAACCACAACAAAGCAGGTTTTCATTTTGGTGGTGAGTTCCGATTTGGTGAGTCTTTTCCATTACCCACATGGTCATACATTCACCAAAAAAACACACACTTTACATTGTTGAACTTGTGTTTAAAATAACTCCCCTGACAAGTGACAACCAGTCAAGTAATCTTTAATCAACATGCTTGCAGGGGATTATATCAGGTATTACTAATTTTTTTTTTCTACTTTAGAATGTTCAATTGGCAGGACAAGAGTCGGTCATAGATTCAAGATAAGAGAAGTCTTAATACATTATTTTTTGCAAGTCCTCACTCCTCACTCCTCAGGTATGTAAATAAATTGTAAATAATATAAAGTAAATTATAAAAAAATAATAGTACATGTGAAAATTGAAATACTTTGATGTTACATTTATTCTAATATACATATTATTGGTATTAGACAGTTAGAAATTTGAATTTATAAGTTCTGCAGTTAATTCCAGGTTATTAGCTTCATAAATTCACCAGACAGCCCGATACAGCTTTTTCACCAAAGAGTAGACCGCTTCACCACCATAAACATGTTCAAAATTATAAATGAATGCATATTTGGGATGTTTGGAATTTTCTGGATTTAATCCATATTTTTTTAAAAATTTTTGGCAAAAAAAAAAAGTTGGCCGTTACGGGGGGCGTATCGGCCGATACGGGGCCGTATCGGCCGATACGGCCCGTATCCGTATCGGAAACGGTGGGCACCGTTACGCCCACCGAAACCGATACGGGACACCTTGCTTGAGATATTTACATTATCAGAAGAAACTCAACCTAAGGCATGCTAAGTGGGTAGCGTTTCTTCAGGAATATTTGTTCGTCTTGAAACATAAGGCCGGGATTGAAAACAAACCAGCGGATGCCCTTAATAGAAGAGTGATGTTGCTCAATTCCTTGAGTGTAGAGGTAGTCAGATTTGAGCAATTGAAAGACGAATACCCCACATGTCCTGATTTTGGGGGTACTTACGCGTCGCTCTCTAGTGATCAGTGTAGTACGGGTGATTATGTCTTTAAAGATGGTTTCCTTTTCAAGGGAGATCGACTTTGTATTCCCCGTATGTCCCTTCGTGGATTCCTCGTCTGGGAGCTTCATTCGGGAGGGATAGTTGGCCACTTTGGTCGTGAGAAGACCATTGCCCTCGTAGAGGATCGTTTTTATTGGCCAAGTCTCAAGCGAGACGTAGCCAAAGTCTTAGGGCAGTGTCGTACATGTCAGCTGGCAAAGCAACGAAAGCAAAATACTGGGCTCTATACGCCATTTACCAGTGCTACATGCTCCGTGGCATGACATTAGTATGGATTTCGTGCTGGGACTTCCCAAGATGATAAAAAAGCACGATTTTATCTTTGTTGTTGTTGATCGCTTCTCTAAAATGGCACATTTTCTCTCATGTTCTAAAATGTTAGATGCGTCTTATATTGCTCGTGTTTTTTTTTTTTTTTATGGTGTGGTGCGTCTCCATGGGTTGCCTAAGACCATAGTGTCTGACCGTGATGTCAGATTTACCAGTTATTTTTGGAAGACACTATGGCACATGATGGGTACTCGTTTACAGTTTTCTACTGCCTACCACCCTCAAACAAATGGACAAACAGAGGTGGTAAATCGAAGTCTTGGAAATCTTCTACGTTGTTTAGTGGATGAACATGTTAAGACTTGGGACCTAATTTTCCCAATTGCTGAATTTGCTTATAATGGGTCAGTAAATCGATCTACAGGGATGAGTCCATTTGAAATTGTTAGTGGTTATAAGCCTAAAATGCCAATAGATCTCTTACCCATGTCAGTCACCCAAAGGTCTTCTGAATCAGCTGATGCATTTGCACGACATATCCATGAATTGCATATGCATATTAGACAACGGATAAATAAGAGTAATGATAATTATAAAATTTCAGCTGATTCTCATCGTAGATTGCTAGATTTTCAAGAAGGAGATTATGTAATGGTGAGAATAAGGCCAGAGTGGTTCTCACAGGGTTTCGCTAAGAAATTACAAGCGTGTAGTACTGGACCATTCAAAGTATTGCAGAAAATTGGGTCTAACGCGTACTGGATCAACCTTCAACCTGAAATGGGCATTAATCCAACGTTTAATGTGGAGGATCTAGTCCGTTCCCCTAATCCTACCATTGATCCATCGTCCCTTTCATGGCCTTTCTTTGAGTTTTCTTCACAACCTATTCCACCCCTTCCTCAACCCATTATTTGTCATGAAGAGATTGAGGAAATCATGGGTGAAGAGATTGTTTCTACGAGAGACGGAGGTTTCCAACGACACCTTGTCAAATGGAAGAATAAACCATTGTCAGAATCTACTTGGTTGACTGAAGAAGAGTTGCAGAGCGTTGATCCAGACTTGCTAAAGCATCGCAAGAGCTTTAACTCGTCAGAGTTGAGTTTTTCTCACCCGGAGGGAGTTGATGAGGACACAAGACCTTTTAAAGTCTACCAACGAAGAAAACGCCCACCACAAGCGTCTTCCTTGTGGCTAGGCGATTTCCCTACACACGTGATTTGGCACATTAAAGACCCCACATTGGGAGGACACATGTGTAGGAGGAAGAAGACCCGCTGGACATATTTCACTGTCTTCGGGTGCCTGAACTTAGCCTCTCTGGCGCTTGAAACTCTTTGGACGTTTTTGGACGTCTTCCGGCGCCCGACTGAGTGCCCAAACTTTTGCGCAATTTGTTTTTTTTTTTTTTTTCCGTTTTTACTTAAGTATTTAGGGGTATTTTAGTACTTTTATGTCTTTCCTTTGCTTATTTAAGTGGGCTAAGCCCTAAAAACGAGATTTGTCGTTGATTAATGAAAAAGAGCAAACCTTTGGTTGCCTCCTTCCTCTCTCTCTCTCTCTCTCTCTCTCTCTCATGGTGCTTCTTCTTCCTTGATCTCCTTCATTTTTCTTCTTGTGCCCCTCCAATTTCTTCTAGGTAATTTGTCTTTCTTCCCCTACATTCTAAACCTTGGTTTTCTTAATTCCCCATGATCAAAATCTAAGAATCAATTCCAAACCTAATTCTCTAGATTTTCCAAATCCCCAATCCGAGAAACCTTTCGATTCCTTGGACTAGTGATCCCCATTGGTCGATTGGGTTAAGACCATGCAAGATCGGGAGGTTCCATCCCTTACCGGATCCAACCTAAGCAGTAATTGAATTCCACACTTCATGGTTGTGATGATGGCCCGCTCCATTACATGTTTCCTTTATGATTTTCTTAGTTATGATGATTAATGCTAGAATTTACATTATTATTGTCTTTTATTTCAGCTGATTAATTGTGTTCATAAACATGCATCATAATTAGGGCATCCTGCGTCAAAAGGGAAAGAACTAGCACTCTTTCATGGGAGAAGACGACTATGCTCTTTGATCCGAATCCTACTACTAAGACCCTCGTCAAGGGGGTTTTATGAGATAGGCTAGGGGATTGTATCATAGGCTTGAGGTGTTGGGATTGTTGATTTGGATGTGTGGGATATGTGGGATGAATAAGAAGACTAGGATGGATGGGTTGGATGGCTAGGATGGATGGTTTGGTTGGATGGATGGGATGGAGGGGTTGGATGGCTAGGATGGCTGGGATGGCTGATTGGGTTGGGTGGATAGCTAGGATGGTTAGTATGGTTAGGATGGATGGTTGGGATGGATGGTTGAGTTGGGTGGATGGCTAGGATGGATGGGTTGGATTAAATGAATCACTAGGATGGCTAGGATGGATGATTGGGTTAGTTTAAAGAGGGTTAATTGCATCTACCTCCTCTCTGTTATATGATGATGGATGCCTCCCTGTGTTTCATAGATATATTGCAAATTTCCCTTGACAAGAATTCACCTTCTATTAGCACCATTTATCTTTGAGAAAATGACTGTTTACCCTTGTATCATGGGCAACTAGTTATACATGAGTGTGCGGCCACTGGCTCGTCCCAATATGAAAATGAGATTCCCCGAAAATCATGCCAATCCAACCATCAAGTGTGTCACCATGCGATTCTTATCTAGCGTCATTGTACTCAATAGAGGGCAGTAGTGTCCCTCCTAATGGATCACAACATATCGGGAAATGACTGATCATTCACTTTCTCTTTATTCAATCTTAAATTATTTCAATTGACATCAAGTGTACATCCAAACATAGCCTTAGGATCTATTTTTAAATTTGTTGTTTAGCAAAACCAATAAAAGAAATCTTGAATAAATTTCTAGGTAGCAATGGCATGTGCCAGATTAGCACATGGCACGTATGAGATGCTTGATGATGGAACTTGTGCACATTAGCATATGCAACATATGTGGGAGCTTGAAGTTGAATTGTGACATTAATGGCACTTGTGAGGTGTTTGAATTTGTAGGGTGGCATATGCGGCACAAGACATGCATTAGCACATCTGGCACATGTGGACATTTGAGCTAGATGGCAGAACTTGTGCACATTGGCACATGGAGCGATTGAAAATGAATGATGGCACATGTGGCACATTGGTTCATGTGGGTACTTTGCATGTGTGGTGCTGGAGAAGATGAATGGTGTTACATGTGGCGCATTAGCACATGTGGGGCACTAGAGAAGATGGATGGTGGCACATGTGGGACATTTTGCACATGTTGGGTGCAAAGAGAAGATGGAATGGTGGTAAATGTGGCATATTAGCACATGTGGGGTATAAAAAAGATGGAATGGTCCTGTAGCACATTGGCACATGTGGCATAGTGGCATGTGTGGGGCATAATGGAATATGGGCGATGGCGCATTTGGCATATTGGCACATGTGAAGCCATTGAAGATGGTTGGAGGCACATTTCGGTCTAATTGTTGAGAGCTCCATTTTCCTTCCATCATGGAAAAATGCACTCTCTGCCTAGCGGTGAATGTGTGAGAATAAATCGAAAATATTTTTCAGCAAAGAAAGTTGGAAAATATGTTACCCACAAATTACGCAAGGAAAGGCTTAACAAACAATTGAAAGTTAGTTTCACCGAAAACAATGCTTTCTTCCTTTCCATGAATCCGAACAAACCCAAAAGTATCCAGGGAAATTTTGTTGAAAAACAAGGAAACAATGTTTCCTTTCCCATAGATTTTCAAAAATAAGATTTCTTGAGAAACATTATTCCCTTAGCTATGCTTCTCTGTTGGTGATTTTCTTTACACGAAAGGACAAACAGTGAAAATACCCCATCCCCCTTCTGTCCAGGTGCATAAACGATGGCCCACAGAAACTAAGCAACAATTTAAAGTGATGCTGACAGCCATCAACCTATGGGGCTCACCACAATTGAGAGATGAAAAATATCTTGCTAGCTGGATGGCACCATGCCTCTTGACTCCTGGAATTTCTAACATCGTGTGACGACTGCTGCACATGCATGTGGCATAGCAAAACTCTTTAAAAAAAAAGGTCATGGTGTTGAGGTACCCATCAGGATCAATACTTGTATTAGCTACTAGAACAAAAAGCACGTAGAACAATGCATAACAAACAATGTAAAATTAGTTTCACGGAAAAACAATGCTTTCTTTCGTTTTCATCAATCCTAAAGGCCCTCAAAGAACAAAAAGTACATGGAACCAGATTTTGTAAGGTCATCAAGTCAAGTAACTACTTACAGAATCACCAGCAGCTTCCTCAAAGAAAAAATTGCACATATCAGGCAATTAGAACCATTTACATAGTGGTCCACCAAATCAACAGTCCTAATCAAAGTAGATGTGCCACATGTAAGCTGGAGACGGCCAATTATGTCAACTCTGGTGTCGGGATAATAGAGGTGGATAATCTTGGATGTGGTATTCATATCCTTCTCTTTCCCTTAGGGTTGTTCGGATGCCTGTAAGTGGTTTAAGTGGTAAATGATTTACAGGTGTAAATCATTTACAGCCTATACTGTTTGGCTGCAAGCTGTAAACGATTTACAGGTAAACGATTGTTTGTGTTTGGATAGCCTGTGAATTGTTCAAGTCCTGTAAATAGAGAGCCAATTTTTCCATTCATAGCTATTAGGCTGTAAATGGAGAGTCTATAAATGAAATCACAGCCTTTTTCCCGTAAATCAAATGGTGCTGAAAGATGTAAATGATTTACAGCCTGTAAATAATTTACAAGCATTTTTCAGCATCCAAACACAGGACCATTTACGTGTAAATCATTTACAGTTAGCCCCATTTACAGGCATCCAAACGAAAACTTACTTTGGACATCTCTAATTTTTTCTTGTGATTTCCCTGCTAGGAACAAAGAATGGCAGAAGCAGTTGTATCCACCCTTCTTCAAATGGTTATTGAAAAACTAGCCTCCCCAATCCTAGAACGGTGTGGATTTTTGTGGGATTTTGATGGGGAGATGGAAAATCTAAGGAGTAAGTTATCAACGATACGAGCTGCTCTTGAAGATGTGGAGAAGCAGCAAGTAAAGGACAAGGTGCTTCAGAATTGGCTGGGAAAGCTTAAGGATGTGGCTTCTGATGCAGATGACATATTGAGTGAGTTTACGACAGAAGAAAAACGCAGAAAGGTGGAGATTTCGGGACGCATTAAGAAGGTATGCAACTTCTTTTCACCATCCAATCCACTTGTGTTCCATTTAAATATGGGAAATAAGATAAAGGATATCGTACAGAGATTGGATATGATTGCTAGCGAGAGGTCCAAATTCCATTTGAGTGAGGGAGGACGGGCGTTGGAGATTAGAGGACAAGAACAAACTGACTCGTTTGTAATCGAATCGGAAGTTTATGGAAGGGAGGAAGATAAGAAAAAAGTAATGGAGTTACTGATTAGTGAGGATAACAGAGAGGATGTTCCAGTCATCCCCATAGTCGGTACAAGGGGCCTTGGGAAGACGACACTTGCTAAATTGGCTTACAATGACGAGAGGGTAGCAAAGCATTTTGAGCTAAGAATGTGGGTTTGCGTAATGGACGATTTCGATGTGAGGCGGCTAACAAAAGCAATTTTAGAGTCTGCTACTGATAGTAAATGTAATCTTCTGGATATGGATTTACTGCAGCGTCGGCTCCGAGAAAAGCTGAGTGGGAAGAAGTTTTTACTTGTGTTGGACAACGTATGGAATGAAACTCTCGAGAAGTGGGATCGATTGAAACAATTTCTCAGAGGAGGTGATAGGGGTAGTAAGATCATAGTAACTACCCGTAGTGAAAAAGTTGCTTCAATCATGAGCACTCTCCCTTCACCACACCAGTTGCCAAGATTATCAGAAGATGATTGTTGGTCTCTGTTCAAGCAAGAAGCATTTGGGCAGGGACGACAAGAACATTCAAACCTTGTAATGATTGGAAAGGAAATTATAAAGAAGTGCGATGGTGTTCCTTTGGTGGTAAAGATGCTTGGAAGTTTGATGCGCTGTAAAACAGGGGAGAGTGAGTGGTTGCTTGTCAAAGAAAGCGAAATTTGGAATCAACTGTCTGAGGGTGATTATACAAACATTATGCGGATGTGAGAATCCTAGCTGTCCGATTTTCTCTGGTGAATGTGGACTATTAGTTGATTTTTGTCATCACCCTATTGCTTGAAGGCTGTTACTCAGAAGGATAGGATTGTCTAATTGATGTGATATTTATACAATTGCCTGTCAATTATAGGATCGAGCATGGATGTTCTTCATCGCTTGTGAGTTCATCAGCTCCTAGGCTTCCCAAATAGGTTTCAGGAGGCAACAGTTGCTTTTTTTAGCTGTATCCTTTTGTTGAGTTAGAAATCCAATGTATAAATGAAGGTCTACTAGAAGGAGAGGTTGTATTTATTTAAGAAAGCATGTGAAATGGATATGTAGTCTAACTGTTATGCTCTTACAAGTAATGATATGGGTTTTATGTGTTGTATTTATGTTAAGGAATTGATTGGCATGTAAAATGGATATGTAGTCTTAACTGTTATGCTTCTTACAAGTGATGATCTGGGTTTTATGTGCTATATTTATGTTAAGGAATTGATTGGCCATTGTATTAATCTCTCTGTTTAACCTTTTCTTCATACTTTTACTTTGAAATTTGCCGATGCCAAACTGCTCTGACAAGAATAAAAAATTTGGCTGCCCAATGCCAGATCATGGGTTTAAAAAATTTAGGGGATCCTAGATTAAGCCTCAATTCAAATTTTGGTGGGCCCCATGCCCTCCACATCAGATTTAGTACCACCCCGAAGCAAGATCTCTAACACAAGTATTTCTAAGCAGTGTTCCAAATCAGCGATATAAGAATAGAAAATTGACAGTAACCAAATTAGCCCTAGGAGTCCGTAGTAATGTCCAACAGATCCCATCTATTAGAATTGAACCATTATATATACTAGATCCATTGAAAAGTCTTAGCTGTTTGATATTTTGATATACTGGACAGGAAAACAGGTATCTGAACCATCAGGCATAGCCCGCCTACTTAGGAGCTATTCTTCTTTGGATTGGATATGAACCCATCATGAGTAGTCAAAAATGACTGCCTTTCTATATATATATATATTTTTGGTGGGGGGGGGGGGGGGGGGGGGGGGGCGTGGGGGTGCGGGGGGCGCTGGGGGGACATCTAAAGACTATAAAGCAAGAACTTCACAATGAGTGAAATATGAAGTGGAATTGGTGCACCTTTTATTGGAGAAAGCACATGGCCTCCAAAATGTTATGTTTGTTACTCCAATGCTCGTACATCTTTTCATTAGAAATTACTCTGCGCTAGAACTTCTTCGTCTGCAAATCTTTAAGCAAAAATTATAGAACTTTAAGTTTTTTTTCTTTTTTTTTTTTTAACTTTCGGAATCATATCACATCTTGGTGGGCTATCTTTGATCTTGCGCCTGATGTTGTCATATAATATTAACAATAATTTGATCTTTGATGAAATAAAATTCTTTTAGCATTTTAGTTTAAAAAAGGCATGTCACATGTACGGAAAAGTTGCCCTTTGCAAAAAAGATGACCGATTTACATTCATTGTATATGTGTGTGGGCCACCTTATGAATGGAACATCGTAGTCACTGGGCCAAAGAACATTGAGTGTGGCAACTGCCTGGGAAGAGCCTGCATAACTTGTGTGCCACCTTGACATGTCTTCTTTCTGCGTCCTCTCAATGAGTGTGTGGGACATCTGAGTGGTGAATAAGCTGGCCACCAGATGTGAAGATGATCAGATGATCATGCCGTTCCACTCAACAGGCAGGGCACATGTACATGTTGGATATGAACCATTGGTGAGCTTCGTTACACCACACCACACATCGTCATCTTCACAGTAGGCACCACTCAAATGTCGCACACACTTGCCTAGTTGGCCTATGAACCAATCAAATTCTAACTTTTTGTGCCCTAGATGCTCATAGGATCAATGGCAACAATGTAAAGAATGCATCCATACAAGTGCAGTTGAAGAGGTGGCAGGGGCCATCAATTTGTATCTCGAAGAGCTGATGCTAATCCCAGCAGCAAGGGCCAGATTCAGAACAAATGCAAGATGTCTCTCTCTCTCTCTCTCTCTCTCTCTCTCTCTCTCTCTCACTCTCTCTCTCTCACACACACACACACACACACACACACACACACACACAAACAAAGGCCTTGTTTGGTAGATGCCTAAAAATGAGTTGATCTCATTTTAGTTAACAGTAGTTATATGTTAGAGATCTTTCATCTCTAATATATAATCATTAACAGGGAATGTTTGTTTGAGTGGAGGAAGACAGGTTGTATTTCTTTTAAAATGCATATTAAGCAGCTACCTAAGTCTGTAGTAGCATTAACTGACTACTATTGAGGGAGAGCTTAATTTTCTATTCAAATACAAGTAGTGAAAAAGTATCATGCATTGTCAAGGAAGTTGGCCCACCACATTGATGTTATGAAAGCAACAGCATTGACAGCTTCTTGATGCTTTCCATGCGCTTTCTTTATTCTTCTCCAGTGACTCCTTTTTCTGGCACTTCATGGAAAATAGCAAATAAGCCATAGTTTCATTGCTTTCCATTCCTAATTATCACCATTTTCATTTGTTGGGCATTTCCACAATATCAAGAAAAGATGTCAGAAGAATTTCTCTCTGCTTTTGGATCAACATGGAGAGAAATGGAAAGGTGATAATTATCACAATAAGCCATAGTTTCTTTGCTTTCCATTCCATTCCTAATTATCACCATTTCCAATGGATGGCCTGCCAACTGTTGTTAAGTCCATTCATAGATGGAGCCTACTTGGTTATATGCTAAGATGATCAAGACCACCCATACGCTCCCCTTTGTAGATGTAAGAATCCTAGCTATCCAATATTCTCTGTTGAATGTCGATTGAAGGTTGTTACTTGGACAGATAGGATCAACCAATTGATGCGCTATTTATACAGTTTCCCATCAACCATAGGGTTCATGAGATTAATGGATCACATGTTCCACTCACAAGCCACACAGGCCTAATCAAGCAATAGCCACTCAAGCATGAGGGTTGGCTCCAAATAGAAAATGAGCCAATAGGCCTCTTAAAATCCATGTCAAGGGGCCATTTTTCGCTCTATCCTTTTGTTGCATGCATGAATGTTTTTTTGAGTAGAGGAAGAAGCAGAGGTCTAATATATTTCAGAATGCATATGAAACAGCCACCCAACTCTCTAGCATTTATGCTTCTTACAAGTAATCAAATGGGTTGGTTTTTTGTGCAATACTTAGATGTTCAAGGAATCCATCTGCCAGTCTATTTACTGTTTGGTTGGGTATCTTTCTGTTTACTCAGAATTTGCCAATGCCAAACAGTTGGGGTAGGCATACCTAAGTTTGGTGTGCCATCGCCAAAATAACAGGTTTCAAGAATTTAAGGGATCCCGCAAAATCTGGATTAAGGACTAAACCTTAATTCCAATTTTGGCGGGCCCCATGCCCACCACGTCACATTTGTATGTGTGGAGCAGCATTTTCGTGGCTTAATCACAACCATAGATCATTTGTTTCTCTTTTCTGAAATTTTGTATAGTTGTGATTAAGGGGTTAAAATGCTGCTTTCTTGTGCGGAATCTGAATTGGAGACATGGGGCTCACTTGAATTGCCATCAGGTCATGATCCTGATTGTGCCCAAGATGGTCCCTACCCAAAAAGACTGTTTGTTTCATTTACACAGGTGTGTTTAACATTATGATTTATTCCATGCATCTATCGGAAATGTTGCAACTTGCAAGGGTCCAAATCTGGTACTCAATATCCATGTGGTGATCCAGTCCGTCCATCTTGTGGACCACACCGATCAGCAAACAATGTGAGGCAGTCATCATGCATTGTCAGAAATTTCGGAAATTAAGAGGTGTGGTGCCATTCAGCTAGAAAGATACTTTCAGCTCCCAACTGTATAGATCCCACTGGGTTGATGTCTGTCTGGATCACTTTAAATATTTATATGATGAAGAATCTATTACAGGTGCCTAAAATGGAACATATATAGGCAATCATAGAGGAGGATAATCTTGTATGTGACCCTTCTCCTTTCCCTTTAAAAATCTCTAGTTTGTTGTGGGGTGTTAGCATGGAGATAGAAAGGAATATGATTCCCTGTTTACATTAAAGAGAGGCTGTAGATCAGATTGTTAAGATTCTTTGATCATTGAGGCTCTGGGCTGTGGCCCATCCATGGTAGGGCACATGAAATGAAGCATGTGTTGGAAACAGACGCCTCAAATCTCATGGACAGAGGCCTCCGACCGGTCGACTGATCAGCTGGAACTTCGGAGCAAAGACAACAAAGCTGCTGGACCCTTTTTGAGTTCTGTCGACTGGTTGGCTGACCGGTCGGCAGGGGTTGTCGACCGGTGGACAGGTTTCCTTTTTGCATTGGGTTTCTTGTGCGGTTTTGCGCATGGGGTTTTTAATGTATTGCGAGATTAAATGCATCCTAGATCGAAAAGGGGGTTGGGAGAGCTTCTAGGTGAGAGAAAGAGCTTGAGAAAATGGTTTTCTTCTTGCGAAAGCTTGGGATTTTTCTTGTGGGCTTGTATTTTGGAGTCTTGGATTCCATTTTTTGTAACTTCTGATATTATAGTAGATTGGTGTCACTTTGTACCATGGTTTTTTTTACCCGTGATGAGTTTTTCCACGTTAAATTCGGATTGTCTATGTGTGGTTGGTTGCATGTATTGTGATCGCATTGTGTTACTTGTTTGATTCAATTTGCTGTTGTGTGTTCGACTTTGCTTCCACTGCAGGCCTTCTATCCCAACAATATGTATGTCAATGGTGGTACCTCGATTTGTGTCCCATTACCAAACCCATGGCACAAAGACTAAACGAGATGGCTCCCATTAAGTGATGTATGTGCCTTAAATCCACCCGGTCCAACCATTTTGAAAGCTCATTTTAGGGCATGATCCAAAAAATGAAGCTGACTTAATTCTTAGGTGGACGAACGACAGGCAAAGGCAACCGTTGTGATTGAATCCCCACCATTAAAAACTTCATGGATTCCACTAGAATGTTTATTTGCCATCCAACCTGTTGATAAAGTCACAAATACCATATACTACGCAAATATCATATTGATCTAAAGCTTTTGTGGCCCACAATAAATTTTTAATGGTTAATCACCACTGTTTCCTGAACTATCTCCATCTGAGATTTGGAACTACCTCATTTTTTGGATCATGTCGTAAAATAAGCTTTAAATACGGATGGACAGCATGGATGCAGTCACATACATCACAGTGGGCTCCATAGTCAGGGTCCCACTCCCCTCAAGTCAAAGAATCCGGATCCTCTGTTCATATCGAGCAGAGAACCTTTGATGCCGCCTCTTTCATTGGTCCACATCAGCCTGACCATGTCCAAGTTCCTGAGCTCTGACATTCTCAGGATGATGTGGACCAATGAAAGAGGTGGAAAGCAAGATTCTTCTACTCGGTATGAACAGAGGATCCCGACTCCAAGTCAAAAGTATCCTTTATTGTCAGGGAAAGTGGCCCACCACATTGATATAGGAAAGCGATAGCTTTGGCAGCTTCTTGATGCTTTCCATGAGTTGTCTTTATCATTCTCTGGCCACTCCAGGCTATAATTTTATTACTTTGCAATCCAAAAGAAGGCGAAGCATCTCTCTATGCTATTGTTCAAACAATGGTGGGGAACTTAAATTCTCTGCTTCTCCTAGAGTTTGAATGAGCATGCTAAAACAATGTTACTTCTCCAAAATTTCAGGTTTTCAAGAATTTAGTGGAAAATCATGATTTAAGGATTAAGCCTTAATCTCAATTTTCGCAAATCCCCTGCCCCTTGGGACAGATTTGTACATGTGGAGTGGCATTTTCCTGGCTTAATCACAACCATAGATTTTTTTTTTTTTTTTTTTTTTCCTGAAACTTCATATAATTACAATTAAGGCATTAAAAATGCTGCTTTCTTGTGTGGAATCTGACATTGAGATATGGGGCCCACCTGAATCTCCGTAGAGGCATGATCCTGATTGTGCCCCGGATGATCCCTTACCCAAACAGACAATTTTGGCCCATTTATACATGCGTGTCTAAAACCTTTAGGGCCTATTAGGGAGCTTGGATTTCAATTTCAAATACCTGATTCTGAATCACCTGGATGGGGAATCAATGGTCATTATGGATCCCTCAGTTTTGTTTGGCAGTAGGAATTAGAAATCCCCTGCAATCCAAAAATAGCAAGGCATTGAAATTATGTAGCACATTTATAAGAGTTTGAAGTTAATTACCAAATCAACTTTAATATCCCTAATTAGTGTATATGCATAATTAGGGCTGTAAATGGTCAGGTCTGGTGCCGGTTTAGCCAAAACTAGACTCGCCCATTTACTAAATGGGTCTGGGTCCAAATTTTAAACCCAGACCCTTTTACTAAATGAGCAGGTATGGGTCGGGTCTGAGTCAACCCATCAGACCCATTTATAAATGGGTTGGGTCTAATGGGTCTAGGTCTGGATCTAGTATGCAAACATTTTTGCAAGGCTTAAAACTGGGTCTTGACGGGTCTGGGTTGAATGGGTCCCTTGAAACATAGACCAAACCTGCCCACTAACTAAATGGGTTCGGATCAGGTCGGGCCTAATATAAAGGAAACCAGACCAAGACCCGTTTAGCAACTGGGTCTGTTCTTGGACCCAGACCCGTACCATTTAACAAATGGGTCGGGTCTAAATGAGTTGGGTCCGGGTACCCCCATCAGGTCCGCTGACCCATTTACAGCCCTATGTGTGATGTTTAATACAATGATTGTAATAACCCCTCGAAATATATGCTCTGACAAAAAATGATGAAATACCAAGCCTCAAGTGAGCCACAATCCTAAGATCACAACCAAGTGGTTAACGAATGTCTTTTAACTAATGATTTACATGGGCAATGTTTGGACTGCTTAGATTATTCTATTAATGCAATTTTAATGATGCAATTGAGAATTTGATTGTTCCGGCATAGTGTACAATGAACTAATAACCAAGTAGCACCTATGTTACAAGTGTGACTTTCCTACCTTTAAAAATGAGCAAAAAGAGGATGTTGCAACTTATCCGAAATGATGCAACTTGCATGATCCTACCTAGTGCTCATGTGCATGTGGTGATCCAGTCTGTCGATCCGTAGACTGCACCAATCAGCTAAAAATGTGCGCCAGTCTGCTATGTCAAAAATTTCAACAGTCAGATGTGTTGTGCCATACAGCCATCATGATCAGGATATTTTTGGATGCAGATTGCCCAATGTCACTGCCAGTAGCCGCATCCCTATACTATGTCCGTTGCTGGATGGTGCTCTATGGGCCTAAAATGATATATGTGTTTTATTTATGTCGTTTGTCTATTTTGGATCGTTATTTCAGTGCTTGAGCCCAAAATGAGGCAGATCCAAATCTCAGGTGGACCACACCATAGAAAAACAGTGGTGACTGAACGCCTACCATTAAAATTACCTAGGGTCCACTGTTAATATTTTATTTTCCATCCAAAGTATTTATAAGCTCACAAGGACATGGATGATGGGAAAACACAAATATCAGCTTGATCCATAACTTTTGTGGCTCCTAAGAAGATTTTAATGGTGGGCGTTCAATTATCATTGTTTCTTGTGGTGTGGTCCACCTAAGATTTTAATCTGCCTCATTTTTGGGTTTATGCCCTAAAATGAGCAGGCAAAGTAGATGAATGGCGTTGATAAAACACATACATCATGGTGGGGCACACAGAGCACCGTCCAATAACAACCTGATTCATTAGGCAATCGTCTCTGTATTTTCATCTCTGATGTGGGCTCCACAAGATTGATGGGTTTCCGGATCACTTTCAGGAATTTTAAGAGAAAACTAAGTACTTAATATGGAATTTTCAATAAGCTAATCAGAGTAATGTTCCTTTGTGTACCTTTTGGTTAAATTACTAAGGGAAATTGGCAACATGGCAGCTTCATTGGGCTCCATTATGATGCTTTTGCAAAATCCATCCTGACCACCAGGTGAATCACCCCATGTTATGCCCAGGGCCCAACCATCATTCCCTTTGGTGATTCAAGTCGACCACAAGATTAAAAAAAAAAAAAACATGCAACGCCACACTCATCTTCCAAATCGTTTCCCTTGAAGTAGTCCACATAAATTACAGGTGGGCTTATTTTTGGACTCCAAATTAAACTTTTGTGTGGCTGGAGTGGATTTTATATAATCATCATGTGGGCCCACATGAAACACAAGTGCATATTTCTCTACCAATTGTTTATTTTGGTGTGGCCCACCTAGATCTCTGGTTATGCTTTTTTTTTTTTTCCTTTGGCCCTAGGTCTAATGTAGGGTTACACATCTAATAATTGGAGTGGATTTATCATATTCCATTATGGTGGGCGTATAAAAAATGAAGTGCTTTCTACTATTTAGAGATTCTTATATATTAAAAATTCAGAGTAGGCACGCCCTTGATTTTTTAGGAGGCACATCAGAACGTATGTGTCAGATACACTCGGGCTATTAGCTGTGTAATTCCACATTAGCCCAAGGTAAAAAAAATAGGCTGACCTATGATTCACCTGGGCCACTTTAAAGGAAACAGTTGTGAGAGACCACATCAATTAAGGAATGGGGTTAAAAACTCAGGTCAATCTGTGATTTAGGTGGACCCCATTAAAGGAAATAGTTTGAAGGGTCTGTACACTATTTCAAGTTGTATAGTCCACTGGAATCATGAATGGTACTGATTTTTTGCCTTGGGTCTAGCAGGAGGTGACAGACTTGGAAGACTGGGTGAATTGGGCATAAACACCGTGGAGTCCACATGATTAGTTACACCTTGGCTTGCCACTTTCTTAGACACGGAGACCTTTTTGAAAAGTTGGAAGGTAAATTCTACATTTAGCAGTAGTTTTTATAAAAAGTCGCTTGATTTAATGTGAAAGAAAGGAATCTAGATTGTCTGGGTCTTTTCACGTTTCAGCCTTTCATGTGAAGACAGCAAGTCAAGTCAACAACGTTCGCTCCCTTGGTGTTTCTTGGAAATTAATCAGCAGCTTCACTTAATGCTGTTTGGATTTTTTGAAAATTGAAAAAGAAAAAAGAAAAAAAAATGATGTTTCTTGGAAAAGGCCATTTCTAGAAATCAAATGAAAAATTGTTTCCTAACTGTTTTGCAAGAAGATATTTTAGATTGCACTTTTGTTTTGTTTTGTTTTGTTTTGTTTTGTTTTGTTTTTTTTTTTTTTTTGTAATAGTTGTCTAGAAGAGAAAAAAAAGAAGATGATATTTTTCCATAGAGATTTTAGAAGGCATAAGATAACATGTGTGCACTGAAGATGGATTGTGCCATGTGTCACATGTCACATTGTTATATGTGACATCTTGGCACATATAGGACATTGGGCGCACATGATATCTTGAACTAGGTTGGGCAACGGGTCATGTTAAACCTTGTTCTTGTCATGTCAAAAATTTGTTCACCCAAACCCGGCACGTTAACTAATGGGTTGAAATCTAGAAATCCAAACCTATTCGTTAATTTAACGGGTTACTCGTAACCCGACCCGTTTAACCCGTTAAGCCAAGCTACTTATCAGATGGCCACACCATTAATAGTCTGACCCAACATATAGCTGTGGTCTAGCTAGTCGGCACATTCTATCATCGGAAACAATAGGATTCACTCGTGAGATGAGGAGGAATCACCTATACATTGATAGAGTGTCGAGGTTCATAGGTGGGCCATGGTTTGGTGATTTAGACTATTATGTTAACGGGTTAAATAGGTTCGCGGGTGAAACACTGAGCCAACCCGTTATGTTAACGGTTCTTAACGGGTCAACCTGTTAGTGACCCGACACGATAAGGCTGAACCCGAGCATTGATTTTTTTGTTGGGTTTCGTGCAGGTTAACAGGTCGTGTGAAATTTATCTTGAACGGGGATTCCATGTGAAAGCCTTTCGCAAGAAGTTTCTGCATTGGGAACCTAGGTGGTGCCCACTATGATGTTTGTGAGAAATCCACTCCGTCCATCTGTTTTGTGAGTCCATTTTAGGATATGAGACCAAAAATAGGCCGAATCCAAGATCAAGTGGGCCGAAAACATGAGGATTGAATGCCTACAGTTGAAATATTCGTGGAGCCACATAAGTTTTGAATTAGGATAATATTTATATTTTCAGTTCATCCCATTAGTAATGATGTTATGAACGGTATGGATGGCATATAAACATCACTGTGGGCCTCTGGGAGGTTTCAATGGTAGGAATTTCCCTACCCACCTTTTCCTTTAGCGTGGCCCACTTGAGTCATGGATATGGATCATTTCAGTCTCATAAACTAAAATAAGCTCAGAAAATGGATGGACAGGGTGGATTTCTCACAAATATCACGTTGGGCTCCACCTAGGTTCCCATAGCAGGAACTTGGCTTTCCAAGGAATTTTCGGCGTGAAGATGTATGGTGGTACATGTTGCACACGTGGCATATTTACATAGATGGGTGGGTGCATCGTGTGACTAACTATGTGGGTGCGTTGCACCAACTAACAGGGTGGGTGTGTTTGCATGACTAACAAAAAAAAATTATTTACATGGATTGCACTTATGGAGTGCTTACAAGATGGATGGAAGCACTTGTGGTGTATTTGCATATGTGGTGCTTGAAGATGACAGTGGCATACCATGCATACATGGGCATGGCACATCCAATTGAACACTTTAGCAAGGATGATTGAGAATTGATCACCTATAAAAAAAAAGAAATGACCTGATTTTTTAGGTGTAATTTTTATGGTGGAGCATCCTGGTTTAGATGTGATAAATGTACTATGTTGTCCAATTCTTGCCTAGTGTCTTTGTACATAATGGAGGGCATTTGAGTCATTTGGTACATATTCATCTAGTTCCTCCTTATAAGAGGTGGAATGAATGGGAGGTATCTACAAAAATGAAAAACAAAGAGAATGTGTCTCCAATTACCATATAAAGGAGGGGAGGGAGATGTAATTAACCCATTTATAAAGGGAAGATTGCAGCCAAACTCTTTTATGGGTTACTTCACCCACCCCATTGTTAGTACACCCGCCCACCCCTGTTAGTCACATCCTCGGTGTTGAAACGAGGCTATCTTCACTCAGTTTGCCACTTTCTTCTTCTTCTTCTCTCTCTCTCTCTTTTATCTGTTAGTCATGGAACAGACCCACCCTGTTAGCCACAACGCATCCACACAGTTAGTCACTTAATGCACCCACCCACCGGAGGGGTTAGCGGGTC
Organism: Liriodendron chinense; assembly: GCA_003013855.2. Lineage (NCBI taxonomy): Eukaryota > Viridiplantae > Streptophyta > Magnoliopsida > Magnoliales > Magnoliaceae > Liriodendron > Liriodendron chinense. The sequence continues at coordinate 120,838 of PVNU02001510.1, forward strand.
TCCTTAGCGTTTCGAACCTGAGACCTGCTGTTAAAACGCCTAGGCGTCTTCCAACTGGGCTAGCAGGGGAGACCCAAACCGATCCAATCATGAATTGATCACTCCTTTTCTTTTAAAAAGAAGCTTTCTCAATTCAAAGAAAGGTGTCTCGGATTCCTTATAAAGGAAAAGAACAAGGCACCAATTTCTGTATTATATGCTTTAGATTACGACGGAGGACCAAATAGTGGTGCGTTTGGTTGCACAATCCAATTGAATTGCAACAATCTATCAAAAAAAAAAAAGAAGGAGAGATGTGAAACAGAAAACCGCCCTTGATCCCTAGTTGTGCTGTCAGGTGGGTCCACTGAGCGTCATGGCTCAAAAATGATTCTGATGGGATGCTCCTAGCCGTCAGATCAGATGGTTTTTGCCCTTTGAATGCAAACGTATCTCCTCTACATGTCGGTGCGGGTGCTGCCCATTGTACGTTTAGGATCATCTGGCATGTTGGATTTTGGATATGGATCCTCCTCATGATTAAAGGGTCAGTCTCTCAATCAAGGGTTGAGATCAGTTTGGGATAACTTGCCGCATTGAAAATTCATCCTGATGATTTCTGCCCGTTGAATTTGGATGGCTGTACATTTTTTAAGCCACCCATTGTCTGATGGGAGACATTTCAGGGCACGTCACCTTATATAAGGCCCTCCAGATGAGCAACAATCTGGATTACTCTAAGGTGGACCCAGGCTTATCATCTCCTAGGCTAAGCAACGAACGAACCCTGCTTTGCCTTGTTGCGTGATTATATATATATATATATATATATATATATATATATATATATATATATATATATATATATATATAATGGCGTAAGACCGTGTAATCCAAAGATCGTGGGGCCCACCATGATTTCTGACTGAAATCCACTCCATCCATCAGTTTCGCCAGTTTATTTTAGTGTGTGGGTAAAAAAATGAAGTAGATGCTCAACTCAGGTGGGCCACACGACAAGAAACAGTGTTGGATTGAACCTCATTAGGACGCACAGAAGTTCTGGGTCAGGACGATATCTGTGCTTTCCCTACATCCTGGGCGGTAATCACCTTGGGAAAGTTTCAACGGTCGGCGTTTCCCTCATCTGTTTCTTGTAGTGTGGCTCACTTGAATGTTGGATCTGCCTCTTATTTTTAAGATCACATCTTAAGATGACCTAGCGGAACTAATGGACGGAGTAGATGTCACATGGGCATGGTGGCTGGTCCCACAGAGCTTTAGGTTACCGGGGATTGGTGCAAGAGGGGTGACACCCCTGGCATCCCATTGCGGCAGTCCCAGGGATGCGGAAGGCATCTCCTGCGCAAGGAATCCAGGTAGGGCCGACAGTCACGTGGGACTGGAATTGCCTGCTGCGCAAGGAATCTAGGTGGGGCCGACAGTCACGTGGGACTGGAATTGCCTGCTGCGCAAGGAATCTAGGTGGGGCCCACTGTAATGTTTGTGAGAAATCTACGCGGTCCAACTGTTTTGTGAGATCATTTTAGGCGTTGCGACAAAAAATAAATGGGATCCAAGACTTGCATGGGCCGAAATCATGACGATTGTACTTCCACAGTTGAAATATTCACAGGGCCACAGAAGTTTCGAATCAGGATAATATTTGTGTTTTCAGTTCATCTCAGTAGGAATGACATTATGAACGGTATGGATGGCAGATAAACGTCACTGTGGACCCCATAGAGGTTTCAATGGTAGGAATTTCCCTACCCACCTTTTGCTTTAGTGCGGCCCACTTGAGTCTTGGATCCCATTCATTTTTGGTCGCAACGCCTAAAATGATCTCACAAAATAGTTGGATGGCATAGATTTCTCACAGACATCACGGTGGGACCCACCTAGATTCCTTGCACAGGAGTTGCTTGCGAAAGGCACGTCCCAGCCACTAACATCAGTGCCAAATCACGCCATCCCTTTCATCAACAACTGACGCCAGCGGAGTCAGGAATGCGTCTGGACGCTTGCAAAGCGTCTATACCAAGCTGTGGAGGGGCCCACTGTGATGTATCTGTTTATCCACTCCGTCTATTCCGTTTCTAAGATTAGGCCTACCACATGAGGCTAAGAATGAGTCAGATCCAACGGTTAGATCGACCACACCAGAAATGACTTGTTCCCCTTTCATGCAGGTTCACGGGTCGTCTGGAATTTTGCCTGGCCTAGGTGTTACCCGGGTAACAAGTTAGTGATAACTAACTTGTTACCCTAACCGTATTGGGCTCGCCATGATGAATTTTTTCTATATCCAGGCCGTTCATCTGTTTTTCCATCTCATTTCATTCCCTCATGCCAAAACTAAAGCAGATCCAAATTTCACGTGGACCACACTATTGAAAACTCGTGTTGATTGACCATGAAACTCTTATTGTGGGCCATAAAAGTTTTGGATCAAGGTGATCTTTGTATTTTCCCTTCCTCCTCCAGGTCATCAACAGGTTGGATGGAAAACAAGCATTACAGTGGGCTGAGCCCTAGTCAGTTTTTAATGATGAGAATTCAATAAACACTGTTTCTTCTGGTGTGGCCCACTTGAGATTTTTATTTACTTAAGGTTTGACAGCACATACTAAAATGACACAGAAAAACAGGTGGACGGTATTGATATATAATACATACATAAAGGTGGGCCCTATAGCGAGCGTAACACCCACTAACTTATTACGCGGGTAACACCTAATCCGCTCCTGTCGGGTCACTTCAAATTATTGTACGGTGAAGAATCAAAGTTGGATGGAACGCATTAATAGAGGGACTCGGTTTGGCTGGTGACCCCAACACCAGCCCGGAGCTGGTGTCAAAGCTCTATGAGCCCATCATGATGTATGTATTTCATCCAATCTGTCCATCCATTTTATAAGATCATTTGATGTTACGAGACTAAAAATGAAGCAGATTCAAAGCTCAAGTGGACCACACCATAGGGATTGAATACTTACCGTTGAAAACTTCTTGGGGGCCAAGAAATGGATGGGTGGATTGAATAAAATTACCTAGGGTCCACTGTTAATGTTTTATTTTCCATCCAAAGTATTGATAAGCTTACATGGACCTGAATGATGGGAAAACACAAATATCATAATGATCCACAACTTTTGTGACTCCTAAGAAGATTTTAATGGTGAGCGTTCAATTATCATTGTTTCTTGTGGTGTGGTCCACCTAAGATTTTAAGTTGGCTCATTTTTTGGTTCATGCCTTAAAATGAGCAAGCAAAGTAGATGAAATGGCGTTGAAAAAACACATAGCACAATAACAACCTGATTCATTAGGCAATCGTCTATGATATTTTCATCTTTGATGTGGGCTCCACATGATTGATGCCTGTCTGGATCACTTTTTAAAACTTTTAACAGAAAATTACCTACTTAATATGGAATTTAAATTACATAACTTTTTTAAAAAAAGCTTTCAATAATGCCCCGTTTGGCACCATGGATTTGAGGAGAAGTGGATTCCATGATATGAATTCTCATCTATTCCAATTCTTATCAATTTCAGATTTTTTGTTTGGCAGCCAAGATTTGAGAGAAATCAAACATGAAGGAATGGATGGTGTAAATTTTAATCCCTCTGTATGCCCACTATATTAGCCTCAATTTTTAAATCCATGCCATTCATCCATTTTTACGGATCATTTTATGTCAAGATCCAAAAAATAAAGCAAATCCACATCTAAAGTGAACCATAAAACAAGAAAAAATTGAGAGTGAGACCTTTATGATGCACAAAAGTTTGGATTAAACTGAAATTTGTGTGGTCTCTTCATCCAGGTCTTTGTGACCTTATCAACAAGTTGGATGGAAAATATACATCATGTTGGGTCCCATAGTTAGGGACACATTACGGTGGGTCCCACGTTGGGAAGGATTTCTCCTCAAATCCCACCTTTTTTTGAGGATTTGAAAAAGGGCTAAAAGTGCCCTTTTGAGTTCTCATGAATTCCTCTCAAATACACTTCTCATCAAATCCATGGTGCCAAACAGGTCATAAGCTAATCCTAGTAATGTTCCTTGGAGTACCTTTTGGTTAAAATTACCAAGGGAAATTGGCAACATGGCAGCTTCAGTGGGCTCCACTATGATGCTTTTGCAAGATTCATCCTGACCACCAGGTGAATCACCCCATGTTATGCCCATGGCCCAAACATCATTCCCCTTGGTGATTCAAGTGGACCACATGATTAAAAAAAAAAAAATACAGCGCCACACTCATCTTCCAAATCGTTTCCCTTGATGTAGTCCAAATAAATCACAGGTGGGCTTATTTTTGGACTCCAAATCTAAACTTTTGTGTGGCTGGAGTGGATTTTATATAATCATCATGTGGGCCCACATGAAACACAAGTGCATATTTCTCTACCAATTGTTTATTTTGGTGTGGCCCACCTAGATCACAGGTTATGTTATGTTCTTTTTGTTTTTTTGCCCTGGGTTTAATGTAGGTTTACACATCTAATGATTGGAGTGGATTTATCATATCCCATTATGGTGGGCCTATAAAAAATGAAGTGCTTTCTACTATTTAGAGATTCTTTTATATTAAAAATTCAGAGTAGGCACGCCCTTGATTTTTTAGGAGGCACATCGGAACGTATGTGTCAGATACACTCCCATCGTTAGCTGTGTAATTCTACATTAGCCCACGGTAAAAAAAACTAGGCTGACCTATGATTCACTTGGGCCACTTTAAAAGAAACAGTTGGGAGTGACCACATCAATTAAGGAATGGGGCTAAAAACTCAGGTCAATCTGTGATTTAGGTGGACCACATTAAAGGAAATAGTTTGAAGGGTCTGTACACTATTTCTAGTTGTATAGTCCACTGGAATCATGAATGGTACTCATTTTTTGCCTTGGGTCTAACAGGAGGTGACGGACTTGGCAGAAGGGGTGAATTGGGTCTAAACACCGGTGGAGTCTACATGGTTAGTTATACCTTGGCTTGCCACGGTTAGTTATACCTTGGCTTGCCACTTTCTTAGACACGGAAACCTTTTTGAAAAGTTGGAAGGTAAATTCACATTTAGCAGTAGTTTTTATAAAAGCAAGTCAAGTCAACAACGTGCCCTCCCTTGGTGTTTCTTGGAAATTAATCAGCGGCTTCCTTTAAAGCCTGTTTGGATTTTTGGAAAATTGAAAAAGAAAAAAGAAAAAAAAATGATGTTTCCTGGAAAGGGCCATTTCGAATCAAATGAAAAATTGTTTCCTAATTGTTTTGCAAGAATACCTTTTGGATTTCCTTTTTGTTTTGTTTTGTTTGTTTTTTTTTTTTTTTAATTGTTGTTTAGAAGATAAAAAAAGAAGAAGACGATATTTTTCCATAGAGATTTTAGAAGGCATAAGATAGCATGTGTGCCCTGAAGATGGATTGTATCATGTGTCACATGTCACATTGTTATATGTGACATGTTGGCACATAAAGGACATTGGGTGCACATGAATGATATCTTGAACTAGGCTGGGCAACAGGTCATGTTGAGTCATGTTCTTGTTGCATCAAATATTTGCTCATCCCAACTTGGCCCGTTAACTAATGGGTCGAAATCTAGAAACTCAAATTTATTCGTTAATTTAACAGGTTACCCTTGACCTGACCCATTTAACCCGTTAGGCCAATCTACTCATCAGATGGCCACACCGTTGATAGTTTGACCCCAACATATAGCTGTGGTCCAGCTAGTCGGCCCATTCTATCACCGGAAACAATAGGATTCACTCGTGAGATGAGGAGGAATCATTGATGGAGTGTCGAGGTTCATAAGTGGGCCATGGTTTAGTGATTTAGACCATTATGTTAACGGGTTAAATAGGTTCGCGGGTGAAATACTGACCCGACCTCTTATGTTAACGGTTCTTAACGAGTCAACCCGTTAGTGACCCGACACGATAAAGCTGAACCGAGCATTGGTTTTTTTATGTGGGTTTCGTACGGGTTAACGGCTGGTGTAGAATTTTGCTAGGCCTATCTTGAACAGGATTTCCTTCGCAAGAAGTTTCTGTGTTGGGAGCCTAGGTGGAACCCATTATGGTGTTTGTGAAAAATCCACTCCGTCCATCTGTTTTGTGAGTTCGTTTTAAGATATAAGACCAAAAATGGGCCGAATCCAAGATCAAGTGGGCCAAAACATGAGGATTGAATGCCTACCGTTGAAATATTCGTGGGGCCACATAAGTTTTGAATTAGGATAATATTTATGTTTTCAGTTCATCTCACTAGTAATGATGTTATGAACGGTATGGATGGCATATAAACATCACTGTGGGCCCCAAGGAGGTTTCAACGGTAGGAATTTTCCTACCCACCTTTTCCTTAGCTTGGCCCATTTGAGTCATGGATATGGATCGTTTCAGTCTCATAATCTAAAATAAGCCAACAAAATGGATGGACGGGCTGGATTTCTCACACATATCACATTCGGCTCCACCTAGGTTCCCATAGCAGGAACTTGGCTTTCCAAGAAATTCCGCGTGAAGATAGATGGTGGTATATGCTGCACATGGGGCATATTGACATAGATGGGTGGGTGCATCGTTTGGCTAACTATGTGGGCGCGTTGCACCAACTAACAGGGTGGGTGCCTTGCATGACTAACAAAAATTTTTTTATTGACATGGATTGCACTTATGGAGTGCTTACAAGATAGATGGAAGCACTTGTTGTGTATTTGCATATGTAGTGCTTGAAGATGACAGTGGCATAACATGCATACATGGGCACGGCACATCCAATTGAACACTGTAGCGAGGATGAGTGAGAATTGATCACCTATGGAAAAAAAAAGATATGACCCGATTTTTTTGGTGTAATTTTTATGGTGGAGAATCCTGGTTTAGATGTGATAAATGCACTATGTTGTCTAATTATTGCCAGTGTCTTTGTACCCCAATAGTGGGCATTTGAGTCATTTGGTACATATTCGTCTAATTCCTCCTGATAGTCATTTGGTACATATTCATCTAATTCTCCTCTACATGTCGGTGCGGGTGCTACCCATTGTACGTTTAGATCACCTGGCATGTTGGATTTTGGATATGGATCCTTCTCATGATTTAAGGGTCAGTCTCTCAATCAAGGGTTAGGATCACCCTGGGAAGGTTTCAATGGTTGGCGTTTCCCTCATCTGTTTCTTGTAGTGTGGCTCACTTGAATGTTGGATCTGCCTTATTTTTAAGATCACATACTAAGATGACCTGGCGGAACTAATGGACGGAGTAAATGTCACATGGGCATGGTGGCTGGTCCCACCGAGCTTTAAGTTACCCGGGCTCAGTGCAACAGGGGTGACAGCCCTGGCATCCCATTGCGACAGTCCCACGTGAAGGCTGCAGGCATGGCCCAGCCACTAACATCAGTGTCAAATCACGTCATCCCTTTCGTCAACAACTGGAGCCACCACCCTTCATTTAGGGTCTTGTTGAGCACTCGTCTTATCCACCACTTGAAATTGAATTGACATGACTCTCTCTCTCTCTCTCTCTCTCTCTCTCTTTCTTGGTTTGTCCGTGCGCGTGTGAAAAGATACTATGAGGTGGACCACATGGGTCGAGCAGACCTAGCAAAATTCAACCCAACCCGACCCGACCCGACCCGACCCGACCCGACCCGACCCGGGCCGGCTTTTTCTAGTTTAGGGTTGTAAATTTTGGCCTGAATTTAATTTTTGGGTTGGCCCGACCCAACCCAACCCAACCCAACCCGACCCGACCCGACCCGACCCGATCCGACCCGAATTTTTAAGGGTCGGGTTAGGGTTAAAGGTGACCAGAGCCGACTCGACCTGAACCGAATCATATAGGGGTTAAGTAGACTATTATATATTGATTTTCTTAATAGTTAAATAATACATAGTTTTTTTTTTTTCTCACACACCTTGCTACGAGCAGTCCACATGTCTATCAATTTAATAAATATGTGCACACCAATTATCACATTTTATGACATGTAGAACTAAAATATCATGAGATTTTTATTATTATTTATAGTGCTCATTTATTGGAGAACCAAAATGGTAGCTAATGGTCCGTAAAATAAATTAATAAAACTATCTTAGTTGGTTATTAAAATGCAGGTCAACCCAACCCACCTGACCCAACCTAGTTTAATTTGGGTTGGGTAAGGGTTGGAAAAATCCAACCCCAATTTAATTTGGGTCGGATTAGGGTTGAGGTGGAACCCGAATTTAATTTGGGTCGGATTAGGGTTGAGGTGGAAATGACTTGACCCGAACTTGACTTGACCCGAACTCGACCGGACCCGACCCGACTCGACTCATTGCCACCTCTAGTTGAGCTCTCTGGGCCCACCGCGACATTTGTCAAACATCAAATGATCAGCTTGATGCAACGTGGCCCCAAGAAATTTTCAATAGTAAGCATTCAATCTCCTCTGCTTTCTATGGTGGGGTTCACCTGAGGTTTGTATTTGGCTCATTTTTGGGATCATGCCATAAAATGATCTCGAAAATGGACGAACGGTGTGGATATAACACATAATCATGATGGGCCAATAGAAGTTTGCCACGTCAACACACCACAGGCATGGTGGCATGTGGAACACCACGCACTCGATTTCATAATTTCGTCTCCCAACTGTGGTGTCCCCATAGTTTATGGCTTTCGGTAGGGTTGTCAACGGGCCGGGCTTGGGGTTGATCTCGGCCCGGATTTAGAACTGTTTCGGGCTGGGCTTTTTCGAAATTCAGATTTTAGCAGGCCCGAGCCCGGCCCATTGATACCCCTATCTGTCGGGATTGGGAGTGGGTCAGGTGTTACCCGGACAACAAGTTAGTGATTGTTACCCTAACCGTATCGGGCTCACCATGATGAATTTGTTCTATATCCAGGCCGTTCATCTGTTTTTCCATCTTATTTCATGGCTTCATCCCAAAAATAAAGCAGATCCAAATTTCAGGTAGACCACACTATTGAAAACTCGTGCTGATTGACCATGAAAATCTTATTGTGGGCCATAAAAGTTTTGGACCAAGGTGGTCTTTGTATTTTCCCTTCCTCCAAGTCATCAACAGGTTGGATGGAAAACAAGCATTACAGTGGGCTGAGCCCTAGGCAGTTTTTAATGATGAGCATTCAATAAACACCGTTTCTTCTGGTGTGGCCCACTTGAGATTTGTATTTACTTAGGGTTTGAGACCACTTACTAAAATGATACAGAAAAACAGATGAACAGTATTGATATATAATACATACATCAAGGTGGGCTCCTATGGTCAGCGTAACACCCACTAACTTGTTTCCCGGGTAACACCTAATCCACTCCTGTCGGGGTCACTTTAAATTATTGTACGGTGAAGAATCAAAGTTAAGTGGAACATATATAGGCAATATAATAGAGGAGGATAATCTAAGTATCTGATCTTACTTGTATGTGATCCGTCCATTTGGGATTTTTGTTCACTTTTTAATGCCCCATTTGGAAGGACCACAGGCAGTAATCGGACCTTTCTAACCATCTGATCAGTTGTCACATGAGATGAGATTGTTTGATCATTGAATATTTTGGACTGTGGCCCATCCCTGGCAGGTCACATGAGATGAGATGAAGGGGCGCGAATTGGCTGTTGCCAGGGAAACAGCTCAGTGGGTGTTACCACTACGGTGGGGCCCACCTTGATGATTGATTTTATATCCACGCCGTTCTTCCATTTCTACATATCATTTTAGTACGGAATCCCAAAAATTAAGTAGATCCAAACCTTAGGTGGACCATAACACAGTAAACAGTGGTGATTGAGAGCCTTGCAATTAAAAATTCCAAAGGGCCCATATTAACTTTTCCATAATGTTTATTTTCCATCCAACCCGTTGATAATGTCAAAAATATCTGGGTGAAGGTAAAATACAAATATCAGCTTGATCCAAAACTTTTGTGGCCCATAAAAAGTTTTAATGGTCCTTTATCACTATTTCTAGTGGTATGGTTTACCTGAGATTTGGATATTCTTAAGGTTCTGAATAGTGCCCTAAAATGATATAAAAAACATATGGACGGCGTGTATATTAAAAAAAAAAAAAAAATACATTACTGTAGGCCCCACACGGTTAGGCTAACACCCACTAAGCTGTTACCCTGGTAATACCTAATTCTCTACCGTGATGAAGCATGCATGTCTATGGTGGTACATCTAATTGTGTCCCATCACCAAACCCATGACACACAAAAGCCAAACCAGATGGGTCCCACCCAGTGACCAGTTGCAACCACAATCACCATACGTGCCTAGAGTAGAGATTTGATGAACACATTATGAAAAGTCCTTGAAGTCAGTCAACACCCAGCATCACCAAGGAAGGTGGCCCACCATGAAAGCATCAGCATTTTCAGCTTCTCCGTGCTTTCCATGTTGCTTTCTTTACCCTAATCTTTTGGACTCCTTTTTCTCCTACTTCATGGATAATACCATATGAGCCACAGTTTTGTAATCTTCCATTCTGCATTATCACCATTAATTTCAGCCCTTGGGCATTACCACCTGTCTGAGAGAAAAGAGTAGAAGAGAGAATTCTTTCTCCACCTCCATCTTCTTCTCCATCATCACGAGAGTGTTGTAGTCCACCTGTGTGAATGGCTTTTGTCACCTTCTGCCCTTACTAGATTATTTGACGGTGCTCTCTCTCTCCGCTTCCTTCACTTGAAATAGTTTTGAGGAGGGAATTCTTGGTTTGAAGGATCGGCATCAGATTTTGTATCATAGAAATCTGTTCACGCAATTGTAATTGTGCTGAGGTAAGATCTTAACCATCCATATTTAGATCATTGTTAGAAATCGGACCTTATCGTATATGGGATGTTCTTGAAAATTTAATCCTTAAAAATACTTAGTTTTTGCTACATTTATAGCCAAACAATCCAACACCGGTTCACTCCACTAAGAAAATGATGAGATGGCCCATAAATCATGCCAATCTGACCATCGAGTGGGCCACCATACAAATTTGGAGGCTTATGTTGCGGCCTAGTTAATGATTAGTTTAGCTAATATTTTAGGTGTCCAATTTTTATGGTGGAGCATCCTCCTGGGCAATTTAGGTGCCATACATGAACCGTGATGGTCCGATTCTTGCCTAATGTCCTCTACCCCAATAGAGGGAATTAGGGTCATTTGGTACATATTCCTCTAATCCCTCTAATGGTGCAGAACGGATTGGAAAATGATTGTGGCCATTCACTTACTCTTTTATTCAATCTTAAATTATTTCAATTGATTTCAACTGTACATCCAAACATGATATTAGCAAATATAATTATTGATTTTGATGGGTACACTTGTTTTTTTAGAAGAGCTTTGTGATGCCACATGCCGGCATAAGACCACACATATGCACATACCACCCTATTTGCAAGTATGACACATAGGCATGAAATCTAATCCATTAATTAGAAGAGAGAAATCAAGATGTAAATTGAAGTAGAGACTATCTTAATGGTAATTGATGGCCAACCACCTTTTGCTTGGTCCATTCATGAATGGAGCCAACTTGGTTGCATGGTCAGATGATCAAGTCTGCCTATCAGTTTGCCCCAAAAATCAAACTCATGGGAGAATCCAATTACCTAATATTCTCTTACATTATCTGTTAAATGTGGACTTTAGGCCTATTTTTATATTACCCTTTCATTTGAAGGCTGCTGCTTGGAAGGATAGGATCATTCAATTGATGTGAAAATGCTTAGAAGGATAGGATCATTCAATTGATGTCATATTTTCACAGTGGCCCATCAACCATAGGATTTGTGAGATTGATGGATCAGAGGATCCACACCCTCGAGCCACATCGGCCTAGTTAAACAATAAATAACTCTTAAGGGTAGGGTCCACATAGAAATGACCTTATAGGCCTCTTAAAATTTAGAAAATTTTCTATTGATGGCTGCCTTTTGTGCTAAGGATGAAACTCCGACTTTTTAAACTATTTTTAAAATACCATTTATTGTTTTCACTTTTTTTTTTTTTTTCTTTTTCTTTTGCGCATGCACTCACACCCCACGCATGCTCAAGCACTCACACCAGTGGGATTTCATCACAATGGGTACTCAACCCAGGACCTCATGTTGAAACTCATGTGATTGTACCAACGAGACCCAGTGGTTTTCACTGTTAGTCTCCACCATTAGGCATTAGCCGTTCGTCTTTCATTTGATAACATTTCGGAGAGTGGACACTAGCCTCATTAATGATGCCATACCCGCTACTCCCAAGCTAGGCGAGGCCCACGATATGTTTGTGAGAAATCTACACCATCCATCAATTTCACTATATCAATTTAGTGTGTGACCCTAAAAATGAGGAAAATCTAAAACTCAAGTGGACCACAGGGCAGCAAATATGAGGGAGAGAAATATCTACCATTGAAACCTTCCAAGGGTCCATTGTAATGTTTATATGCCATCCAAATTGGTCACAAGGTCGTTCCCATTGGGATGAACGAAAAACACAAAAGTACTAGGTTAATCCAAAACTTCTATGCTCCCCGTAGTAAGCCCCACAAATGATCGAAAAGTTGGCATTAATGCTGCTCCTGCCGTATGGCATACTTCAGTTTTTGGCTGCTCTGGATCGGGCAGATGGGGGGCGCGGGCTTTCGCGATGCTCTGGATCGGGCAGATGGGGGGCGCGGGCTTTCGCGATGCTCTGGATCGGGCAGATGGGGGGCGCGGATTTCCCGCGAAAGCCTTGTGCAGGAAGTTCCTGCGCTGGAACCAAGGTGGGCCCAAAGTGATGTTTTTTGATAAATCCACCCTGTCCATCCGTTTTGAGAGCTCATTTTATGACATCAGAACAAAAATGAACCGGATCCAAAGACTCAATTGGGCTGAAAACGTGAGGATTGAACGTCCACAGTTGAAATATTTGTGGAGCCATAGGAGTTTTGAATCAGGATAATATTTGTGTTTCCAGTTCATCCAAGTAGTAGTGACGTTATGAACGGTATGGATGTCATATAAACATCACTGTAAACCCCCGGGAGGTTTCAACTGTAGTAATTTACCTACCTACCTTTTCTTTAGTGAGGTCCATTTGAGTCTTGGATCCGGTTCATTTTTGTTCTCATGTCCTAAAATGAGCTCTCAAAACGGATGGACGGGGTGGATTTATAAAAAAAAATCACTGTGGGCCCCAACTTGGTTCCCAGTGCAGGAACTTCCTGCCCAAGGCTTTCGCAGGAAATCCGCGCCCGCCGATGGGGTGGAATTGTCAGAAACATCACCGTCGCCGCCTGAGTGTTTCAATGGCTGCCATTCAATCTCCACTCATTCTTAATGCATGAATGCTAACTGGATTGCTAGGTGGCAGCGTTGCCACAAATCTGTGGGCCATGTTGATGTATGTATTTTATTCACACAGTCTCATTTTTTCAGCTCATTTTAGGGCATAAGCTCTGAGGCTGATCTGAAGGTCAAGTGGACCGCACTAATGTAACAATAGGGGATCGTGACACCCACTGTTGAAACCTACATACGGCCCTACATGATATTTTTGAGAAATCCACCCCATCCATTCATTTTGCTGGCTCATGTTAAAGGGTGGCAAAAAAAATGAGGCTAATCCAAAACTCAGTGGGCCACACAGGATGAAATAATAGAGAGAGCAATGCGTACTGTTGAAACCTTCCCGGGTCCATTGTATGTTTATTTGCCATCCAAGCCGCTTGACCCCATGATGAAGGTACTGTGATGCATTTTGAGAAATTCAATCAGACCATTCATTTTTAACAGCTTATGTTAGTGGGTGGGCCTAAAAAAGAAACAGAACCAAAGCTTTAGTGGGCCACATTAAGGAACCAGTGGAGATTGAATGGCCACCATTTAAATCTTCCTAGAGCCCACTATGTTGTTTATATGCCATCCAAACCGGCCATAAGGTCATTCCCACCTAGAGCTACACACCATGCCCAACCGAATCGAGCTGGGCCTAGCTCAGCTCAGGTTGGAATGGCATGCTTGGCTTGGTTTGGTCGAGCTTTCGAGACAAGTTTGAGCCAGTTCAAGCCTAGAAAAAACTAAAATTTAAATAATCCCCACCTAGAACATTTCAAACTTCAGGCCCGAAGAGAGTCCAAGGCCCATTGACACCCCACTTGCTTTTATAGAGAGTTTTCTCTCTTAATCCTTTGCTTTCTTCCGGTGTGGGACTAAATAACATTCTTTTTCAACTAGTTGAGTCGAGTCAACATGAATGTTTCGAGTCGAGCTGAATCGAACCAGAGTCAACTCGAGTTCGGCTAAAAAATCTTCGAGCTTTGCTTCAACTCAGATCAAACTCAGTGTCCGAACTGAGCCAAATCAAGCTAGTTCGAACCGAGTTGAACGAGCCAACCGAACTAACTAAGCTCGTGTACAGCTCTATTCCCAACACCTAAAATCATATGGAGTATGGAGAAAGTGATGGGTGGATATTTCCAAAAGTTATTGTGGGCCTCATAATTGGGCCCACTTCCAAAAACGAGCTCACAAAAAATGGCCAAGGGCTTCAGGGTGGGCGTGGATTGGGTAATATCCCACCAGGACCTAGATGGAGATGGACGGTCCTGTCATGGGCTCTATGGGGATCACCGTGATGTATGTGTTTTATCCACACCATCCATCCATTTTGATAGATCATTTTAGGGCATGAGTAAAAAAGGAGGCAGATCGAAGGCTCAAGTAGACCACACTACAAGAAGCAATGGTGACAATGACACCCACTATCGAAACCTTCCTACAGCCCACCATGATGCTTATTTGCCATCCAACCTGTTCATAATGTCACATAGACTTGGATGAAGGGAAAACATAAATTTTACCTTGATCCAAAACTTTTGTGGACCCCGAGAAGCTATCAATGATAGACGTTGAATCCACATTGGTTCTTGTAGTTTGATCCACTTGAGCCTTTGATCTGCCTCCTTTTTGTGCTCATGCCCTAAAATGATTCACAAAAAGGGATGGATTGTATGGATAAAACACATACATTACTATGAGCCCAATAGAGCTCTTGTTAGGACTGTCTGTCACTAGCTAGGTCTTGGAGGGGGCAGTACCGATTCTGCGTCCCATCAGGGTGGGCCATGTATGTTTCAAAGGTGTGTTGATGTTGTTTCAACAGTGGGAGCCCAATACCATTGTTTCTAGTCATGTGGTCCAGTGAGTGTTGGATTGCTTTGCATATGGGCCCACCCCCTAATGAGCTGTTGGATTTCTTAAGAATATTATGCTGGCCACACAAGTTTTTGGAGCTTCTCTGGTCTAAAAATGGATGTTCAATACCATTGTTTTAAGTCATGAAGCTCACTTGAGTGTTGGATTGCCTCATATTTGGGCCCACCCTCTAAAATGAGCTCACAAAAATGGTGAGTTGGATATCTCAAATACATTACAACGGGCCACACGGGTTTTTGGAGCTCCCCCATTGTAATAATGGGTGTTCAACACCACTGTTTCAAGCTGCGTGGCACATTTGAGTTTTGAATCTTCATCATATTTGGGCCCAGCAACTAAAATGAGTTGAAAATACTAGTGGATGGGATGAATTTCTAAAAACCATCATGGTAGGCCACACAAGTTTCAGAGATGCGCTAGCTTTGTTTCAATAGTGGGCATTCAATACCACTGTTGCAAGTCGTGTGACTCACTTGAGTGTTAGATCTGCCTCATATTTGGGTTCACACACTAAAATGAGCTGAAGAAAATGGTGAACGGTGGATTTCTCAAAAACATCATGGTGGGCCATGAATGTTTCAAGGGTGGGCTAGTTTTGTTTAGTGGTCGGAGTTAAACACCATTCTTTCAAGTCATGTAACCCATTTGAGTGTTGGATGTACCTCATATTTGGGTCCACACCCTAAAATGAGCTGACAAAAATGGTGGATTTTTCAAAAAGTCATGGTGGAGCTCCCACATTCTAAGGGTGGGTTATCATAGAACTGGTTAAACCCATGTGGCCCATAGTTTTGGATTTTCATAATATTTGGACCCACAAACTAAAATGAGATGGAAAAACTGGTGGACTATGATTTTTGAAAAATATCATGGTAGGCTACACAAGTTTCAAAAGTGTGAGTTCAATACCAATGTTGCCGGCGGTGTTGCAAGTGCTGTGACACACTTGAGCCTTGGATTGCCTCATATTTGGGCCCACCCTCCTAAATTGAGCTGTCAAATAATGGTACATGGAGTGATTTCTCAAAAACATCTCGGTGGGCCGCATGACTTTTTTAGCGAAAAGCGGTGGGCATTCAAGCTGAATGTAACGGGGTGGGCTCTATCTTAAAAAAAAAAAAAAAAAAACACTATTCAAGCTGTGTGGCTCACTTGAGTTTTGGATTTACTTTATTTTTTGACCCCTAAAATCATTCAGAGAAAGTGGTAGACCAGGAGGATTTTTTAAAAACATCATGGTGGTCCCATAACCTCGCACCTTAAATTGATAAGACAAAACTGGTAGACGAGGTGGGTTTCTCCCAAATATCCCGGTGGGCCCTAACTATTTCAATGGTAGGTGGGCATTGATTCAATGGTAGGCATACAGTACCCACTGTTTATTGCCGTCTAGCCCACTTATCTCTCTTATTTACTGTTTCAACTGTGGGTGGGCATTAATTCAACGGTGGGCATACAGTTAGGCCTGGCAAAATTTCACACGACCCTTCAACCTGCACGAAACCCGCACGAAAAAACCAGTGTTTGGGTCCAGCCTTATCGTGTCAGTTCGCTAATGGGTTGGCCCGTTAAGATCCGTTAATATAACAGGTCGTTTTAGTGTTTCACCTGTGAAACCGGTTTAACCCATTAGTGAGGGAAAACCCTAAGCAAAGCTAAGACAGCCAATAAGCTAAAATCATTAATTTCAACAAAATTCCAGAAAAGTACTTTGCAGGAAAGTAAAAAGTTATTAATGGCAAGGTTGCTACTTATTTAGGTTGATGCATTTCTCAACATGGCGGGTTCACTTTGTGATGGGTTGATAGGATAGCAGGTCAACCAACACCTAACCTGAAACGGCCGTTGATAATATGGGTTCTAGATTTTAACCCATCAGTTAACGGGCTGGGTTTAGGTGAGCAAATTTTTGACACGACATGACACAAACCTGATTCAACACGACCTGTTGCCAGGCCTACATACAGTACCCACTGTTTCTTGCCGTCTAGCCCACTTATCTCTCTCATTTTTTGGCTCATGCCCTACAATTATCTAGTGAGAGTGGTGGACCGCATGGATCCACTCTTCTAATAGGAAAGGCAGCGTTCTGTTAGTCAAAGTCACATATGGAAAAGGCAGTTGTTTTTATTTTTATTTTTAAGAAATAGTCTGAAAGTGGGCCGTTTTCGGCTTATGGCCCAGAAGGCAGGTGGCCAAATGCAAAAATCCCTACAATCTATATCAAGGTTGACCAATCTCTTCTTCTGAGAAGGATTCCTTTGAATCAAGCATGGAAGTCCTTCATCGCTTGCAAGGTCATTAGCTGCTCAGCATGAATAGATTTTGAGACATTGGGTCCACCTGAATTGGTCCTGATTGTGCCGGATGATCCCCTGTCCAAAGAGACCATTAATTTGATCCTTTCATACACGTGTGTTTTAAACCTTAGGATTTACGTGATGCATCCGGCGGAAATGTTATAACTTCCCTGTTCTGGTACTCGACATGCATGTCGTGATCCAGTTCATCCATCTGGTGGATCACACCAATCAGAATTTTTTTTTGCAGCAGTTGTCACAGTGATGCTGAAAATTCTAGAGTTAACAGGTGTGGTGCCATCCAGCTAGGAAGATATTTTCATCTCTAAATTATGATGGGCCCTGCAGTGCTGATGGCTGTCTGGATCACTTTTCAAACTGTTGCAGACCATTGTTCATGAACCTGGTAAACGGATGGTTCTAACCATCTGATCAGTTTTCCACAGTTCTACATTAGAAAAAGAAATGCGATTGCCTATTTAAGTTAAAGAGATGCTGCAAATCGGACTGTTAGGATTGTTTGATCATTGAGGCTTTTGGGCTGTGGCCCATCCCTAGGAGGCCACATGAGATGAGGCATACATGTCAATGGTGGTACCTCGAATTGTGTCCAATCACCCAACACATGGTGAAAAAAAAAAAAAAAAAACCAGATGGGTCCCATCAAGTGACCAGTTACAATCACCGTCACCATAGATATATATGGTGGAGATTGCAGTGAACACAATTTGAGGTATCTTAGTTTGAGAGCTTCCTTCCCTACTAAAATATGAGCAATTAGAAGTAACCTACATTATCAAGGAAATTGGCTCACCACATTGATGCTATTAAAGCAACAACATTAGCATCTTGGTGCTTTCTTTATCTTTCTCATTTATTCCTTTTTCTCCCACTAGATGGAAAAATAGCATATAGGCCTACAATTTCATTATTCTCCATTCTGCATTTATCACCATTTTCAGTTCTTTGTCATTTCCACAGTATTAAGAAAAGATGGCAGAAGTATTTCTATCTGCTCTTGTTCAGACAATGTTGGGGAACTTGAATTCTCTACTTCTGCGAGAGTTTGAAACAGCATGGGGTGTCGATAAAGAGTTGGAAAAGCTGGAGAGCACGTTGTCGATGATCCATGCAGTGCTTCGAGATGCAGACAAGCAGCAAGTGCAGAGTGAGGCGCTGAGGGATTGGCTAATGAAACTTAAGGGTGTGGCCTATGATGCAGATGACTTAATAGACGAGTTCCTAACAGAAGCTTTTCGGCAGAAAGTGAGGACACGGCCTGCTATGATGAATAGGGTGCGCAACTTCTTTTCTTTTCCGAACTCACTTGTATTTCGCCGTAAGATGGGGAGTAGGATAAAAGAGATTGGGGAGAGATTATTTGCGATTGCAGAGGAGAGGAAGCTCCATTTGGGAGACATAATTGTACATCCGCAGGTCAATACTGAAGGGAGACTAAAAATAGGCTCTATGATTGAGTCAGAAGTTTATGGCAGAGATGAAGATAAGGAGAAGATCGTAGATTCGTTGATTCATGCTGGTACTCAAGAAGATGTCTCGGTCATTCCCATAGTCGGTATGGGCGGCCTTGGGAAGACCACTCTTGCTCAATTGGCTTACAATGATGAGAGGGTAGTGAAGCATTTTCAGCTACGAATGTGGGTTTGCGTGTCAGACGATTTTGATACAATGAAGGTAACAAATTTAATCATTGAATCAGCAGCTGGTAGAAAATCTGATCTCGAAGGCATGGATTCACTGCAGCAGGAACTCCACCGAAAGTTAAGTGAGAAGAAGTTTTTACTCGTGCTGGATGATGTCTGGGAGGAAAATCCTGAGAACTGGAATTCATTGAAAAAACCTCTCAGAGGTGTGAAGGGTAGTAAAATCATAGTAACTACCCGTAGTGAAGAAGTTGCTTCAATCATGCACACTCTTCCTTCACACCGTTTGCTGCCATTATCAGACGATGATTGTTGGTCTTTGTTCAGGCAACAAGCATTTGGGCATGGAAGACAAGAACATCCAAACCTTGTAACGCTTGGAAAGGAAATTGTGAAGAAGTGTGGGGGCGTCCCTTTAGCTGCGAAGGCACTCGGAAGAATGATGTATGATAAAACAGAGGAAAGCGAGTGGTTGATTGTCAAAGAAAGTGAAATTTGGAATCTTCCTGAAGAAGACAAGCAGATTTTACCCGCTCTAAAGTTGAGTTACTATCATCTTCCATCTCATTTGAAGCAATGCTTTGCATACTGCTCATTATTTCCGAAAGATTATAAAATTGAAAAGAAGAAACTGATCCAACTTTGGATGGCCGAAGGGTTCATTCAATCACCAGAGAGAAGTAACCAAATGTCATCAGGTACAAGTAACCAAATGGAAAACATTGGTGGAAGGTATTTCAATTATCTATTATGGCGGTCCTTCTTTCAGGATGTTGAGAAAGATGACGATGGGAACATAGTATGGTGCAAGATGCATGACCTCATGCATGATCTTGCACAATATGTTGCAGGGATTGAATGCTCGATTGTGCAGGTGGACAATGCAGAGAGCATCTGTAACATATCTCGCCGCTTGTCCCTGGAGTGTGGGTATAGTGAAAGGCTCCGAACATTCCCAGAGGCCTTAAGGAAAGTAAGCCATGTGCGAACACTGCTTCTGCTTGAAGGAGGAAGTTTCAGCGTCCCTCGTAATCTTCTGGTACATTTTATGTACTTACGTGTGTTAGATTTAAGCGAAGCGAATGTCACTGAGGAGTCATTGGTTTCAATCGGCAGGTTGAAACACTTAAGATACCTCGACCTGTCTTACACTGAAATACAAACCCTTCCTGAATCTATCAGCAGCCTTCACCATTTGCAAACCTTGAGGCTCTTGGGGTGTACGGAACTTGCAAAATTACCCAGGGAAATGAGAAAAATGATTAGCCTAAGACATCTTGAAATCGATTACTATGGTCTACTAACCCATATGCCAGCTAATATGGGAGAATTAAAGTCCCTTCAGACCTTGCCAGTATTCATTGTGGGTAAGGATAGCAGATGTGGTATAAGACAGCTGCAAGGCCTAAACCTTCGAGCAGAATTGACCGTTCGAAGCCTCGAGAATGTGATGTGTAGAGCAGATGCCCAGGAAGCAAACTTGAAGGAGAAGCCAAACCTTCATAAGTTATGCTTTTCATGGGGTCAGGATAATGATATTAAGTTGGAAGAAAACATTGAGGAAACCTTCGAAGGTCTCCAACCACATCAGAATCTCAAAAGGTTGGAGGTCAAAGGGTACGTGGGTGTCAGATTTCCGCATTGGATGAGTTCTTCGTTGCTTTTGAATCTGGTTGAAATCTCACTGATTGATTGCAGAAGATGCGAACAGCTCCCCCAGCTTGGCCAATTACCATTGCTTAAGGTTCTTGTGATACAAGGAATGGATGCTGTGAAATCTATTGGCAACCATTTCTATGGTGACAATGTTGCAGAGGTATTCCGGTCACTGAAAGAACTGAAATTGGAAGATATGCCTAATTTAGAGGAGTGGTCGGGATTGAACGGAAGAGAAGTACTCTCCTGCCTTGATCGATTATTTGTCTACAGATGCCCAAAGTTAACAATGCTTCCATGCCTTCAATCTCTCAAAAAATTGGAATTGAAGGATAGTAACGAGATGTTGTTAGGTTCAGTGGCAAACCTAACCTCGCTTTCCCATTTGCGGATTGAAGATTTCAAGGAGCTAAGGTCGTTGTCGGGTGGGTTGTTTCCAAACCATACCCGTCTCTTGACCCTAGAAATTTGGAGATGCTCAAAGCTTGAGTCTCTGTCGGGGGATCTTGGAAACCTTGCTGCTCTAGAATCTCTGATGATTTGGTACTGCAGTAATAAGCTGGTGTCATTGCCAGAGGAGTTACAAAACCTCACCTCTCTCCAGAAGCTAGATATTTATTACTGCGATGGTCTAACATCCTTGAGACTACAAGGCTTGAGCTCTCTTCAACATCTATCCATTTGGAATTGTAAAAGCCTAACGAGTTTGATGGGGGGGCTGCAACACCTCACTGCCTTACAATCCTTGCAGATTGAAAGATGTCCAGAGCTGGCTTCTTTACCAGAGGATATGCAACACCTCATTTCCCTTCGAAACCTTATGATCTGGAGGTGTGATAAGTTGACATGTTTGCCGGAAGGGCTAAAGCATGCCACAACACTGCAGTTTCTATCAATCTGGGACTTGTCAAGTCTAACGGCTCTGCCGGAGTGGATAGGAAACCTTTCCTCGCTTCGAGATTTGTATATTGAAGATTGTCCTCAATTGGAGTGTTTGCCATCTGGGTTTCAACTCCTAACAAACCTCCAAACTCTATATATCGTAAACTGTCCCCAATTAGAGAAACGATGCGAGAAGGAGAAAGGCGAGGATTGGCACATCATATCACACATCCCAGAGATCCAGATTGTACCGACCAAATCCGAATCCAAATCCGAATCCGAATCCGGGAGAGGAGGCAAAGGGTGTGGACGTCTGTTGGGGTTGAAGAGGAGATAGCATCAACGCTCTCCTTCCTTACCTCTTCCTCCCCTTTGTAAGTATCCCCACTTCTCCCTAACAACCCCCTATCTTTCCTTTTTTTTTTTTTTTTTTAATTTCGGATTTTTTACCGCAAAAGCATCATTTTCTTGAGAACGGATGCCTGTGACAACGAGCACAGAGATATCTCTATGCCTGGGACTACGAGGGGCTCATAGAGATGTTTCTTACAAATCCACTCCGTCCATCGGTTTTGAAAGGCCACAATAGGACTGGATTCTAAAAATCATTCAGATTCAAAACTCAGATGGCCAATACCAAACGAAACAGTGGGGATTGAACGCTTTGTTGTGACAGAAGTTTCTTATCAGGATGATATCTGTTACTACAGTTTATCTTACAGGTAATAATTCTATCAACGGTTTGGATGTCATATAAACATCATGGTTAGCTCCATAAAGGTTTCAACGGTGTACGTTGCTGTTCCTACTGTTTTATTACTGCATCCTACCTGAGTTTTCAATCCGCTTGGTTTTTATAATCCTCCCCATTTTCTTAATTACAAGTAACAAATAGTACTTTTGGTATAAAATGGAAACGGATTGCGTCGTGTGCCACCTCCCTTGTGGGTTGATGTCACCAAATTCTGTGGGGCCCACCATGATGTATGTGTTATATCCACACTGTCCATTCATTTTACGAGATCATTTTAGGGCATGGGCCAAATAATGAGGTAGATCCGAAGCTCAAGTGGACCATACCACAAAAAGTAGTGGGAATTGAACATCAACCATTGAAAACTTCTTAGGAGCCATAGAAGTTTTGGATAAACCTGATATTTATTTTTTGTATTCATCCAAGTCTGTGTGACCTCGTGAACGAACAGGTTGGATGACAAATAAACATCATGGTGGGCCCTAGGAAGTTTTCAATGTAGGAATCACTGTCCCCACATCTTTTTGTGAGGTGGTTCACTAGAGCTTTGAGGATCTATCTTTGCTCAATGATCTTGCCAAATGAATGGATGGTGTGGATATAACATATACATCATGATGGGGCCCACATAACTCAATGACATTAGCATACCATGGAGGTTGGTCACACCATGCAATCGGCTTCGGGCTCAAATTGCCCATGAATTTTCACCTTTTCACCGGAAATCATTGTAAAAATGATAACATATGCATCATTGTGGGCTCCACATAACTCAATGACACCAAACACCATGGAGGTCGGCCACACCACGCAATCAGCTTCATGCTAAAATGGCCCAAGTACTTTCACCTTGCCACTGAAAATCATTGTAAAAATGATAGTTTTACAACGCGAAAATGTAACTCTTATAGTTTACTTCACCCATTTCCTTCACGAGTTTATTTGAACTTCAATCTATGAGCCATAAATTCTTCTTAAACAAACGCGTGGAAATGATAATGACAACTCATTTACTTTGTATTTCATAGAAATTTGAAAAACCATATAGCCTCCATTTTCTATGAAATGCAAAGTAAATTAGTCATTATTATCATTTTCAAGTGTTTGTTTAAACAGGAAATATAGCTCATGTAAATGAAAAGTCAATTACATTTATAAAAGAAGTAGGGAAAGTAAATTATAACCATTACAGTTTCACATTATAAAATTATCATTTCAATTAAAGTGATTTGTGGGTGAATCAATCAATGTAGCAAAATTATTTCAATTAATTGTACTTCAGGAGTGCGACGGAGATACAGAGGGTATCAAGCACTGACAATTCAAGAACGCATAATGATCTAAGGCTATAGATACCTCGAATGCTTGCACAGTTGAAGTTATACAGTGGATGATCAGTTCAAATCTAAGGTAATTGTCTTGGAGATTATTCATTTAAATAGAGTCCGTAATGCCTAGGTCTAATAAAAAAGTTATGGAAAATAAAGCAGGTTATATTATTTGATTGACTATCATATAGGCCAACTATGGTTTTACAGTTAGAATTTGTATTTTAGGGCCTATTTGAATTGGTAGAATCCTAAACATAGATTTGAAAAGGAAGGTCGTGTATGAGGAAAACAATGAATAAGAAAACTTGTGAAAAAGAAATCTAAAAAGGCTGTTTCTTTTAATTTCCTTGATTTTCAAGAAAATGTGGAATGTTAATGGTAGAAAAATTGATGTCTCCCAAAAAATGTGGAAATGTGGATTATCAAGGTTTTTGGAAGAAAAAGAAAATGCACGTTTTTTTTTTGGAAAATTGTGGAAAAAAAATAGTTTCCCATATGTTACTTTGTTGTTCCAACCTGCAAGAAACATCAAATCAGCAGAAAATTATGTTACTTTGTTGTTCCAATCTGCAAGAAACATCAAATCAGCAGAAAATTCTTTCTTTTTTGACGATTATTTTTGGATTCCACCAATGCAAACAAATAGGTAGATCATCCTTTTATGGACATTGGCTTGTTCGAGTAATTAGATCAGCCAAAATTCCATGCTCAACAATCATACATTGGAGGATGTTATTATCCAATAATACACTTACCATCATTATATATACCCTATAATGAAGTAAATTCCAAGGAACTATGGGTCACATTTTTGCAAACTGAAATCCCAGCTGTGTCATACAAATTTTGGCTATGCATTCTGAACCACCTCCTTTTTTGGTAGATGCATTGTATGGTTCCTAATTACTTTATATGGTTAACTGATTTTTTTGGTAAACAGAACATTTAAACAACATCATTTCATGAGGATTGCGAATGGGAGTCGTGCAAATGAGATGGTGAAGGAGCTTAGCAGCACACATGTCAACATGGTACTCTTGTGGGAGACTGAACAAGGCCACTGGTGATTGAACAAAAAAACAGGCCGGTCTGCTTAACAGGTAGGTGACAAGTGTACTTGAATGTGAACCAATGGTTATTTTCTTTGCAAACTTTCCATTTTTATATTTCTAGTTTGGAGAAACCGATTTGCAAAATGAGTTTTGGAAGTTCAAATTTTCAGTGGAATGTCATGTTTACATAATTTGAGGTTTGCTAACAGGGCTCTCTCCCCTTCTGCCCCACTATGTGATGATTTAGATCGTTCATCTAGAAGTTCACAAAGAAGATGGTCCACACAGAAAATTTTACTCGCATAAAAGCAACTTGAAACAATGGTCCATGTGTTATGGGACCTTAAAGATGTCATATCAGTGAGATTTCAGTACTCTCATATGGGCCATATATTGTAGGACCTTCTAGATGTATGGTTTGGATCATCATATCATGGAATGAACAGGCAAGCCAATCTGGTGATCCTTGCTAATACATATCCTTTAGTACTATACTGTCAATAGATTAATAATCAACTTCTTTATTCTTTTTACTTTATTTTGAACTCAATTTTTTTGCTGATATAAGTCGTTATTGCATTCTCTTGTAAGAAACTTTGGTTTTGATCATCACATCCTATTTAACAGTGCAGGGAAGATGCTTGAGAATTGATCACTTGCCAGCAATGGTACCGTAACTTGTTGTACCATAACATCTTTCTTGCCAACATGCCACTTGTGCAGGAAACAACTATTATTTAAAACTATAGGCCCCTTCTCAAAAATCATATTGATCAGATCACTAGGTGAGCCACACTTATATAATGATTCAGACTATCGTCTGTATTTATTCCAATGATGTGGTCCACCTGGTGGGATGTGCTATGTTGGAAGGATACAATACCATAAGTTGTGGTACCTAGCCTGTAGGTGATCAGTTCTTAGAATGATTTCTTAAATTGTTATATGATGGTTTTTTAATACTAACAGAAGTTACTTTTTAATCCTCGGCCTTCCAGGATTAGAGGCATGCTTAAGGACGAAAGTGGTTAATGGGGGAGGGATCGTCAAAGAGAGTGGAATTCTTGGCGATTAGAATCAGTGTGGAAATTTTCATGAACTGATAGTGGACGAAGACTCTATAATGCAATCACTTGGGCCTCTAGGAAGTGCATTCTCACTTCAAAGCATAGCTCTATTTTAAATGAGTTAAGGTTGTGATCTTGCTTCTTGAAAATCTTGTGTAAATTCTCAGTAGTTGGTTTAATTGGAATACTAAAGGGGGCCATAGATCTTCTCTTTGTATTTGGAATCCGTATCCATTACCCTGATGAATTTTCTTTCTTTCTTGCCTTTCTAGTATATATATGTTTTTTTTAAATGATTATGTTGTCAGTTTTCATGATAAAAAAACTATTTAGTGTGATATATACAGTCTTTTCCACAAAATTCTCTTCTCAAATCTAGAATTGGATTCTGTTTCTTGCAAACTAACTTTGTAGGAAGCATTTCCTTTATTCTTGTCCTCGTTCATTTACATTTTCTGTAAACTTGAACCCTCAATTTAAAGAGCATCTCTTCAATTATCCTGCTTTAATCAAGTGGGAATTAGGTAATTTGTGTTCATTCGAGCCGTCCGAGTAACAGAGAATAATTCTATTACCGGAAAGAGTTTTGAGATGGGGAAGAACAAGATTAAGATAGGGAGGTTGGAGACTGCATGTGATTGGCAGAACATGTTCTTTAAACGACAAAAGGAATCTTCAACAAAGTTAACTATCAATTCTATGCGACATTGATATCTTCTTTCTCTGTTTACTCCAGGAAGAAAGTTGGCTATCTTCGTTGGAGAACATAGGTAGTGTCTTTTTCCTAAGTCATTTATGAATGCTTAGAATGGGATCTGTGTTACTAGCTATTGGGAAAACAGTTCTCTATGTTGTAGTTTTTTTTTTTTTTTTTTTTAATTTTTTTTTTTTTGGGTTAGTACACACACCCCACTGTTAGTACATCCACCCCCACTGTTAGTCGCACAGTAATGTTAACCATCCCCCACTTGGGAATTGATACCAGGACCTTAGTGTTGATTATTTCGGGGTTGCCTTTCATTTTGATTATTTTCACAATCTATATAGTTGTATATGTAATATGACATTCCATTTTTAAAAATTTGTAGTGTTTGACACTTGTGTCAGACACACACATGTCGACACTCCATTTCTTCTTACATCTGGCAGTATTTATATAGTTTTTGTTTGGGTGAGATAGTTTTAATTATTAGAATACATTTTCCTGTTTCTTATGCATGTCGTGTTTGGAACCAAGAGGGAATATATGTTAATAAAAACATACTTTGATTGACACCCATTATTGAATGTCATGGAAGAGAAGTTTCTTAACTTTTTGAAAAAAGTGTAATTATGAAATATCATGCTCTCTACTCCACAAAAACACAATATATACACTGATGTGGTGATAATGGTGGTGTCTATTAGCTTGTGTTTTATTAGGATGTTTGTTCTTTGTTCGAAACTGACCCTATATGAGGTATATATGATAAAAACAACTTTCAATGTTATTATACATCTGTATAGATGTGTGGGCGTGGTTGGTTTTCCAGGACCTTGTATATACTTCCTTGTTTCCTTGTCCAAGAAAACACTCTTGTCCATGTTCAAAACAGGTATACATATCTGTGAACACATTGTATTGTCGCAACATTCTTGTTTGGTTACATGTTCTGCACTTCTTTAAATCTTGGATTCTTTCAAATGCGAAAGTTCTGTTCTAATGTAATGTATTCTCTTTTAAGCTTGTCTTCTTTCAGTGATTTGAGTAGTCCTTGAAAGATATTCAGAGATAAGTACCAGAGAAAGAACATAAGGGTGATATGTTTATCTTGTTTGCAACAACCAACACAATTACTCATAATTTATTTGTCCAAAGAAATTCATTCATGGATACTAAAATCTTTTCATTTACTCGCAACAGGAGTGAAGGAATTCTGATAGTAAGATTGAGATTGTGCTTTGTTGACCATCAAGAGTATGTATGTGTTGCTGTGTTTTGATAGTCTTATTGCTTCATATATTCTCTTGTATGCATTGTTGTGTTTTGATAATGTCATATTGCTTCATATATTCTCTTATGATTCCTTGTCTAATTTTGTGGTTGTCTATACCTCTTGACTGGAAATTTCTCCAGGAATCATTCAGAAGGCAGGATCACAAGAATGATGTAAAATCTTTTTTCGATGAAAGGTAGAGTTACATTCAATCAATAACATAAGAGGCATGCTACATTGTTTTTCTACGGATTCTCTGGCACATGGAGGCATTCAATTAATAACCAAGAGGGAATATATGTTAATAAAAACATTCAATCAATAACATAAGATGCATCTGCAGACACCCAATACAAGTGTCTCACAAAAAGTTGAAACACATGCTGGTGATCCATGCCCTTCATCACAATGTTCTCATGATGAATGTCTCTTCACCTAGGATCAGGACTGTCAATTCATCAGGTGAGGCACACTTGTATGGAGAAAATGGATACTTAAAAGATGGATAACCAATGGTACACGGGTGGCCCACCTATTCTCCTTATTAGTGGAATGGCCGTATTTTATGGTAGGACACTTCCACAAGGAGGTAGACCTGATGAATGGAATGGATCTCATACATGTATGCCACACTAACACTGTGAGAGCCTTTCTGTTTGTCCTTTATGGAAGTGCATCTACAACAAACACTCCTCTTAACTCCAAATGTGAAATTTCTATGCACTGGATAATATTTTCAATTCTATCTCTATTCTTTTTGTCTACTATCTTGTACAACCGACAAAGAACTAGGGTACATTCATAGGAATGTTTCAACCTATGTATTACAACCATAACGTTCTCTTGAAGCTCAGTTAGCACAGGAAGTGCAAAACCAGTTGTGGCTGTAGCAAGAAATGCTCACAGATGTGAAGTATCTATTAGGTGGTGTCTTATCTATAGCTAGAGTTTCTAGGAGTAAAAAGTTATTGCATTGTTTGTGTTTGTACCGCATGTAAACAAGTTAACACATTTAATTTATATATTTTTGTGAGCATGAAGTTTTTTTAAAAATATATAGATTTATTTATTTTGGCAGCTGTTGGACCATACCAGGAAGTGTCAATAATGCAGCCCAAATTGCAGTGGTGGAAGAATCTCTGATGAAATTTCTTGATTCACATCAAGAACACTAGGTAATTCTATCTT
This sequence comes from Liriodendron chinense, assembly GCA_003013855.2. Lineage (NCBI taxonomy): Eukaryota > Viridiplantae > Streptophyta > Magnoliopsida > Magnoliales > Magnoliaceae > Liriodendron > Liriodendron chinense. The sequence goes on from PVNU02001510.1 coordinate 149,906, forward strand.
CTTTGTTTTCAAGCAATGTATGCTGTTTCTAATTTAGTATAGCCAGCCCTGTAGGCATTAGCTTTTGCCATATTACCTCTGATAACTAAGGTGATCATCCAAGGAATGAGATTACTTGGCTGGGATCATTTATAAAGGACTTAGACCGATACCTTGTATTAAAATAGATGAAATACTATTGGATACATGGTTTATTACTTTATCTTATTGGCATTTGTACACTGCAAAAAATCAGCTAAATTTCTATAGGATGGATCACCTACAATTAGTTGTATGATGCAATCCAGCTTTTTATGCCAAAATTTCATTTTCCAGTTTTTCCTATGAAAATAATAACAAATATTTTCGAAATCGAAGTTCTTAGAAAAGGGTGGCTGATGCCTGTTGGCAGCTGATTGTAGACCCTTCTTTGTCATTCTACCATTTAAAGACAACCCCAACTCACTGGGAGAAAGGCTAAGATGATAATGATAACGATATATTTGTGAGCCTATGCATGTTCATGTTTTAGATTTTCTCTTATCCAAATGAAAAAATAAAAAATAAAAATGATCCACATCATTCGTTCCCATCGAGGCTATAGGATCTACGAGTTTGGATTTTATTGTACCTTAAAAAGTAACATTAGAGCTTAAGTGAAGATTTCAACTTTCCAATTACTTAATGGTACATGTATGGTTTTCTTTAAAAAAAGAAGAAGAAGAAGAAGAAGACAGTTTTAGAGTAAAAATTTTAATTCAAGTTGATGTTATGTTGCAGAGATGCTGTATCCGTGGTGGAAATTTCAGATGCAGGTTGAATCTCGATCTCAAACCTTCTTATCAACAACCTGGCTACAATTTTGCCCTTTCCAAGGCCTGTGGCTCAGTCCTTTCATGGATGAAGCCCATTTGACTGCATGGTTAGATGACCAAAACCACCACCCATTTGCTTGCCCCTACTGTGGTGGGTGGTTGTACGGTAGACGCTGATGGGAAAATCTGAGCTACGTACCCGATTTAAGCTGCAGTGAGATTATCAAGACCACACATCTGCTCACACCTACTGTTTATGGGTGCTTGTACGAAAAACATGCGGATGGGAGAAAATCATAGCAGCCCGATTTTCTCTGTTGAATGTGGACTATTGGCCAATTTTTGTCATCACCCATTTGCTTGATGGTTGTTACTCAGACGGATTATCCAATCGATGCGATATTTACAAAGTTGCCTGTTAACCATAGGGCTCATGAGATTGACATACCAGCTGATTTACCCACGAGCCATGCGGGCTCAGTCAAGCAATAGATCCTTAGGCATAAGGGCAGCCTCCAAATTGAAAATGAGACAAAAGGACTCCCAAATTCTATGTCAAGGGTGGAAAATCATGTCTTTAAAAGGGGTTCTTCAAATCGAGCATAGATGTTCTTCGTCGCTTTCGTGTTCATCAGCTGCTAGGCTTCATAAATAGATTTCGGGAAGCATCAGTCACTTTTACTAGCTTTTTGTGGCTCTATCTTTGTGTTGAGTAAGAAATGTATAAATGAATGTTTGAGTAGAGGAAGAAAGAGAGGTATTTTTTTTAGAAAGCATGTAAAACAGATCTGTTGTATAACTGCAATGCTTGTTACAAGCAATCAGATGGGTTTTATGTGCAATATTTATGTAAAGGAATTGATTGACCATTATATTTACTATTTGGTCGTGGATCTCACTTTTCTTTGATAGGCTGCTGAGAATGAATTTCCCTAACCCAAACAAGGGAGAGAGAGCATATATACATCCAGAGGAAAATACAAGAATGCCCCTACACATAAGAGAAAGACCCAACATGGGTCCAGGGGCAGAAAAGGAAAAAGGCAGGAACAATAATACAATAAATACAATATCCAAGAGGGGGCAAGGGGCCCACAACAACGGCCCTCCAGCCGTACGGCCCATGAGACAGGGCAAGACTAACACCCCCCCTCAAACTGATGCAGGTTGTCAACAAGCAGCAGTTTGCTAACAAGGAAGGAATGACGAGCAAAAGGTAACGTCTTAGTGTAAATGTCAGCTATCTGATCCTGAGACGCCACATGGGGAAGAGAAATGAGACCAGACTGATATTTCTCGCGAATGAAGTGACAATCAACCTCGATGTGTTTTGTCCTCTCATGGAAGACGGGGTTGGAAGCAATTTGGACCGCACTGAGGTTATCCACATGGAGAGGAGTTGGTGACTGAAGGGGAAGTCCAAGATCGCCAAGAAGCCCATGAAGCCATACAATCTCACTACATGCAGCAGACATCGCGCGATATTCGGCTTCAGTGCTAGATTTCGAAACCGTACCTTGCTTCTTGCACTTCCAAGAAATAAGGGAGGAGCCAAGAAAGACACAATAACCAGTAGTGGAACGGCGAGAGACCGCACATCCAACCCAATCAGCATCAGAATATGCCCGAAGATCCAAAGTGGAGCTGGAAGGAAAGAACATAGACCTGTCAATTGTGCCACGCAAGTACCGGATAATCCGAAGGACAGCGGTCATATGGAGGGATCGAGGAGCCGAAACGAACTGACTGACAACTTGGACAGCATAGGCAATGTCGGGACGAGTCATCGTCAAATATACCAAACCTCCTACCAAGCGACGGTAAAGAGTAGGCTCCCCTAGTAAGTCACCATCATCGCGGCCATACTGAACATTTAACTCCATGGGGGTCTGAACAACTTTCTGATCTGTCAACGGAGCCAAGGCAATGAGGTCCTTGGTATACTTGCGTTGTCCAACAAGGAGCCCACGGGCAGATCGTGAGACCTCAAGACCGAGGAAGTAGGTAAGAGGGCCCAAATCCTTCATTCGAAAGGAGGATTGCAGGACCTGCTGTAACGCCGTAATGCTAGAGGGATCACTTCCAGTCAAGAGGAGATCATCCACATATACCAGAACAATGACAATGCCACGGTTGGTAGTACGAGTAAATAAGGAAGGATCATGTCCACTCTGAGAGAATCCCGCACCAACAACGACATCATGAAAGCGCTGGAACCAAGCACGAGGTGCTTGCTTGAGACCATACAAAGCCTTCTTCAAACGGCAAACCATATCACCGGAAGTCGTATCGGGACCTGGAGGCAATTTCATGTAAACTATCTCAAGAAGATCGCCATGAAGAAAGGCATTCTTCACATCCATTTGTGAGATAGGCCAAGCACGAGAGGAGGCGACTGCAAGAAGGGTGCGAACCGTCTTCATCTTCGCCACGGGAGCAAAAGTCTCGTCATAGTCAATTCCATACTCTTGTTTATATCCTTGGGCAACTAGCCTCGCTTTATAACGGTCCAAGGAGCCATCAGACCTTAACTTTATAGAATACACCCACTTGCTACCGATAATAGGACTCCCAGTGGGGCGCGGAACAAGCTCCCATGTATGATTGTCAGCCAAAGCGCGAATTTCCTCGGCCATAGCCTCCCTCCAACAACTCTGAGAAGCAGCCTGCAAGTAAGTCGTGGGAATAGAAATGGAATCCAAGGTGGAAGACATGGCAGGCATAGAATAGATCAACCGATCAGGAGCCTTATGAGAGCGGCCAGAACGACGTACCGAAGAAGTATCAGCAGCAGAGGATGCAGTGGGAGTAGCCGAAGGAGGAGGATTTGGATCGGCAGCAGGGAAAGTAGTGGGATGGGCCGAAGGAGGAGGTTGTCTTGATCGCCGAGAATAGACCTGCAAGGGACGAGAGGACATAGGAGATGCAGAATGAATGTCAGGAAAAGAAGTCAAGTCAAGAGATGAAAGTGGAGGCATGGAAACAGCGGAAGAGGCATGGAACGGAACATGCTCAAGGAAGACAACATGACGAGACACTCGAATGCGACGGGAAACAGCATCATAGCACCGAAATCCTTTTTGGGTTTCTCCAAACCCCAAGTACATACATCGAATGGACTTAGGTGAAAGTTTGTGACGTGCACGTGCAGCAAGATGAACATAACACACACAACCGAAAACACGAAATGTGGAATAATCAGGAGGGGAACCGTAGAGAACAAAGTAGGGAGAAGTATTCTTATGAAGCTTCGTAGGCATGCGGTTGATCAAGTAAACGGAATGTAACATAGCTTCGGCCCAAAAAGCACGCGAGACATCCGTTTCAGTCATCAAAGTATTTGCAGTCTCAACGATGTGACGATTTTTGCGTTCAGCAACTCCGTTCTGTTGGGGAGTGTCAGGACAGGTGGTTTGATGGATAATCCCACGATCCTGGAGGTAAGTACGGAAGGCCAAAGAGACATACTCACCCCCTGAGTCAGAGCGGAGGGTCCTGAGTTTCGCCCCGAATTGTGTATCTACCATAGAAACAAACTGTTGGAAGATGTCAAAGACCTGTGCTTTGGAGTGCATAAAGTAGATCCATGTGTAACGAGTGAAATCATCAATGAAAATAACATAATAACGTAAACCAGACATGGATAAAATAGGTGAAGGTCCCCAGACATCGGTATGAACAAGCTCAAATATAGAAGAAGAGCGAGATACACTTAATGGAAAAGGAGCACATTTGCTTTTTGATAAACAACATGAATGACAAGAGAGATCCAAAATAGATTTGTTAATATTCAGTTTATCCAACATCCCTGAAGAAAATAAATGAAGCAACCGGTCAGAATGTGGATGACCAAGACGACAGTGCCATAGTCTCCACTTCCGGTTGGCTAATGAAATTTCAGTGTCAGAAGGTGCAAAAAAAAAACAATTTGCCGGTGTCACAGATTGATCAAATTCCAGCATGAATAGACGTCCACTCCGCCTACCCTTCCCAACCACCTTCCCCGTTGCCAGATCCTGCACAAAGCAACAATCAGGAAGAAACATGACTAAACAATTGTTGGCCGTAAGCTGGCCCACAGAGATCAAATTAGAGGAAAGTTTAGGAACATGAAAGACATCACGAAGAACAAACTTTCTATTGGAAGAAGGAGAGAAAGTCAAGGAACCAACAGACTGGATAGGTAACCGAGACCCATCAGCAGTAGAGATAACCTGAGTACCAGTGTATGGCTGGAGATCATGAAGATGAGAGGCATCACTAGTCATGTGATTCGAAGCACCAGAGTCAAAGAACCATGGAAGCAAATGTGAGTTACCTGACAGACCTGCAACGGATAGGGCTTGCACTATCTGTTGAATCATCTCGGGAGTCAAAGGTGAGGAGGAGCTGGCAATGTCACTCACAACAGGCTCTGAAATCGAAGAAGTAGAAGTGGCCGTAAATGCCCGACCTCGGCCACGACCACGGTCACGGTCACGGCTACCACGACCACGTCCCAGGGGGGAAGCATAAGCCTTCGTTCGGCAATCGATAAGGCCATGTCCAATCCGTCGACAATAAGCACAAAACTCGCGGCATTGAGAGATCACATGGCCTAATTTGTTACAGCCATGGCATCACACTACTCGAGCCACGACGATTGGATGAAGCGGAAGCCGCTAATACCATATCAGAGGAAGCAGAATACTGAGGTAAGGTAGAAAGAACCTTTAACCTCTGCTCTTCAGCCAAGAGGTCATTGATAGCAACATTCAGAGAAGGAAGAGGGCTGCGATTGAGAAGAGCAGCTCGACAATGCTCATACTCCGGTCTCAGCTTCATAAGGAATTGGCGAACCCGCGTGCGATCCCTCATATCGTGAAATATCTGAAAATCAGTGGGAAACTCAGGATCCATCATCGCCATTTCGGTCCAAATTGCCACTATCTCCGAATAAAATGCCTGAATGGTCCTGTCACCTTGAGTAATATGGGCCAGATCCTGTTCCAGATGATAGAGACGGGCTTCATTGCTCTGTTGATAGACCACCTTGAGATGATCCCACATCGCCTTGGTTGTTCGGTGCGGGGTCAGGCCAATAGCGATCGTCTTATCGACGGAGTCAAGGATCCAAGTGATGATGCGCCCATTCTTCATCTCCCAATCGGCAAGTTTGTCTAAATCAGTAGACAAAGGGGTCGGAAAAGTGCCATCAACTAAGCCCCACAACCCCCGACCTTTAAGAAAGCTTTGGAAATGGATGGACCACAACCCGTAGTTGGTGCCATCAAAGCTACATCGAGGGGCATCAGCCCGATAGTGTTCTTTGTCCATAGCAATAGGGAATAGGAGTAGAGATAAGAGAAAGACCAAAAGTGAAGGATGCCCCCTTTAATCTGTGTCGGCCAAGGGATCTTCGGTTGCCCAACGGCAATCTTCAATCGCCCGACATGAGACAGAGAGTCTTTGGACGAATATGGGAACACAGCGAGAGAACAGCGAAATGAGCTGCTGCTAATAGAGGTGGAGGAGTTCGGTTGACGGATCCAACGGAGCGGCTGTTGACGAAGTTGCAGACGAAAGGCTGATCTGACAGATCTGATGGAGTTACTGTTAACAGAGGTTGACGAGGCTGCTGCAAAACGGCTGACAGATTTGGGGAAACAAGGAGGAGCTGCTGTGAAATAGTGAGGAGACAGGAGCTGCTGCAAAACGGTTGACAGATTTGGGGAAACACGGAGGAGCTGCTGCTGGCGGAGTCGCAGGCGGAGGAGCTGCTGTAGATGGAGCTGAGGAGCTGTAAACAGAGCTGTCGGAGCTGAAGATGGAGCTGACGGAGCTGGAGGAGCTGTAAACGGAGATGGCGGAGCTGCAGATGGAGCTAACGGAGCTGGAGGAGCTGCTGACGGCCGGAAATAGTGAGGAGACCGGATTTGGGGAAGATGGTGGGGACGGATCTGAGATGGAGCATCTCAGTTGGGGCAGGCATGAGAACCTTGCTCTGATACCATGATAGGCTGCTGAGAATGAATTTCCCTAACCCAAACAAGGGAGAGAGAGCATATATACATCCAGAGGAAAATACAAGAATGCCCCTACACATAAGAGAAAGACCCAACATGGGTCCAGGGGCAGAAAAGGAAAAAGGCAGGAACAATAATACAATAAATACAATATCCAAGAGGGGGCAAGGGGCCCACAACAACGGCCCTCCAGCCGTACGGCCCATGAGACAGGGCAAGACTAACATTCTTCATACTTGTACTTTGAAATTTGTTGATGCCAAACTGTTTCAATTTGCTGAGTCAGTTCAGTGTTAATTCAATTCAGTGCAGTGATTCTCCAGGGCTGTGTTTGGATATGCAAGTGATTTGAATTGCAAACACTCAAGCAATCAATAAATGACCAAATTATAACTAATTTGTTGAGTTCTGTTCATTGTAAATTCAATCTGAAACACTGATTCTACTTAGACTGCGTTTGGATACGGAATTGATAAATCATCCAATCAGTAAATGACCCTTTTCTAACTAATTGGCTAAGTTCATTTTGTTTTCAATTCAATTCAGCACACTGTTTCTTAAAGGATGCATTTGGAACTTTCGATGTGAAAATAAGAGTTATTGCAAATGCTCACCAGATTAAGAAGTAACTGAATTGTAGCTACAGTTTGGTTGTTTCCACTTCACTGAGTAACCAGATGCAGCCTACTTTTGTAGACCAGTACATTCACAAGTTGAGATTTTTTCTTTAAGGCAGCAGTTCAAGAGTTCACTTCGTCAAATTCAGAGCCAATGGAAAACTGTATTGCTGTTGAATTGCAATTCAATACGATTCAACCAATTCCGACCACGTGATGATTTTCATTTTCACTCATGTTCATTATATTTATTATTTTCAATATCAAAATAGTCATGCGAGGGCCCATGCTGAGAACCGATCTCAATCCCAATAACAATACACCCTAAAGGGGGCCATGGGCCTCAATCACTATGGCCAAACCCAGCCTGACTAGTAGACCCTCGAACTCTCAGGTTCAAGCCCATCCCTGTGCCCGATACCCAAGCCCAAGCCTATATTTGTTCAGACCAGTCTCAAAATCCCAGATCAGCTGGCTTGACCTGTTTATGGCGCTATTGGATCTCAATTAGAGAAATTAGTTGGGGTTTGGGTGACCTACCACCCCTACTCAAGTGGGGTGCAGCTGGCCTGAACCATGGGCTTGACCCATGGTTACAACGTTCTGCTACAGGTTCTCCAGCATAAGGAGACCTTGCCTTTTGTCGAGTGTTCTTTCCATCCACCTATGAGGTTTTGGAGTTTTTTTTTGCCGTCTTGAGCATAACTAATGTTTCTTACCTACATGCATATTCCTTCATGCATGTTCTAGTCGATGTTGTTGCATGTTATGGGTACACAAACATAGGTGCACTCAAAGAGATCACTAACAAGTGATTTTCTTATGGGGCCTGGATCCAATACAAAGCTTTGTACATGTACACTGTGTCTAAGTGTGTCCAAGCATGTTTATGTGGATATGAGTATGGTCTAAGTGCGTCTATGTGCATCCAAGCATATTGCACTTTGACGAACTTAAACGCACTTCGACATACTTAGACCACTCACATGCACTTAAATTCACTTAGACAAACATTGAAAATTTACTAAGCAATGTATTGGGTCTGGCTCTTTGCTAACTAACACTGGACGAGAGTGGACAGTGATTAAGTCTTAAGTTCAATGTTTTAAATATCCTCCTAATGTCGGAATATCGAGGCTACTGGTATTAGTACACTCGGGAATTCAAATTCCTCAAATCCAAATACCCTGAATGTCCAAATGCCCTGAAGCTAGGAAGATGAAGAACTTATTCTTGAAAATCTTAATTAATTGAAAGCATTTTTCACATCTCATCTTCATGGTATGAATCTTCACTTGTTTTCTTTCTTTCTTTACTTTCATTCATATAATATGAGGCCGGATCCACTGCAAATCTTTGCAGAATAAGATTATCCCAGAAAACATTTTGTGGGCCCATCCATCTATCACGTGCGCAACCCCCCCCCCCCCCCCCCCCCCCCCCCCCCCAAGGATCTCCTTGGTTGGCAATAATCAGGCCAATCCAAAACTTAGGTGTGCCACACTAGGGAACAATCTGAATGGTTCTTGTCTAAAAAGTTGATAAACTGGCAGGGGACTGCAAGTAGTTTTCGGGTCCAAGGTTTCTACAAGCACACACCTGCTGAAAATATTGGAAGAGCCTCAAACTGTGCGTGTACATGATCCTCTGACTGGTCTGACAGACTGGTCCGACCGGTCGGATTTCGGACTGGGTGTACAGCAAGTTTCTGGACAGTTTCTGGCAATTCCGACCGGTCAGCTGTTGAGGCAGATGTGATGAATTTGGAAGTTTTCCCTCTAGACTGCTTTTGCTTCTCTAATCGGTTGGCTAGTGGGGTCCGACCAGTCGGGTGTATAGGCGCAGTTACGCAGTTCTGCGTAAGTTGTTTGCTATATATGTGGCATGAATCCGGACTTAGATTGTAATCCTAAGGTATCCAAGGTTTCCTAAGTATATTAGGAAGAGAGGAGAGTGTTTTGTGAGAGAGAGAGCTTGGGTTTTCTCTTGCGTTTCCTTGCTTGTGGGTTGTTCATCTCTGTAATCTTCTGATTCATAGTAGATCGCTTTGTGCCATAGTTTTTTTAACCGTTGAGGGGTTTTTCCACGTAAAATAGAATTGTCTTTGTGTGGTCGAATGCTTGTGTGATTGATTGCATTGTGTTTCTTGTTTGATCTCATACAATGCAATGTATGGGGTCTATCTTTTTTATTGCATGGCATCCAATCCATCCATCATGTGAAAACCCTCATTTTGTGCTAGAGCCCCAAGATCCAGGCTGATCCACTACTCAAATAGGCCACACAATATAAAATCATGCCTTAAACATCTAAAATCATGTGGCGGTATGGACCACCTGGGTATTTAAATAGCCCGGATTTGGAGGCTATCCATTCATCCTGGTGGGACACATGTTATGAATGAATTGGATGGCATATAAAAACACGGTAGACCCTACACACATCTGGAACGATTTTTATGGTGGGTGTCCACATCCCTACTGTGACATGTGGTATGGCACACGATGAGTTTTGTATCAACCTGACCATTGCAAACCAAGGAAAACATGAGGGGTTCACATCATAGATAGATTTCTATTGGATATAATGTACATATCATATTTCAAGCTAATCCTGCCTACAACCCATATCCTTTTTCCACTATTTTGATATTCTGGCTGCTGAATAGGCTCAGTACACTTCTCGGCGGACCACACTACACACAGGAAAACAGTGGTGATTGAATGCCCACCATTAAAAATTTCTCAGGTGGAACACACCACACACTGGAAAACTGTAATATTTATTTGCCATCGAGCCTCATTAGGTCACAAAGACCTCTTTTTTTTTAATTTAGAAAAAAAAATTATTTTTAAGTCACAAAGACTTGGACGAAGGTATAACACAGATATCAGCTTGATCCAAAAATTTTGTGACCCCCAAGAAGTTTTTAACGATGGGTGTTCAATCACCACTGTTTCCTATGGTGTGGTCCACCTGAGATTTGGATCTACCTAATTTTTGGGCTCATGCCCTAAAATGAGCTGAAAAAACGGATGGACGACGTGGATAAAACATATGCATTATGGTGGGGACTACAGAGCACCGTCCAGTAGCAACTTGCTCCTCTGCTGCACACTAGGCATTCTTTTTTTTTTTCTCCAAAATACAGCAGCAAGCAACAAGAGAAGAAGGGGAAGAGAGCAAAAAGCAGAGTATTGTTGCAGCAACAACGATCTGCAAAAAGGCAGCAGGTGGGCTGAGCTTCTGGGCCCTCTCGGCTGCAACAGAAAAGGGCCATCACACCAGCTCAACCCATCAAATGCAGCACCGCCTGAAAAGGGCCATCTGTATCTACAAGAGCTGATGCTAATCCCAGTAGCAGCAAAGGCCAGATGCAGAATAAATGCAGGAGAGCCTATATATTTAAACAACTAACACCTTGGTTGATAGATGCCTAAAAATGAGTTGATCTCATTTTAGTTAACAGTAATTATGTGTTAGAGATCTTCATCTCTTATACATAATCATTAACATTGAATGTTTGTTTGAGTAGAGGAAGCATAGGTAGTATTTATTTCAAAATGCATATTTAGCAGCTTCCTTTTTTTTTTTTGTTAGTCATGCAACACACCCACCCTGTTAGTTGCTCAACACACCCACATAGTTAGTCACACGATGCACCCACCCACCAGTGGGGTTAGTGGGTCTCCTTAGCACTTGAACCTGAGACCTGTTGTTGAAACGCCTAGGCGTCTTCCAGCTGGGCTAGCTGGCGAGACACATATTAAGCAGCTACCTAAGTCTGTAGTATTATGGACTGTTATGCTTGTTACAAGCAATCAAATGAGTTGGTTTTATGTGCAATACTAATATGTTCAAGGAATCCATATGACATTCTATTTACTGTTTGGTTTGGTATCTCTCTGTTTACTCGAAATTTACCAATGCCAAACAGCTGGGGCAGGAATACTAACTTAGGTGAGCCATCACCAAAGTAGTGGGCTGACCCCATGCTCTTCACATTAGATTTGTACATGTGGAGCAGCATTTTCCTGGCTTAATTTCAACATGGATCATTTTAGTTTTTTTTTTTTTCCCCTGAAACTTCATATAATTTCCCTTATGGGATGAAAACACTGCTTTCTTGTGACAAATATGAGTTGGAGATATGGATCCCACCTGAATTGCTATCAGGGGATGATCCTGATTGTTGCCTGAATGGTCCCCTTCCCAAACAGACCATTTGGTCCATTTATACACGTGTTAAAAACCGTAGGATTTATCCTGTGCATCGATCCGAAATGTTGTAACTTGCACGGTCCCTATTCTGGTACTCGACCTGCATGTGGTGATCCAGTCCATCCATCTGGTGGGCCACACTAGTCAGGAAAAAATTTACAGTAATCATCATGCGATGTCGGAAATTTCAGGAGTCAAAGGTGTGGTGTCATCCAACTAGCAAGATATTTTCATTTCCCATCTTCGGTGCACCCTGTAGGGTTGGTGGCTATCTAAATCGCTTTTTAAATTATTACACATGGACCATTGTTTATCTACCTGCACAGGAAGAGAGTTTTCCAAGGTATTTCAATCATTCATCCTTTCATGTAAAATGCCAGCAAGTCAAGTAAAAAATGCGCCTTTTTTCGGGCCGTACTAAAACAAAATCACCAGCAGCTGCTTCCTCTAAGAAAAAGATGCAGTGCTTGAGAAAATCACTAGCAGCTTCCTCTTAGAAAAAGATGCACATAGAATAAGATTTTGTAAAGGTGATCAAGTCAAGTAAGTACTTTAGAAATTCACAAGGAGCTTTCTTTGAGTAAAAATTGCACATGTCAGGCAATTAGGACCTCTACATTGGCCCACTAGATGAACAATCCTAATCAACATAAATGTGCCACATGTAAGACAATTACATTGAAGTGAGGTTGCAGATAAAATTATTAGGATTATTTGATCATTGAGGATTTTGGGCCATGGCCCATTCCTTGGTAGGGCACATGAGATGAAGCATAGATGTCTATAGTGGTACCTCGAATTGTGTACCATAAATAAACCCAAGGCACAAAAATCAAACCAGATGGGTCTCATCAAGTGACCAGTTGCAATCAGGATCACCATACATGTCTTGTAGTGTCACACCCGAAAGGCTAACCTGTTAAGTGGAGGAACCCAGTTTGTATAAAGTCATATCCTGCCCCCCTCCCAACTGATGTGGGACAAACACCAACAATAATAATAAAAAAAAAAGCTCGAACTTTAAGATCAAGTGGTGATTTGACATAGTATCAAAGTGGAAGGTCTTGTGTTCGAATCCCAGAAATAGCAAATATGCCACCGGTAATATATTCTCCCGGGGGGTTGTTTATGGTGTGAGTTGTGAGTGTCCCTCTACTTGCACAGTATGTTCCTGTGCAGAGTTCCACCCTGCACATGTGGGGGAGTGTTAGAGTTCCTTGATATACATTAATACACCATCCTCTAGCAGCTCGAGCTTTTTTATTATTATTATTATTGTTGGTGTTTGTCCCACATCGGTTGGGAGGGGAGCAAGATATGACTTTATATATACTGGGGTTCTTCCACCTAAGAGGTTAGCCTTTTGGGTGTGACACTACAGTGGTATCAGAGCCAGGTTATCTGCCCAGGACCATGCCCTAGACCCATGTGGGAGGAGGGGGAGGTCTCCCGTGCATGCGTGTTGCACGCCCAGATTCCACTGGGGGATTGTTGGTGTTTGTCCCACATCGGTTGGGAGGGGGCAGGATATGACTTTATATATACTAGGGTTCCTCCACCTAACAGATTAGCCTTACAGGTATAGTGTCACACCCAAAAGGCTAACCTGTTAAGTAGAGAAACCCTAATATATATAAAGTCAAATCATTCCTATTGAAATAGGAGCAATTTAAAGTATCCTGTATTTTCAAGGAAGGCGGCCCACTACATTGATACTATGAAAGCAACAACATTGGCAGCTTTTTCATGCTTTCCTTCTGCTTTCTTAATCCTACTCTTTTGATTCCTTTTTCTCCCACTTGATGAAAAATAGCATATATGCCATTCCACATTATTTTTCATTCCACATTATCACCATTTTCATTTCTTGGACATTTCCACAATGCCAAGAAAAGATTGTAAAGCATTTCTCTTCGCTTTTGTTCAAACAATGTTGTGAAACTTGAAATCTCAATTTGCCACAATTGATGGCCTGCTGCCTGTTTCTCAGTCCATCCATGGACGGAGCCCTCCTGGTTGCATGGTCAGATGGTCAAGAATACCCATCAGCTCACGCCATAAAACACACTGATGGAAAAATCCTACCTACCTGAAATTCTCTGTTGAAAGTGGACTTTTGGCCAATTTTTATCATTACCTGAAATTCTCTGTTGAAAGTGGACTTCTCGCCAATTTTTATCATTACCTGTTCATTTGAAAACTGTTACTCGGACCAACATGATCATCCAATTGATATGATATTTATACAGTTGCCCATCAACCATAGGGTTCACAAGGTTGACAGATCAGTTGATCCACTCATGGCATGCGGGCCTAGTCAAGCAATAGACACTCAAGAACAAGGGCAGGCTCCAAATAGAAAATGGGCCAATAGGCCGGCTGAATCAGCATATTTGTGTTCTCCCTGTAACTCTTTCTCAGCCAGGCTTGGGCAGAATAGCAAAGTAAATACAAGTATTAGTAGGGTAGCAAAGTAACAATGCATTCCTAGTCATTAATATGTTTGCTCTCGGTAGTTGTGGCCTCTTGGGAAAATCAATGACTGCACTGCATCTTTGATGCACTACTAGCACATCATCTGAGAAACTCTTAAAATCTATATCAAGAGATCATTTTTTAGTTCTGTTCTTATGTTGCAAACAGGAATGTCTGTGTGAGTAGAGGAAGAAGCAGAGGTTGTATTTAATTCAGAATGCATATTAAGCAGCTACCTAAGTCTCTAGTAGTATTAACTGTTATGCCTGTTACAGGTAATCAAATGAGTTGGTTTTATCTGCAATAGTTATATGTTCAAGGAATCCATCTGCCATTTTGTTTACTGTTTGGTTGGATATCTCTGTGCCAAAATAACAGGTTTCGAGAATTTAGAGGATCCCGCAATATCAGGATTTAGGATTAAGCCATAATCCCAATTTTTTCAGGCCTCGTGCCATCCACTTCATATTTGTCCATGTGGGACGGCATTTTCCTGGATTAATTACACTATAGATCATTTTAGTTTTTTTTTCTCTTTCTTTCTTTTGGGTCTGAAACTTCATATAATTGTAATGAAGGGGCTAAAACGCTGCTTTCTTGCATGGAATCTGACATGGAGATATGGGGCCCACCTGAATTGCCATCAGGGCCCGATCCTGATTGTGCCCCGGATGATCCCTACCTAAACTGACCATTTCTTCCATTTATATGTGTTTAAAACTTTAGGATTTATGCCATGCATCCATCTGAAACATCGTAACTTGCAAGGTCCTTGTTCTCAACATGCATGTGGTGATCCAATCTGTCAATTTGGTGGACTGCACCAATCAGCAAAAAATGTGCAGCAGTAGTTACACGATGTCAGAAATTCCAGGAGAAGGTGTGGTGCAGTGTGCTAGCCAGCTTTTTTTTTTTTTTTTTCCGTTCTCCCAACTATGTTGGCGCGTAAGGTTGATGGCTGTCTGAATCACTTCTTAAATCGTTGCAAGTTTCTAAGGACCATTGTTTATGTACCTGGTAATTAGACATTTCTAACCATCTGATTGGTTGTCTGCTGCTCTGCATTAGAAAAAGGAATAAAGTTACATATTTATGCTGAAGAGAGGCTGCTGATTGGATTGTTAGGATTGTTTGATCATTGAGGCTTTTGGGCTATGGCCCATCCCTGGCAGGGCACATGAGATGAAGCATGCATGTCTATGGTGATACCTTGAATTCTGTACCATCGCCAAACCCAGGGCACAAAAACCAAACCAGATGGGTCCCATCAAGTGATATGTGGTTATCACGATCACCATACATGTCTATGGTGGAGATTGGATGAATACAACCCTTGAGGGAGAGCTTCCTTTCCTATTAAGATATGATCAGTAACACGTCAGTCAACATCCTCCATTATCAAGATGGCCCACGACATTGATGCTGGGAAGACAACAACATTGGTAGCTTCTTGATGCTTTCTTTATGCATTTCTTTTTTACTCCTTTTTCTACGACTTCATCATTTTCCATTCCATGTCATGTTTACGAAGTTTACCTAGGGTTCATGAGATTGACAGATCAGAGGATCCACCCACGAGCCACGTGGGCCTGGTCAAACAATAGATAATCATAAGAATAGATAATCATAAGGGGAAGCTCCAAACAGAAAATGTGCCAATTGACCTCTTAAAATTTAGGGATTTTTCCAATTGGTGCTGCTTTTGTGCTAAGGACCGGGTCACCGGAGACAGTTTAAACTATTTAGGCGAGACACTGATTGTAGGGCCCACTTGATGTATTCATTGCACATCCACACCGTCCATCTGTTTTTCCAGCTTATTTTAGGATAACTTCCCAACAATGGATAAAAATTTCAGGTGGACCACACCATGGGAAACAATGTTCATGTTCATTGAACACCCACCATTAAAAATTCATAGCATCCACCCTAATGTTTATTGACCATCCAACCTGTTGGTAAGGTCACACGAACATGTATAAAAGAAAGAAAAAAAAAACAGCTTGATTCAAAACTTTTGTGGCCAACAAAAATGTTATTAAATGGTCAATAAACACTGTTTCTTGTGGTGTGGTCCACTTGAAATTTGAATCCATCTCATTCTTAGAACAATGGCCTAAAATAAGTTGGAAAAATAGATGAATAGCT
The DNA here is from genome assembly GCA_003013855.2 of Liriodendron chinense. Lineage (NCBI taxonomy): Eukaryota > Viridiplantae > Streptophyta > Magnoliopsida > Magnoliales > Magnoliaceae > Liriodendron > Liriodendron chinense. The sequence goes on from PVNU02001510.1 coordinate 166,166, forward strand.
AGGTGAGAAATCCATACCATTCATCAATTTCACCATATTATTTTAGTGTGTGAGCTAAAAATGAGGCAAATCCAAAACTTTAAGTGGGCTAAACAGGCAGGAAACAATATCAAGGGAAATGCCTACCATTGAAATGCCATCCATACCAGTCATAAAATCATTCCCACTAGGATGAACAGGAAACACAAATACTAGCCTGATCCAAAACTTCTGAAGCCCCATGAGTGTTTCAACGGTGGGCATTCAATCCCCATTGTTTCCTGCTGTGTGGTTTATCACTAACCAGAGTTTTGGATCTGTCTCATATTTGAGTTCTTGTATTAATATGCGGTGACAAAATGGATGGATAGTTTATATCAATAACATCATGGTGGGTCCCACATGTTTGGACGGTGGCTGTTCAATTTCCAGTATTTCCTAGCATGTGGCCCACTTGAGTTTTGGATCCGCATCATTTTGGGCCCACCCCCTAACATAGACTGAGTGGATTTCTCAATAAATCACGGATTGAAAGGTCAGTGTTCAATACAAACGGTTTCCTGCAACGTGGCAGACTTCAATTTTGGATCTACCTCATTTTTTTTTTCTTTATGAGTAAATGAAAAAAGGCAGGCCGATTTTCAAATCTATGTAAAGGGTGACTGATCTCGACTTGGGGAAAGGATTTCTTTGAATCAAATTCGGAGACTTGAAAGGTAATCAGCTACTCGGATGAATAAATTTCAAGATATAGGGCCCACCTAAATTGTGCCTGATGATACCCTTGTTGGAAACCTTGCTGCTCTACAGTCTGTCTATTTATTTCTGTTCAGAGCTGGTATCATTGCCAGAGGAGTTACAAAACCTCACATTTCTCCATTGGTTGTGGATTCAAAATTGCAATAGTCTAACGTCCTTGAGACTACAAGAAATGAGCTCTCTTGAACGCCTTACCATTCAGCAATGTTAAAGCCTAACGAGTTTGATAGGGGGGCTGCAACACCTCACTGCCTTACAATCCTTGAAGATATGTATGTGTCCAGAGCTGGCTTCTTTACCAGAAGGCATGCAACACCTATCCTCCCTTGAAAGCTTAGCCATCAGTGGATGTCAGAAGTTTATATCTTTGCCAGAAGGGTTACGGCATGTCACAACACTGCGAGACCTAACCTTCAGTCTATGGCCAAATCCAATTGCTCTGCCATCAGAGGAATCCTGTCCTCCCTTCAAAGTTTTTGGATTAATGCTGTTTGTGATAATTTGCCATCCGGATTGCAACTCCTAACAAACCTCCAAATTCTAATAATCTGGGAATTTCCAAGTCTAACGGCTCTGCCCGAGTGGATGGGAAACCTGTCCTCGCTTCGACATTTCCAAGTACTTCATCATTTTTTTCCTTGAAGAAAAGAGTGCTGATGTCGAGCATTTTTGGGGCCCACATGGTATGCATATCACATCGAAACTGCCCAATAGTTGCATCGCACTATGTTTATCTCACAAACCAAATATCGAGCCATTCCAACCATCCAATGTGCCTTCTGATTAAAAAAAAAAAAAATGCACACCACCCAAAAACTCTAAATGGATGTGTGGCCCACTTGAATGATTGTATCAGCATGATTTCTTGTTTGTAGATCATTATGGTGGGATTCACTTATTGTATGTGCTGGATGTCATACACACACCATATGAACTCTAGAGTGCTTGAATTCACTATTTTTAAGAAAGATTAAAAAAAAAAAAAGAGCCAAATTGTCATCTGTCCATTCATTCCAATGATGTGGCCCACATAGTGACATAATACAACACCATAAGTTGTGGTACTCTGCCCATTGGTGACTGATTCTTGGAATGATTTCTTAAATTGTTATATGGTGGTTTCTTAATACTAACACAAGTTCATTTTGTAACCCTTAGCCTTTTGGGATTAGATGCATGCTTAAGGATGGAAGTGGTTAGTGAAGGAGGGATCTTCAAAGAGAGCAAAATTCTTAGGTATCCTAGCTGGTGTGAAGATTTTTGTGAACCGGTAGCAGACAAAGACTTTATAATGCAATCACTTGGGCCTTTGGAAAGTACATTCCTACTTCAAAGCCGAGCTCTATTTTGAATGAATTAAGGTTGTAATCTTGCTTCACAGTACTTGATTTAATTGTATTGTTGACTCTCTGGCAAATGGGTCTATAGATCTTCTCTTTGTATTTGGGATTCTTATCCATTTGCCTTAATGAATTTTGTTTCTTTCTTGCCTTTCTAGTGTTTAATAAGATTTCACTGCCCACATTAAAAAAATGAAATAATTATGCAGGAAATGAATTAATTTAATTCATTGGAAATATATTTATTAAATGATAATGTTTTTGGCTTTTGTGAAGAAAAAAAAATCTATTATATAGTGTGATATATACAGCCATTTCATTCTTAAACTGATTAGGAGGAAAGGTGGATTGCATGTGAGAATGTTAAATAATCAAAACACACTTTATAGTGTTGATTTTGGTAAAATGAGGTTTGATGGCCCACGTGTGTTTACAATTGTGCTTGTGCACATGCTTTTGCACATGCAACTATAGCATGCATGCAAGATTGAGCTTTTCATGAGATGGGCCAAATTTCCATGAAAATGTCACGCATGAGGGAGGAAAATGATAGATAAGGAAACTCATGGAGAAGAATTCTGAAATGGTTGTTTTTGTTAGTTCTGATGATTTTTATGGAAATATGGAATTGTGGATAGTCAAAAAGTGATATTTGTCCCTCAAAAAGTGTGAAAAAATGTGGATTATCAAGGTTTTAGAAAAAAGAAAAAGAAAACACCCATGCATAATGCAATCGCTTTGGCCTCCGAGAAGTGTATTCCTACTTTGGACGTGGTGGCATTTACATGTGCCAACCCACTTACCGATGTGGCAAATGTGTTTGAGATCCAATTCATGTTGTTTTTTTTTTTTTTTTTTTTTTTTTTTTTTTTTTTTTTTTTTTTAAAGAGAGAAAAATTGCGTTGGGTATTTTTGAATTTATAAATAAAAATGTGGGAAGAGAGTTGTGGCTTTTAGTGATTATTGATGACCATTCGTTTGTGAATAGTGATACCTCTTGGTAAATGGAGCATCCTTTGAATTCAAAATGGTGATGAAAGGATGTCATTAATGGTGAAATGAAGTCATTAATAAAGAGACACGACCTTGAAAAGTCATGTGTAAATGAAAGGGCATGTGCTTTTTCATAAAAATGGCTCATTAATGTCCCTTAGAAAGTTTATATAAACCCGGGTCAATCCGTAAAAGAACAAAAAATTTAACAATTTTCTCTTCTTCTTCTTTTTTTTTTCCTTCTCAATGAGTGTTTTTTTTTTGTAAAGTTACAGTTTTTCAGGTGGTAAACTGCAAGCAATCTTTCAAGTAGTAAACTGCAAACAGTTTTCAGGGGGTAAACTATAATATCATAGAGTCAGTAGTATACGCTGCAAAAGTGTATTTGGAATGCAGTTTTTCGGTTTTGCAGGCCGAAGCCTATATTTCTTCGATTTTAGAGAAGAGGCTTATTGTATCTTAGAAGTGGATTTGTTATAACCCTCTTACAAATTGGTTTAATCACTAATAAGGTATGAACATCACCTTAGAGATAGCTACATCGTAACATCCCTTAAGCCTATCTTTAAATGAGTAATTTTCTTTTCCTTCCACTTCTATTCTTATAATCCATCCATCATTTGGGTCCCTAGGTACAGCCAAATCTACTCTTACTAGAAACAAAATGATGGCGTATAAAAAGTTGAATTTTTTCCTTTTTTTATTTTTTATTTTAGGTTTTTGAAGTTCATGAATTGTAACTCCACTAATTGGTGGACAGGCCCAATTTTTTGATAAAAGGGCATCTACACGGCTGGACCCATCTCAATATGGTCTGGATTTCACACACGTGCTACTTTGGCACATGAGTGGTATTTGAATGGGCTTCCTTGCGCACGAATGTGGTCCATGGGATTTGTACATCCATACAGACAGTCCAATTGTCCCAATTGGAGCATTACTCAAAAATTAAAAAGATCAAACAATAATAACCATCCAATGCTTGAATTATTTTGGACTGCTGACCATCTCCTTTAAAAAGGGTACCACAAATTTTAATTTTGTTATCTAATCCACTGTATACATTGCATACAATGACAACAGTCTGGATTATGCACATCACTTGTTATATTAGGACCGTGTAAGTCATTATGTTTAAGTTTTTTAATCACTGAGTTGGATGGTTAGGAACCGTCGATCTGTATTGGCTTTCAGGCCATGATCCATCCCTAATGGGCCATACAACCTGGCTGGTTTGGATTGAATTGCAAGAGTGCCACAGAGATTGGATGAGACACCATAGCTTGTCTGCTATCACAAAGACAAGAAAGAAAGGGTTCCTAAAAGTGATGATAGCAGTGTAAATAAGAGAATTGCAGGCATATTGGAGTGAATAGTGAGAAAATAGAAGCATACATCTAAGTTCAGCCTTAAATCAATACAGTGATAAAACCAGGGGGTGTTGAAGCAATATGCTCTGTTTTAAAAAAGAATCAACCCTCACAATTCCAAGACGTCAGGTGACGTATATATGAAACATAATTTTCAAATGTGATATTTCGATCCATTCTCTAACCACGTATGGATGCTCGAGGCACAGCTGGCAAACCTAGTTCGTCTTCTGCTTGTAACAGCATCAGCTTTGGCAAGAACATGAGTGTGTGTGTGTGTGTGTGTGTGTGTGAACTCTAAAATAAAAAAATAAAAAATGCCTTGACACTATAGGATTTGGTCAAGAACATGAGAACCAGGGTGCATGCGTGCATGAGAGACTCAATTTGGTCAAGGCTCAGTTGCTTAATCGTTTCGATTTAACATGAAAAAACTTGCCGAGACTAGTAATTATTTTGAAACAAGGACTGGATCTCAACCTTATTTTCGTGGGTGGCTCGGTCAACTGGCCAAGCCTGCAGTGGGCCGGCTTTGGCCTGGAGATCTACTTCATTCAAAATCATTAAAGGCACCAATCTGTTGTTAGCCTTGGTGGTTAAGAGCAATTGATTTCCAAGTAAGTTGTGGTTTTGAGCTTTGACAACAGATGTAGTTGCTTATATTTATTTATTTAAAACATTATCAAATAACTAATCGGGTTTAAGGTGACCCAGACCATTTTAGTGTCAGGTTTTCGTCTAAAGCGTCCAATCCCAGTCCAATCCAGGTTTTAAAACATTTACAATATTAAATTTTACCAGGTCTTCAAATTGAGGGAGAGGAGCAAAGAAAAAAAAATAAGAGAGAGGAACAAAAAGAAAAATAAAAAAGGCAGTCCATTTACAGGTCACCACACGTGACAACATTGCCCATGAGTGTGTGTGATCCGTGCTGTCTATCAAGTGGGTCCTACCATGTAGATGCCCTGGTCGGAAGATCAGTCTGGTCGATTAATAAGAGGTGTGTCATAGTCTATGAAACAAATGGACAGCTAAATAATCTTGGCCCAATTTTTCTAAGCCACCCATCTATTTAAAACACTGTGGTCCTCCTTATAAGTGGAGAACCAGAAACAAATTAAAGAACGAGAAATCAACATTCCAGAATTCATAGGCGCTTGATCACAAACGCCATGAATGAAAAAAATAAAATTCTACACAATACAATACAAGCGGAGTGAAGAGGGTAATATCCTAAATGACTGCATCTTATATTACTACCCGAAAGTTCTTCCTTGTCAATGTCATCGGGTACACTGAAAGTTCTTCCAAGAGATTCTTTGATTTCATTGCTCACATCCATTAGATCCATCATCTCATCTTTCATGTTCTACATCATCAAATCCATCAAAGTGGTTCTTTATAGAACATCGTGATTTAGATACCATATGCCCACTTTCTAAAGGTTAGACCAAAAAGAAAAAAAGGACTAAATCGGTTTAGGATCTTAAGCGCAAAAGATGCCAGGAGAAAAATAATTCATGATTTTTTGGATCTCCACTTGCAGTAGAATTTCTATAAATAAATACAAGGTGCTAGGGACAGTCCTTTCAATAGTATATTGTAATTATTTGTGTAAAAAGTCTAACATAAGCAAATAGATCTTTAAAATTAGCCATGTCCAAGAACGTAAATGTCATTTACGCAAACACAAACAGAAGCAGGTGTTGAAACACACCATTTGAAGAAAGTGACTTGTCCTTGTTACAAGGCTTTAAAAGATAACAAACATTGAAACTGAGAAAAGAGTAAGGGGCCAGATCATACGTTTATGTCTTGAATCTTTACAGTTTTATCATTCCTTTCAACTCCTTGTTTACAGATTTCAAAGTTGACATCTCAAAAGCCAATGAAACAGTTCAGTTCAGGGTCCAGTGAAAATCTTATTAATATATGGACATAGTTTCACTGAGAGTAGTGAGCTATTATCTCTTGGCATTTGGAGATGGTTGGTGGGAATCTAGCAGCATTTTCACAATCTGAACTTTCAAAGTCAAATTTAGAATACATTTCATTAACAGTGAATGTTTGTTTGAGTAGAGGAAGAACCGAAGAAGCAGAGGTGGTATTTATCTTATTTCAAAATGTATATCAAGCAACTGCCTAAGTCTGTAGTAGGATCTACTGTTATATTTGTTACAAGTAAACAAATGAGTTGGTTTTATTTGCAATACTACTATGTTCAAGGAATCCATCTGCCATTCTATTTACTGTTTGGTTCGATATCTGTCTGTTTGCTCGGAATTTGCCAATGCCAAACAGCTGGGGCGGGAATAATAACTTTGATGGACCATCACCAAAATATCAGGTTTCAAGAATTTAGGGGATCCCACAAAATCAGGATAGAAGATTAAGCCTTAATCCTAATTTTGGTTGGGCCCATGCCCTTTGCATCAGATTTGTACATGTGGAGCGTTTTCCTGGCTTAAATTGCGATTACGGGGTTAAAACACTGCTTTCTTATGAGGAATCTGAGCTGGAGATTTGGATCCCACCTGAATTGCCATGAGAACATGATCCAGATTGTTGCCCAAATGGGCCATTTACTAAACAGGCCATTTGGTTCATTTATGCAGGTGTTTAAAACCTTAGATTTATGCCATGCATCTATCCGAAATTTTGTAACTTGCAAGATTCCTGTTCTGGTACTCAACATGCATGTGGTGATCCAGTCTGTGCATCTGGTGGGCCACGCCAATCAAGGAAAAATGTACAGTAGTCGTCACACAATGTTAGAAATTTTAGGAGTAGGTGTAATGCCATCTAGTTAGCGATATATTTTCATTTCCCAACTTCGGTGGGCCTGCAGAGTTGGTGGCTGTCCGTATCACTATTTAAATTATTTTAAAAGTTTATATTTGTTTATGTACCAGGACAGGAATGGAGCTTTCGGGGTATTTCAATCGTTCATCCACTTCAAGCAAAGTTCAGCAAGTCACGTCAAAAATCCACCTTTCCGGGCCATATTAAAACAAAATCACCAGCAGCTTCCTTTGAGAAAAAGATGCCCATAGAAAAAGATTTAGTATAGGTCATCACGTCAGGTCCGTACTACAGAAATTCACCAGCTGCTTCCTTAAGCAAAAAATTGCACATATCAGGCAATTAGGACCTCTACATAGTGGTCCACTAGACCAACAATCCTGATCACCATATATGTGCCACATATAAGAAATTTACCGTATACGTCGAAGAGAAGACTCCAGATCTGATTATTAGGATTATTTGGTAATTGAGGCTTTTGGGATATGGCCCATTCCTTGGCAGGGCACATGAGATGAAGAATACATGTCCATGGTGGTAACTCGAATTGTGTCCCATCACAAAACCCATGGCAAAAAAAACCATACCAAATGGGTCCCATCAAGTGACCAGTTGCAATTAGGATCACCATGCATGTCTATGGTGGAGATTGGAGTGAACACAATTTGAGGTGTACTTGAAGGAGACCTTCCTTTCCTTTGAAATATAAGCAATCAAAAGTTTCCTGCATTGTCAAGGAAAGCGGCCCATTACATTGATGTCATGAAGGCGACAACTTTGGCAGCTTCTTTATTCTTCTCTTTTGATTCCTTCTTGTCTCACTTGATGGAAATTGGCATATAATCCACATTTTCGTTATTTTCTATTCCACATTATCACTGTTTTCAATTGTTGGACATTTCCACAATACCAAGAAAAGACGGCAAAGCATCTCTCTACTTCTATTCAAACAATGTTGTGAAAAATGAATTCTCAATTTGGACACAATTGATGGCCTGCCGCCTGCTGTTCAGTCCATTCAAGGATGGAGCCCACTTGGTTGCATGGTCAGATGATCAAGACCACCCATCATCTCACCCCAAAAAACACACTGATGGGAAAATCCTAGCTACCCAATATTCTCGGTTGAATGTGGATTTAAGCCGATTTTTATCATTATCCGTTCATTTGAAGACTATTACTTGGATGTATGGGATCGTCTAATTGATGTCATATCTATACAGATCCCATTAACTATGGGATTACTGAAATTGATGGATCAGACAATTTCATGAGCCACAAGGGCCTAGTCAAACAATAGATACTCAAGCATAAGGGCAGGCTCCTAATAGCAAATGAGCCAAAAGGCCTCCTAAAATCTTGTCAAGGGACCATTTGTAGCTCTATCTTATTGTTGCATATGCGAATGTTTGTCTGAGTAGAGGAAGAAGCAGAGGTTGTATTTATTTCAGAATGCATATTAAGCAGCTAATCAAAGGAATCCATCTACCATTGGATTTACCATTTGGTTGGATATCTCTCTGCCAAGATAACAGGTTAAGTAAATTTAGAGGGTCCAACATCAGGATTAGGGATGAAGCCATAAATCCCAATTTTGGTGGGCCCTATGCCCTCCACTTTATATTTGTACATGTGGCGTGGCATTTTCCTGGATTAATCACACTATAGATCATTTTTCATTTTTCATTTTTCTGACACTTTTTATTTTTTATTTTTATGGGTTAGTTCACACACCCCATTGTTAGTACACCCACCCACCCCTGTTAGTCACATCACAATGTGTAACGCCCCGAAACCTCAGGGGTTAAGTACAAACTCGATCCCTGATATCTCAGGAGTTACTAATGCGAATGTGATGCGTGTCATACAAGCATTAGGTCAATATGGCATCAAATCATAGTGATAGTTCAAGCTAGGAAATGAAATAGGGACGTACCAGCAATAAAGTAAGTTAAACAGCAATGTACGAAGGGGTCCACTCATCCTATTTGATTAGGCCTCTTCTAGCTTGCTAGCTCATGAGGGACCTGCATCAATGAAAGTGCCTGGGTGGTGTTTTAGAACACCGTCCCAGAGTGGGAGTGAGTCATCAACTCAGTGGTTCCATTTCTTTAAGTTACTCAAAGCACAAATGTAATCGAACGTAGTTAATGAAACAACATACGTATATAGTAGTCATAAGCGTAGTATGTAATAAAACGAACATACATACATAGCAGTCAAAAGCATAAACATAGAACCTTTCTAGTCACAGCCGACAGTGAGTGGCACCACCACTCACCCGCACAGACTCAAGTCACCAATGAATGAGGCACCACTCCACCAATCGCACAACCACATCTTATAATCTTAATGCATGAATGCATGAAGTGCAAATGCATGCCCGGACATCGATTTTTAGTCACAGCCGCCAGTGAGTGGCACACCACCTCACCCGCACAAACAATGCATGCCATGCCGAACTATGTATGATTAGCCGAGTTATTAGTTATTTCGGTTTAACATCCAGCCGGTTGGCGAAACCACTGTACCATTATTCTATCACCAGGCCAATCTGGGACCATCTGGCTCTCTATGTGGCGAATGCATCTCATCACCAGTAACCCCTCGATCCAAGTATGGTTAAACAGTGGCCCGTTATCCACGCGTAAGCCAAAGCAGAAGGGTCGTCACCCAACTACTAATATAAATAATTAATTCAGAAGTGTGGGCTTGTTATTCAAATTAACAATAATGCCTGGGTCGTTCAAGTAGGGCTTTGGCACGAAACAATCGGCCGGGTATTTAATAGGGTCACTCGAATAACCCTGTGCTCAATGGTCACTACGGGGAGGCACCACCGCAGCGTAGGCTGACAGCTCGGGCATAGGTCCCATACCACCATCCCCGGCTCATGAGACTTGGGGATCGATCGCCGTACGATTTTAAGTGGGCACATCCATTGGTAACAATGGTACTTAGGTTCGAATAGAAGCGACAGGTTACACACAACATGCCCAACCCAGAGTCGGGCTGACACCTTCGACTGAAACGAAGACGGGGAGGCCGACCTTAGGCACCGGTGGCCCGCGTGGTCCTCAAACCACAGTCGGTCACCCTCATTCTTCCTCCGTCGACGGTTCTAGTCCTAAAGGGGCGGTCAGCATCATGCAACCGCCCTTAATTCTCATCCATTTTTCGGGTTAGACAAATCATAGGAAAACACTTCATTACAGCAAATTGTTGTATACATCAAGCATAATTTAAGAGCATGAGACATAATTATGAATGTACATGTGATTCTAGCATATATGATAGCCTTAAGAGTTCTACGCAAGCAAATTTCAGCACATAATCATCATTTAGGCATGCTTCTAACATCTCAACAACAATGATAGCAAAATTAATTAAAGATTTGGACATTAACTACATTTAAAGGCATTTGGTGCTAGGTAACCTGGAGGTAAATGGTCCGCACCTCAAATCTCTCGGTTATTTTCAAGAAATCCTACAAAAGGAGGGCCGCATGTTAGAGAATTGAGGATGAAACTTAAGAGAGGTTGATGGGGGTTGAGGGATTTACTCCTAACTCACCTTTAGGGCTGACGGAATGAACTAGTGGTGAAAGTCGGCATCAACGGAGCCGTAGGAGCGACCCAAGCTTGGTGGAGTGACATGCAATGTGAGACTCTGGCTCCAATACTCTCTCTTCTCCCTTCTCTCAACTTCCTCTCACCTCCCACTCTCTCTTTCTCAACAATTTTGAGAGAAAATGAAAGGGGGAGTGCTAGAGAAAGGGGTATATATATTAGTAAATTAGTAAATATAGCTCTGGTTGCTGGAGTTTTACAAAAACGGCCATCTGATAAGCTGTCTTGATTATGTGGGGCCCACCTGGCCCATCAGGACCAATCCAGCCCATGGGATAGCCTCCCCATGATGAGATCTACCTACGGTTGTGATTTGGTGCAAATCGGATGCGGCGTTTATCAGATATGAGAAGAAGTCTATTTGACGGTCACCGATCGTCGAGCGGGACCACGGCTTTGGGGACGGGTTAGATGTTATATTTAGACCCTAGGCTCTAAGTTTCATTGACATGCAAAGGTCCTAGTGGCCCATCCTAGAAAAGGTGATTTTAGTAATGATTGCTCACTTAAGGTCTAATGCAAGTGTACTTGCATTCTCATGTACACTTGCAGGACATCTTAATTTTTATGGTTTCAGGCGCCGATCTTGTTGTAACGCCCATCCAGGAGCGTCAAGTCCAGCCTGGGGGTTGTCCTATTCGAGTTTCGGGTTCATCGGTCTTGGAACGGGCGGTCAAACGGCTTCCTATGAGTTCGTCCGAGTTATATTTCAATGCAGCTATGGTCTTCTAGGCTGAGGGTGGTCGATTATTCAACCTAAGATGACGTGTGCAGGACGGGCCCAAGTGTATAATCATATCTTAGAAAATGCGATTTTACGGGGCGTTACAATCTACCCCCCTTAAAAACCAATTTCGCCCCCGAAATTGTCTAGGTTCACATTTAACGATCTTATCTGATGATACACTGGTGTCAAATGCGATGGTTCAGCTCGTGCTCATTGCTGGGTTTATCCCCAGTATTCTGATCTACTTATACGACTGGGTCTATTTTCTGAATGCTAACTATTCTCCTTATACAAGTCTGGTTACTAACGTCTTGAGAGGACAAATCGAGTCCTACTTAGTGATTTACCCTATGTTTCGATCCTGAGACTATGGGCTACGGGCTCATTGCACTTCCGCTGCGCCATTATGAAGGGGTGGACTCATGTCGTAATTAGAGGTGGTCAACGATCCGGGCCGAGCCGAGTTAGCCCTAGTTTGGTTTGGTTTGTTTTTGTACCACTGCAGTTTGTGGATCGGTTTGGTTTGGGTTTCGGGCCGACCCATGCGGCCCAAGTTTGGTTTGCTCCAGAAAAATCTGGTTCGAGCTAGGATCGGCTTGGTTGAAAATTTCGAATCGGGCCGGGCCGAGTTCAAACAGACAGTGGCTCTTTTTTGCCTTATTCATTTAAATAGAAAAGAATTTAAAAACTTAAAAAAAAAAGTACAAACATATCTTACTATATGATGTTTAACATCCTTCAAAAGAGTGCAACTTCAAAATAGACATGTAAGAGTATTTTCCAAACAAAAGTACACAAGCATAATCTTACAAGTGCAAGGAAACAGTGTGTATTCATGTAAATGTATTATGTATTATCCATGCCATCATGTATATGTACTATCCATGTTATCCATATGTTTTACATATCATTTTAGGACATGATCCCAAAATGGAATCATATCCAAAGCTCAAGTGGATCACACCACAGGAAACAGTGTGCTTATAATCTACGAGTCGAATCAAACCGAGTTGAATCAAATCGAGCTTCGAGTCGAGCCGAGCCGGAACTGCCCTAGTTTGAGTTTGGTTTGTTTTTCAAACGAGCTTGACTCGGAGGCTTGGTTTGGTTTGAACTTCCATTCGAACCAATCCAAGCCGAGCTTTTTCGAACCAATCCGAGCCGAGCTTTCAAGCTGGCTTGGTTTGTGCCCACCTCTAGTCGTAATGCCTGAGTTTATATGCATGCAAGGGTGTACGCTAACTACATTGGCCTGACTTATGCGGTCTACCCCCTTTAAAAAAAAAAAAATTTGCACGATCGGGTTAGTACGGAGAAACGGTGGTGATAGGCCTGATTCTGGTACGTCGATCCTCTACCTGGCTAGGGCAGAAAGTTCGTTGTATCCCTTCCAAATCCTGGTGGATCCTGGTCTTCTGCTCAGTCACAGTAGTGAGTCCTTCGGTAATCGCCCAGGATCGGGAATTGGATCAGACCACGAATAGCTCGCTTGAGCATGGTTCCGTAAATCCGTTGTTTGGTCACCCTAGGCATTTGGAGGGGGTTGAAGGAAGGTTTGGGCCTCTTAGTGGGAAATGAAAGAGGGTTGGGGCTCTCTTTAAGAGAGTGTTGGAGCAAAGATAAGAGGGTTTAACAAGGGTAGGAAAAAGGGGGTGAAAATGGGAAAGAGATGTGAAAATGAGGGGAAAAAGAAAAAAAAAATCAGTTTTAAGGTCAGGGAGGTCCGGTGGCACCGGACAGAGTGGGGTGGCACCGGACAAATCTAGACATGTTAAAGTCAGGGGGGTCTGGTGGCACCTGACAACGTGGGGTGGCACTGGACAGAGTGGGGTGGTACCGGACAGGGTGGGGTGGCAACGGACAGCGCTGGATAGTTTTTGAGGATAGAGGTTAGGGAGGTCCGGTGGCACCCTATAGTGTGCGGTGGCACCCTACATATCTGGACAACTTTGTTAGCATCATATTAAACTACTCCATTGGCACTAATTCACATCATGTGCACACATTATCAACATACAGGCTGAAAATGGAGGGGTTTCATAGCATCCAAAATCAAAGCAAATGATGACAATAGTTCATTCATGAAATTGAGTGATCTCAACAACCTATCATTAAACCTGGCCATTCCCGAATGCTCAATCAAGGCATTGACTACATAACGATGTTTGATATCAAGCAACCCTAGGGTCTTAGTTTCTATGCTCGAGTAGGTGATACTAGTCAAGTAGGGGCGTGATCTTAAGGTATAATGTCTCTAATCTCAGAGTGCTATCTAGGTCAGTGGGTTCATTGTGATAGGTCCATACTCCACGGCCCGACTCAATCTATCACCTGCTCTGATACCATCTTTGTAACGCCTTGAAACCTCAGGGGTTGAGTACAAACTCGATCCCTGATATCTCGGGAGTTACTAATGCGAATGTGATGCGTGTCATACAAGCATTTGGTCAATATGGCATCAAATCATAGTAATAGTTCAAGCTAGGAAATGAAATAGGGACGTACCATCAATAAAGTAAGTTAAACAGCAATGTACGAAGGGATCCACTCAGCCTGTCTAATTGGGCCTCTTCTAGCTTGCTAGCTCATGAGGGACCTGCATCAATGAAAGTGCCTGGGTGGTGTTTTAGAACACCGTCCCAGAGTGGGAGTGAGTCATCAACTCAGTAGCTCCATTTCTCTAAGTTACTCAAACCACAAATGTAATCAAACGTAGGTAATGAAACAACATACGTATATAGTAGTCATAAGCGTTGTATGTAATAAAACGAACATACATATATAGCAGTCAAAAGCGTAAACATAGAACCTTTCTAGTCACAGCCAGCCGACAGTGAGTGGCACCACCACTCACCCGCACAGACTCAAGTCACCAATGAATGAGGCACCACTCCACCAATCGCACAACCACATCTTATAATCTTAACGTATGAATGCATGAAGTGCAAATGCATGCCCGAACATCGATTTTTAGTCACAGCCGCCAGTGAGTGGCACCACCACCTCACCCGCACAGACAATACATGTCATGCCGAACTATGTATGATTAGCCGAGTTGTTAGTTATCTCGGTTTAACATCCAGCCGGTTGGCGAAACCACCGTACCATTATTCTATCACCAGGCCAATCTGGGACCATCTGGCTCCAAGTATGGTTAGACAGTGGCCCGTTAGCCACGCCTAAGCCAAAGCAGAAGGGTCGTCACCCAACCACTAATATAAATAATTAATTCAGAAGTGTGAGCTTGGTATTCAAATTAACAATAATGCCCGGGTCGTTCAAGTAGGGCTTTGGCACGAAACAATCGGCCGGGTATTTAATAGGGCCACTCGAACAACCCTGTGCTCAATGGTCACTACGGGGAGGCACCACCTCAGCGTAGGCCGACAGCTCGGGCATAGGTCCCATACCACCATCCCCGGCTTATGAGACTTGGGGACCGATCGCCGTACGATTTTAAGTGGGCCCATCCATTGGTGACAATGGTACTTAGGTTCGAATAGAAGCGACAGGTTACACACAACACGCCCAACCCAGAGTCGGGCTGACACCTTCGACTGAAACGAAGATAGTGAGGTCGGCCTTAGGCACCGGTGGCCCGTGTAGTCCTCAAACCACAGTCGGTCACCCACATTCTTCCTTCGTCGACGGTTCCAGTCCCAAAGGGACGGTCAGCCTCATGCAGCCGCCCTTAATTCTCATCCATTTGCTAGGTTAGACAAATCAGAGGAAAATACTTCATTACCGTAAATTATTTTATACATCAAGCATAATTTAAGACCACGAGGCATAATTATGAAACCATGTAGATGCCCTGGTCCAAAAATCAGGCTGGTCCACTGATAAGAGGTGTGTCAGTCTGTGAAACGAATGGACAGCTGTATAAGCAGGTGTTCAAACACACCATTTGAAGAAAGTGACTATTATGGAAACTAAGAAAAGAGTAAGGAGGAATCATACATTTATGTATTGAAATCTTCGCAGTTTATCATCCCTAGCTACTGGCCAAGCCTAATATCCATATCAAAACCCAGACCCAGCTGTCTCAAGCGAGAGTTGAAGGAGAAGAAGGCAAGGGTAAAAGCGTAATTTTCATTAAAAAGGCACCTGGTTGGATTCACACTTCAATCTTTCCATCACAGACGGATTCAATGCTTGAGCTTTCACTTGTAATATAAAAAAAAGAAAAGAAATTTTTAGTTCTGTTTCATTCACTCCTCTTCCGTTCTGAGATTTCAAACAAATTTCTTGTTTTCCAAATGATAATTACACCTCATGTTTTTAATAGACATGCCATGTTGATCTCCTTTTGGGAAACGGAGTGGGTGGTGACCTCAAAACCACCCAGATAGGTGGTGTTGGGCGCGTTGGTGCCCACCACGATCTCTGTGTTTTATCCACGCCGTCCATCCGTTTGGCCAGCTCATTTTAGGGCATGAGCGTAAAAATAAAGCATATAAAAATTTCAATGGGACCACACCACAGGAAACAGTGGTGATTGAACTTCCACCATTAAAAACTTCTTGGGGCCCACAAAAGTTTTGGATCAAGTTGATATTTGCGTTTTTCCTTCATCCAGGTCCATGCGACCTTATCAACTGGTTGATGGCAAATGAACATTACAGTGGACCGTAGGAAGGTTTCAATGGTGGGGGTCATCATCCCCACTGTTTCCTGTGGTGTGGTCCATTTGAGCTTTGGATCTGCTTCACTTTTGGGCTCACGGCCTAAAATGAGCTGGAAACAAGGATAGACGGCGTGGATATAAAACATATACATCATAGTTGGCCCCACAGCACCCAACACCACCCACACCACCTAGTTGGGTGGTGTTGAGGTCACCACCCAATCCGCTTCTCTACTGTTTGTGGTAGAGTAGCATCAAGGCTCTACCATTCTAATACTAAGAAGCACAAGAATGGGTGTGTAAAATATATTTGAGATTTTCAATGCAAAATATATTTGAGGTCACCACCCAATCCGCTTCTCTACTGTTTTTTTTTTTTTTTTTTAATGTTAAATACATCCCATATTTTTTAATAGCACTCTGTTTTCCTTCTTTTGGTAATAGAGTAGTAGGGTGTAGAAGAGGGGTCAATTTATCAAAAATATAGGCTGTAGATATCAGCTCCAATTTTCTTTTAATATTGATCAATTTTCTTGTTCTTTCTTAATTGGGGGGCAGCCTTGGAATCGGAGGCCTCCAAGAGGTAGATGCTCTCGGCCAAGAATCAGGTCAGTCGGTCCACTTGTCGTGGACTACTGTTAATGAAATCATTGTCGTCGTCATTGTTGTCATCATCATCTAACCCTTATCCCAACTAATTGGGTCCGCTGCATGAATCCTTTTCTTCCACTCCACTCTATCAAGGGCCATAACTTCTATTAGATTATATGTTATCGTCTCTTCTTACTACCTGCACTTATGTCCTTTTGGGCCTTCCTCTTGCTCTTCTTGATCCTTCAGCTTGTACCAACTCACTCCTTCTAACCATTGGACTTCTAGGTCCCTAAGTCTACTTTCTCTCATCTTGCAACCTATTGGTGCTACTTCTTAATCCCCTTGAATGTTTCATTTCTAATTTTATCCTCATCTTGCCACTCATCCATCTCAACATCTACACTCACCTCGACATCTTAACGAAAAAAAAAATGTACATTTAAAAAAAAAAAAACTTGGCTGTAGTTTTCCTACCCTCCAACTGTTTCTAACATATCATGGCCCACCTACTAAATGGGCCAAATTTGTTATGGGGCGAGAACATCTACATGGTCAGACCCACCAGATGAATGGCTTGGATATATCTGCTGTCAGCCCTACTAGCACATGTGGCATTATTTGCATGAGCTGCTTGTAAATGCATGTGGGCAGTCGATCTGGATTGTATAAATTATCATCCATCTGCTATGAATCTGTCATTGATTTCTTAACTCTCTAGCAAAATGGATGATCCCACTTATTGTTCTTGGGGCTTGTGGTAGAACAAAGTCCTTGGATTTTGATTCAGTAATTGCCGTCTTTGTGTGGGTTTGAAATTCATTGTGTATTATTTTGATTATAGAGTATGATAGCTAAAATTAAAGTTTACTTCTCGAGGGCCGGATCGGTACCTCCCTAGACCTCCACAAAATATGGTCGACACCAGTTTCCACCATACACGGGCATGTTATGGCAATCAGAACCAGTGAAGAGGGGTCCTACCTTGGATGGCTGATGGAAAGTTGAATTGATCGTATGATCCTAACCATCTAACCAATTGCCTGCAAATGGGCCATTAAAACTAAAAATGACTGACAGTTCACAGTCAATAGACGGACCTCTGCTGATTTTGATTGAATGGTTATGCTCATGCAGTTGGCATGCCTTTCGGCAGAGGTTTTTAGCCAGTCACTAAAATGTGAATCATGGTCAAAAGCTGTCTATTCTCAGAGGATATCCAGCAGTTCTGGCTTTGATTTCAGTATACACTGTCTGGCGTTTGAGGTTTTAACTTGGGACATCCGGATAAGAGTCATTCCTATTCCCCGTGCTCTCTTTCCTGCTGGCAAATTTCTCTGACTTATACATTGAGGTTGTCCATGTGAGCCAAGGATTGGTAACCCACATTGCGTAAAACTGTGCATATCAACATTCGAGCACGTGCTGATGTGGAACACATGGGAGAGATTTGAGCTTTCCATCAAGTGGACTACACTGTTTAGATCTTCTGGCCTAAAAATCCAGCTTCACTCCTCAGGTGGGCCAAAGTGTACAAGAAAAAAAGTCCATTGAGCAAGAAGATCACTAACCCACATCACATAGAGCTGTGCATATCAAGATGCAAGCACATGCCAATATGGAACCATGTGAGAGCTTTCTATCAGGTAGGATAGGCTATACTGTTTAGATCTTCTGGCCTAAAAAACTGGATTCACTCCTCAGGTGGGCCAAAGTGTAGAATGATGTATGGCTAGGCTATCCTGTTTAGATCTTCTGGCCTAAAAAACTGAATTCACTCCTCAGGCAGGCCAAAGTGTAGAAAAAAAATTGTTTTACTTGCCTGTTTGTTTTGTACATTCTGACCCACCTGGAAGTGAAAGGACTTTTAGTTAAATTACCTAATAAGTGTAGTGCACCTCATGGAAAGCTCAGATCTCATTAACGGTTGCCATACTGGCACATGATAGACAGGGCTCTACACATATATGAGTTTTAGCTAATCACCATACGGGCCTCTCCTCATCCTTGCTTGGGAACAACATTATTTGAATTATTATCCAGTTAATGGACATGAAGAGTTTGACCGGCATGGAGTAGTTGGAATTTCCAGCATTTCTTGGGCACTCCTCATAAGGGAAGGGGTTTCTGCATCAGCTACCTTTGTCAGAATTCATGGTTTCAATCAATCATGTCTTTTGAATGGGTGTTCTTAAAATTAATGGAAATCATAATTGATGGAATGTCGCTGACTTTGTAAAAGCATTGTTCTTTGATTTTTTATTTGCTTTTCCATGAATTTATGTTTGTAGAGGCTATGCATTAGATTGATATTATGTAGGAAGAAGTTGTTAGAAAGACCCAGTCATTTGAGAGATTGAAAGCTGAAGCTGAAAAATGCACAAAGTGAGAAGTTGAAAGATGAGAAGGGTCAAAAGAGAAAAACGTGCTTGTTGCTATTTTCCTGACTGACAGTAACTCTCACAGCAAAATCCAACATGGATGTTCCTCTGTTGTATCAGTTTGTATCTAGAAGTTATTTTTGCAAATGCATGTAAAAAATCCGTTGGGATTTAAGTAGAGACCTTCCATGCGCAATCTCTCTTTTGAGCGTGGCCCATCACTGACGAATTTGTAAGGGACTTTGAATGCCCTGTTTGGAATACTCAAAAGGGATTGGATAGAGGGACTTTCGAACCCAACCATCGAATAAAATTTTGAACCATTGAGAAGATCCTAACCATCTGTCTTGAAACAAAAGAAGCAGCAGCAGGGGCATTTGGAAGCTTGAGGTTGTAGTTTTACTTAAGAATCCAATTCCAGGATTTTGTATCCTTGAGATTTTCATTCTGTCTGTTACACTTGGCAGTCTGGGTTTTCAATATGTGGAATCCAGAAACTGTGTTCGGATGCTAGGGAAGGAGGCATGGAGAGGAGATGCTGCTGCATGCCTTAAATAAGCATTAAAATATATGACCAATGGAGAGGATTTACAATCCACGGATGTTGCATGCTAGCATTCAGAGAGGAGTTGAAAGTGAGCTTTACCTCAGATTTCAAATCCCTCAAATTCCAGGGTGCCAAACACTATTTTAGTTTGGATTTTGATTCCAATTCCAAAAGCCTGAATATTTAAGCTGCGCCCCTTGTGATCATCGGTTTTGGGTATTTTTGTGTTAGTTTGTTGATTTTGGGGTGATTGGTTTTGATAATGAGTTTAGATTGAGGATTACTACAGTAGTGTAAGGAAAAAGTACAATGATTACAAATTCCTCCACTGGTTTCCTCAAAACATCTGCATTTGATTGTAGATAGCTGTGTTTGGTTTATTGGCGAGAAAATTGTACTGATGACACTTTTTCTTTTTTCTTTTTTTACACATTCATCCCACACACACCCCCGCACTCACGCCATAGTGGGATTTCACCACCTTATGGGAACTCAAACCCCAGGGCTCATGTTGAACCTCATGTTGAAACTCCTAGGTGTCTACTACCGAGGCAAGGACTCGAACCTCAATGACACTTTTTCATTACTTTAATGTCAAATCATCAAATCTATTTCCTATGTACCTATTTGGATTCAATTCCTTTATCTGCCCCTGAGAACATCTACATTCATCTGCATTTGACTGATGATTGCAATGTTTGGTTTTGTGGTGGTAAAATGGTAATGATAACACTTTTACGTTAACCTCTGAAATTTCCAATCTAGACAGGCCCTTCACTGGATCCTCCTTGTGCTCAAGAAATTATAGAATCCTTTGCCAAGGTTGAGTGACCCATGTCTTTTATGCACAGGAGCACGTTCACAGTGGGGTGCCACCCGGTAGCTTCTTGGATCTTGCAATTGTGTTTTCTGAACTAATGGTCGAGCTGCTTCGATGGGTAGATTTTGTAAATCTTGCGGGATATGAACTTGATAATATCATTAGGGTGCGTTTGGCTGCACCGATATCATGAAATTTCATGATTTTTTTGTTCAACCTGGGGTTGACAGCTCAGCACCTAGCATTTCACCAAGTTTTCTTTTCTATTTTCCATGCAAGTTCAGTTGAAGAGGTGCCAGGTCATCAGTCTGTATCTAGAAGAGCTGATGGTAATCCCAGTAGCAGCAAAGGCCGGTTGTAGAACAAATGCAGGAGATCCTATATATGTAAACAACTAATGCCTTATTTGGTAGATGCCTAGAAATGAGTTGATCGCATTTCAGTTAAAAGTAATTATGCGTAAGAGATCTTCATCTCTAATACATAATCATTAACAGTGAAATTTTGTTTGAGTAGAGGAAAAGGCAGAGGTGGTATTTATTTCAAAATGCATATGAAGCTGCTACCAAAGTCTGTAGTTAGGATCTACTGTTATGTTTGTTACAACTAATCGAATGGGTTGATTTTATGTGGAATACTAATATTTTCAAGGAATCCATCTCCCAGTCTATTCACTGTTTGGTTTGGTATCTCTCTGTTTATTTGAAATTTGCTGATTCCAAACAGCTGGGGCAGGAATACTAACTTTGGTGGACCGTTGCAAAAATAGCAGATTTCATGAATTTAGGGGATCCCACAAAAGCAGGATTGAAGATTAAGCCTTAATCCTAATTTTGGCTGGTTCCATACTCTTCACTTCAGATCTGTACTTGTGGAGCGCCATTTTCCTGGCTTAAATTGTGATTGAGGGGTTAAAACACATCTTTCTTGTGAGGAATCTGAGTTGGAGATGATGGATCCCACCTGAATTGCCATCAGGGCATGATCCTGATTGTTGCCCAGATGGGTCCCTTCCCAAATAGGCTATTTGGTTCATTTATACAGGCGTTTAAAACATTAGGATTTATGCCATGCATCTATCTGAAATGTTGTAACTTGGTCCTTGTTCTGGTACTCGACATGCATGTGGTGATCCAGTCCATGCATCTAGTAGGCCACACCGATAAGAGAAAAATGTATAGTAGTCATCACACAATGTTAGAAATTTCTGGAATTGAGAGGTGTGATGCCATTTAGCTGGCAATGAATTTTCATTTCCAAACTTTGGTAGGCCCAATAGGGTTGGTGGCTGTCTGTATCATTTTTTAAATTACTGCAAGTGGATATTTGTTTATGTGCCTGGACAGGAACGGAGTTTTCCAGGGTATTTCAATCGTTCATCCTTTTACATAAAGGCCAGCAAGTCAAGTCAACAACGTGCCCTTTTGGGCCCTACTTAAACAAAATCACAGAAAAGATGCCCATAGAATAAGATTTTATAAAGGTCATAATGTCAGTACCATAGAAATTCACCAAATTGCACATATCAGGCAATTAGGACCCTACATAGTGGCCCACTAGACCAACAATCCTAATCACTGTAGATGTGCCACATGTAAAACAATTACCCACTTGTGTTGAAGAGAGGCTGCAGAGGCTGCAGATTGGATTATTAGGATTAGTTGATCACTGAGGCTTTTGGGCCATGGCCCATTCCTTGGCTATCTCTCTACCGAGATAACAGGTTTAGTGAATTTAGAGGATCCAACATCAGGATTAGGGATGAAGCCATAAATCCCAATTTTGATGGGCCCCATGCCCTCCACTTCATATTTATACATGTAGAGCAGCATTTTCCTGGATTAATCACACTATAAATCATTTTTTTTAACACTTCATATTATTGTGATTGAGGGGTTTAAACGCTGATTTCATGTGGGGAATCTGACATGAAGATATGGGGCCCCACCTCATTTGTCATTAGGGCATGATCCTGATTGTCCCTCGGATGATCTCCAACCAAAACAGACCATTTATTCCTTTCATACACGCATGTTTAAAACCGTAGGATTTATGCCTTGCATCTATCCAAAATGTTGTAACTTGCATTGTCCCTGTTCTGGTACTCCACATGCATGTGGTGATCTAGTCTGTCTATCTGGTGGACCACACCAGTTAGCAAAAAATGTGTGGTGGGGGTTACATGATGTCAGATATTCTTGGAGTCAGAGGTGTGCTGCCCTCCAGCTAAAAAGTTTCTTTTCATCTCCCAACCACGTGGGCCTGCAATGCTTATGGCTGTCTAGATCAATTTTTAAATTGTTGCAAGTTTTTATGGACCATTGTTTATGTATCTATAATCGGATGTTTCCAACTATCTGATCAGATGTCTGCAGTTCTCCATTACAAAAAGAAACACAATTACCCGTTTATATTGAAAAGAGTCTGCAGATTGGATTGCTAGGATTGTTTGATCTTTTGGGCTGTGGCCCATCCCAAGCAGGGCACCACATGAGATGAAGCATATATGTCTATGGTGGTGCCTCTAATTGTGTTCCATCACCAAAACCATGAAAAAGAAAAACTAACCAAATGGGTCCCATTCAAGTGACCAGTTGCAATCACGATCACCAAAAATGTGTATGGTGGCTGGTGGAGGTATGAGGACCACAATTCCCGGTGTCCTTGAGGGAGAGCTTTCTTTGAAATATTAGCAATTAAAAGTCAGTCAACACCATGCATTATAATTAAGGAAGGTGGCCCACCAAATTGATGTATGAAATCATCAGCATTGGCAGCTTCTTGATGTCTTCCATGTGTTTTCTTTATTCTTCTATTTTGACTATTTTTTCTCCCACTTTATGAAAAATAGCACACATTGGCCACAGTTTCATCATTCTACATTCCATCGGCGTGGAGAGAGAAGTGTTTGAGAGAGAGAGAGAGTTCCTTCTCCCTTCTAATCTTCTTATTTTCTTTTCTTCTTCTACATCATCACAAGTGTGGTGTGGTCCACTTGTGTGGACAGCTTGCATCATCCACTGCACTAGAGGATTTGACGGTGCTCCCTCAGCTCCATCTACCTCCAATAGATCGGGGAGATACCTCTTGATTTAGAGGATCGGACTATTCATTGCAGAAATCTGTCTCAACGATTGTGATTGCACCAAGGTAAGATCTTAACCATCCATGTTAAATCATTGTTAGAAATCCGACCTTATCTCTTATAGGGTATTCCTGGGAATTGGATCATTAAAAATACTGAGTTTTAGCTGCGTTTGTACCCAAAGAATCCAACATCAACTCACCCAACCAAAAAAAAAATTTAGATGCTCCAAAAATCATGCCAATTCAACCATTAAGTGGGCCACCGTGAGAATTTGGAGGCTTGTGCTGTGGTCCACGTAATGATTAGATTAGATGCCATACATGAACTGCGATGGTCCGATTATTACATATTCCTCTAATTCATCTAATGAAGCACAACAGATCAGAAAATAACTGTAATCATTCACTTACTCTTTTTTTTTTTTTTTGAACAGTAAAGAAAATTTCATAAATAAAGAGGCCGAAGCCAGAATATACATCCCTAGAACTATACAAACCCCGAAGGCTATAAAAGTTACATTCCAGAAAGCCGGGAACTAAGCCGCCACCGTTGCCGAGATAGCCCACTCAATCACACGAGCTTTTGCTACCCTAAAAACATCCTCCACTCGCCCTGGGAAATTCCGTGGTAGCCCTAAAATCACATGAGCTTTCACGTACTCCTTATGCAATCTTAAATTATTTTCAATTGATATAAATTGTACATCCAAACAGGTCTTAATTAGTCAATGCTTATATAAATATTGATCTTGGTAGGTATCTCTACACCATGACTGTTTCTTTTAAAAGAGCTTTGTTATGTCACATGCAGGTATAAGACAGCTCAGGTACACACTATATGATCCAGGTTGGGTTGGGTCAGGTCGGGTCACCTTTTACCGTAGCTCGACTCATAAAAATCTGGGTCAGGTCGAGTCAACCCAAAAATTGAATTCGGGAATAATTTTCCAACCTTAAACTGGAAAAAACCGGGTCAAGTTGGGTCAGGTTAGCAGGTCCAGTTAAATTTTGCCAGGTCTAGCATTACCCAACAATCTATTGTTGAAAAAAAAAAAAAAAAAAAAAAACAATAATAGCTATTAGAGAGATGCCAAACAGCCTCTTAGTATAATTGTGATTAAGGGGGTTAAAAATGCTTCTTTCTTGTGCAGAATCTAACAGGGAGATATGGGACCCACCTGAATTGGCATCAGCACATGGGGTGCCGCTTGGATCCCCAGATCTACTGGGGTGGGTTGGATCCCTGAACGTGGGGCCTACCATGATATATTTGCCTTATATATATTCACACCGTCCATCCATATTGAACACTCAATTTAGATCATGATCCCAAAAATGAATCAAATCCAAATTTCAGGGGGACCATAGCACAGGAAATCGTAGTAATTGACAATTAAAAACTTCTTGTGGGCAACACAAGTTTTGGATCAAGATAATATTTGTGTGGTCTCTTCATCCCGGTCTTTGTGACCTTATCAATAGAGGATGGCAAAGAAAAATTCCAATGGCCTCATGACCTTTTTAATGGTGAGGATTCAGTCAAGAATGTTTCACATATGGTGTGGTCCACCTTATATTTGAACCTGCTTCATTACTTGTATTATGCCCTAAAATGAATTTTCAATACAGATGGACAACATGGATGTAAGGCAAATACATTACAGTTGGCCCCACAGTCAGGGAACTCATCCACAGAAGCCGCGACCCAGGGCATGATCCTGATTGTGCCTCATATGATCCCCTTACCCAAACAGACCACCTGGTCCTTTCACACACGTTTGTTTAAAACCCTAGGATTAATGCTGTCCACGTATCCAAAATGTTGTAACTTGCAAGGTCCCTATTCTGGGGCTCAACATGCCTGTGGTGATCCAGTCCGTCCATCTGAGGGGCCGCACCAATAAGAAAAAATGTGCATGCCGGAAATTATAGGACTTAGAGATGTGGTGCCAAGATATTTTCATCTACCAACTGCTTTGGGCCCGACAAGGTTGATGGTTGTCCCAATTACTTTAGAGAATTTTACAAAATACTACCTAATTAATACAGAATTTACATGGCCATACCTTTTTCAAAAATATTTTCAATAAGTTACAAACTGTCATTATCAGAAGTTAGATTTCGTTAAAGGAAAATAGGCTAGCAAAGGGGTGGAGGCTCAGCTGGGCCCCACTACGCTGTTTATGCTAAATCCATCCCTGACATCAAGTAAATCACCCCAAGTTAGGCCCAAGGCGCAAACGTCATCCCTACCTGAATCTGATTCAGGTGGACCACATGATTAAAAACAGTGCACAGTGTAAGATGTTGGGTGCATTGCACTAAACTTCAAGATCTCGCCTCCCAACTACATGAATTATGTGATATGATAATGAATAAATAAGATCAAACATCAACCACACGAACACAATAGATTTTTACGAGGAAATCTCTTTAAGTGGTAGAAACCATGGGACCTCGTCTAGAGAAAACAATCCATTATGTAGAGAACTATTTACACACCTTGATCACAAGCACAACCTGCTTGGATCTAACCTTCTTCACCCACGCTGAGATGGATAACAATAAAGAAAATAGAAATTGGAGATCTCGCCAAGCATGAGGATATAGAAGAAGCAAGACATCGACTACATAGTAAACAGACCGTCATGTGCAGAAATCTCTCTACTACAAGCTTCTTCTCTCTCTCTCTCTCTCTCTCTCTCTCTCTCTCTCTTCCACTCTTCCTCTTTTTCTCTCTCACCTTTGACATGTAAACCTTATATTAGAATACCTTAATCTCGGTTTGGAAGCACTTAAATAAAAATCCACGAGAATTAGAGCTAAAACAAGAAACTGCGTAATTGCAGTCTGCACGCCATCGGGCGCCTGACCAGACACTATCAGGCGCTCGATAATAGGCAAAACTATCCAAAGAGTTTTAGAGAAAATTCGTCGAATTTCGATTGCCTGACCCAGCATGGTCGGGCGCCTAACGACCTCACGTCAGTCACCCAAACATCTCCGAATTTTTCCGGAGACCAACTGTATCTTCCGAGTGAATTTCGATCGCTCGTCCCTGACTGGACGGGCGCCCAATGACCCCCAGGCTGCACTCTTCTCCTCTCCTCATGAGGAGGAACACCTCATTAAATCTCCCCCTTCCGACTTAAGAGAACTCCACGATCTTCAAGCTAGTCAGGCTTCTACAAGCCTCAAATTTGTCATTTCACAAAACCTTGATCATCATATCTAACTTGTTATTATCTGTATGGACTTTTTCAAGCTGCAACACCTTCTGTTCCAATGCATCCCTAATCTAGTGATACCGGACCTCTATGTGCTTCGACTTGGAATGCTAACTTAGATTCTTACTCAAGTGTATCGCACTCTGGCTATCACAATAGACCACGTATTGCTCCTACTTCATACCAAGTTCTTGTAGGAACATCTTCATCCAAAGCATCTTCTTGCATACTTCTGTGACTACAATGTATTCGGCCTCTGTCGTGGATAATGCTATACACACTTCTGTAACTTGCTCTGTCAAAAGATTACTCCCCCTACAAATGTGAACATGAACCCCGATGTAAACTTTCTATAATCTATGTCACTTGTCATATTTGCATCAGAGGTCTACCATCACCATAGCATATGCTCAACCTGAATGAGCCTCTTAGATACCGTAGTATCTACTTCACTAATGCTCAATGTTCTTTGCCATGATTGGTAAGATATCGACTGACAACACTAACCACATATGCTATGTTTGGTCACGTAAACACCATAGTATACATCAAACTTCCTGCTGTTGAAGTGTAGGGTATCTTCTGCATCTCATCTACTTCCTCCTTAGTCTTGGAACACTGCTTATCATTCAATTTGAAGTGACCATCGAGTGGAGTATTGACTGGCTTCTCTCCGTTCATATTGAACCTCTATAGGATTTTCTGAACATGCCGCTCTTATGACAACTAGAGCTTCCTACTTCTTCTGTCACAAGTGAATTCCATTCTTAGGATCTGTCTAGCCGGGCTCAAGTTTTTCATTACAAACAACTTGCCCAATTCCAGCTTTAGCCCATATAAGCTCTTCCTAAGCCTACACACCATGTGCTCATTGCCCTTGACTTCGAACCCATGTAGTTGATGCATATAGATTGATATCTTCTTTTAGGTCACCATGGAGAAAGACAGTTTTAACATCTAATCGCTCTATCTTCATATCCATGTTAGCCGTCAACCCAAGCAACATCCGAATGGACGTCATTTTAACCATTAGTGAGAATATCTCATCAAAGTTGATTCCCTTCTTCTGACAAAACTCTTTCACAATAAGTCTGGCCTTGAACCTCGTCTGTGAATTCTTCTACTCTACCTTATTTCTGAACACCTACTTGTTGCTTAGAGCTTTCTTTCCCTCAGGCAATTTCACTAGATCATAGGTATGGTTCTTATGCAAAGATTTCATCAGCTTTCAACCACTCCCCCTTATGTATGTCGCCTATGGCCTTAGAGTAGTCCCCTGGCTCTCTCCCATTGGTAAGCATAATGTACTCATGTAGTGAGTACCTTTTAGATGGGTGTCTGTCCTTAGATGACTTCCTCACTTGTGGCTCAATAGTTGGATCATGTGGGGGTTGATCCCCCGGCTCATCTTCTGTAAGAACTCCCACATCCTTTGCACCTTACAACACTCTCCTATCATAAGGTACCACGGGAGGAGTGGTCGGATCCATGTTTTTCAGCTTACTTGAATTGGGCTAGGTCTTCTTTGGCTTTTTAATGTCTTCTATACACTGATCTTCAAAGAAAATCACATCTTTGCTCCTGATGAACTTCTTCTCGGTTGGATCCCACAATCTGTAACTGAATTTTTCATCACCGTACCTCAAGAACACGCACTGTATGTTCTTCATATTGAGCTTGGACCTCTTGTCGTTTGGTACGTGAACGGATGCCCGACATCCAAACACCCTAAGATGACTTTACGCCGTATCGTTTTCATTGCACACTTTCTCAGGAACTTCTCCATTCAACGAGGCTGATGGAGACATGTTCATCAAATATACCGTTGTTGTATTGCTTCTCCCCAGAACGTCTTGGGCAACTTCGAATGGGATAACATACATCTGATTCTTTGTACAATGGTGCGATTCATTCAATCTGCTACACCATTGTGCTAGGGTGTCTTGGGCACTGTCTATTCATGCCGTATACCCAAGGTCTTACAGTATTCATGAAACACCCTAGCGTATTCACCTCCGTTATCAATGTGAATGCACTTAAATGGAACTTCTCTTTGACACCATACCTAAATCTGTTTTGGCATCTAATGGTTGGAGTGGATTTTATATAATATCATGGCGGGCTTTGCAAAAACCAAGGGTGAACATCTCTCTACCAACTGTTTCCTTTGGGGTTGCCCATATGAATCATTGGCTAGCCTGGGTTTTAGCCCTGAGACTAGCATGGGATTACACATCTAATGATTAGAGTAGATTTAACACAGTACGTATTATGGTTGGCACATATAAAAATGAAGTGTTTCCAATTGTTCATAAATTCTAATATATTAAATAAAATTTATTAGGCACTCCCTTAATTTTTTTATGGGTTACACCATATTGTATATGTCAGATCCACTCTAACCATTAGATGTGGAATTCTATGTTAGACATAGGGGAAAAAAATCAAGCTGACATGTCATTCAAATGGGCCACACCACAAGAAAAAATTGAGAGAGTGATATCTACCCTTTATTTTGACAAGGTCCACTGTGATGATCATATGAAATCCACTCCAACTATTAGATGCCACACCAAAATTAGGAATGGGGCCCGAAAATCAAGGCTACCTGTGATTTAGGTGGGCCACACCAAGGGAAACATTTTGGAGATTAAGCATTGCTTTGTACACTATTTCTAATTGTGTAGTCCACCTGAATCACGGATGGGACTGATTTTTTGAGCCCAAGGTCTAACATGAGGTGATGCACCTGTTAGTCGAATTAGATTTCACATAAACATCAGGGTCCTACCTGAACCATCACTTAGACATGAAAACCATTTAAAGAAGGTACTGAAGGTAATATACCATTTTAAAAAGGCACTGGAAGGTAAATTTTATATTAACTAGATAGTTTTTATAAAATTCCTTCTTTTAATTTAGATGACGGTAGTGTAGATATTCATGGTAGATATTCATGGTATTTTCGTTCATCCCTTCATGTTAAGTACAGCAAGTCAAGTCCAACAAGGTGCCCTCCCTCATAGTACTTATAGAAATTAACCAGCAGCTTTCTTTAGACCCTGATTGAATTTGTGGAAAGAAAAAAAAAAAAAAAAGAGGAAGAGAAGAAGGTGTTTTGAGGAAAATGCCATTTCTAAAAAGCAAATGAAAAGCTCTTTTTTTTTATTGCTTTTCAAGAAAATTTTCTTGATTTTTATTTCATTGCTAAAGTTATTGTTTGAAAAAAAAACAAAAGAAAGATTTTTTCATGAAGATCTTACTCAAAGGCATTAGATGCCATATCTGTGCAATGAAGATGGATTCACTACAAGAAAAATGACCTTTACCCAGGAAACTTTTACCGAGGAAACGAATTTCTTGGGTAATAACACGTTTTTACCGACGAAAGTAAAATTTTGTAGACATTGGACATGGGCATGCATGGTATATTTAAAGATGGATGGTGACATAATGACATGTATGGTGCTTATGTAAGGCTTAAAGATGGATGGAAGCATATGTGACACATTTGCATGTGGGGGTGCTTGAAGATGAGGTGGCACATATTGCACATATGGCACATCTGATTGAACAACTCAGTTAGGATGATTGAGAATTAATGATGAATTACAGGCTGTGATACTGCAACTTGTTGTATTATAACATCTTTCCTGCCAGCTGTGCAGCTTGTGTAGGAAATCAATACCATGAAAACTATAGGCCCCCCTTCTCTAAAATGAAGATGAAGATGATTGAGTGATGAAGAAGTTTGATCAGTGATCTCAGGAAATAATCCATCATTTTCAAATAGTGTGGCAACTTGGATTTGAATGTGTACTTAAAAGGGTCCAAATCCAAAATTTCACATTATGGAGATTTTCATCATGCAAGTTGTGTTGGGAAACTTGAATTATAGAAGGAACAAGAGAGCCACTTGATGACAATTAGAGAATTGGAAATCATCATAATTTGTACCCCAACTTTTAAAGAGGAATTGAAAAGTGGCCTTTCTAAGCAATCCATCACATTCCAAGAAGCCAAACACAAGATCGTGGCTCGGATTTGGAATCCGAATCCAAAAGGCCCAAAATCTAAGCTGCCAAACAACCTATCGAAGTGACACTGCTTGGCCTGAACATGGGGATTCATGTATCCATGAACTAATAATTGGACTTCAGCCATAGGTGTCATGGGCTGATGAAAGCAAGATGTGGATAGTTGTCCTTTTACATCGTTATACGCCCGTTTGAAAGAAGGGAATGATGGTATCTTTGCAGTTTGAATTTCAAACCACCATTGTAGTTGTCCTCACCGCCACTGTCATGATCATACATCTTATAGAAGTTGTAAGGCTGTTCTTCAGAAATTGTATTTCAGAACTAAAAAAGTGCTAATTGCATTATGTGACAATCGTACTATTTTTATTTATTATTTTTTTTTTTCACTCACCCACTCACGCCGCTTGAAGCATATCCAAAGCTCACGTGCACCACACCATAGAAAACAGTGATGATAAATGGATAATAATGCATACCATTGAAACCTTATTAAGGCCTTTACATGGATAAAGGGAAACACACAAATATCAACTTGATCCGAAACTTCTGTGATGCCCAAGAAGCTTTCAACGGTAGGCATTCAATTCTCAATGTTTCCTCTAGTGTGGTCCACTTGAGCTTTGGATATGATTCAACTTTGTGCTTATGATCTAAAATGATCTATAAAAAAGGATGGATGGTGTGGATAAGATACATACATGAGGGTTGCCCCCAAAGAGTTCACGTAGTACCCTAATGCATACTAGTACGCAATTCGTTTTCCTGGGTCACTTCAAATTCGGGAAGAATCTAAGATAGATGGAACATATACAGGCATTAATGGACGCAGGATATCACATATACAGGCATTAGTGGACGCAGGATATCAGTGAACATACTGTTTTAAAAGGAAGGTGGCACACCATGAAAGCATTAGTATGGGCAGCTTTTTCGTGCTTTGCATGTGTTTTCTTTATCATTTTCTCTTGACTCCTTTTTCTCCCACTTCACAGAAAGGCCACAGTTTCATAACTTCCCTTTCCACCATATCCCCATTTTCAGTCATCTTGCATCACCACCTGTGTAGATAGAAAAGAGTAGGAAAAAGAATTCCTTCTCCATTTTCATCTTATGTCTTCTTCTCTTCTTCTTTTCCATCATCACAAGTGTATTATTGTCTGCTTGTACTGTGAACTGCTTGTGTTGTATTTGACAGTGCTCTCTCGGCTCCCTCCACCTGAAATAGTTTGAGGAGAGATTTCTTGATTTAGAGGATCAGCATCAGACTCTTCATCTAAGGAATCTGTTCACGCAATTGTGATTGTGTCAAGGTAAGATCTTAACCATCCATATTTAGATTATTAATGTTAGAAATCTAATCTTATCCTACATGGGTATTTATGGAATCAAACACCAGTTCACCCACCACTAAGAAAGTTAGATGTCCCGGAAATCATGCCAATCGAACCATCAAGTGGGCCACCATTTGAATTTGGAGGGTTATGTTGTGGCCCACTTAATGATTAGATTAGCCTGTCCAATTTTTATGGTGGAGCATCCTCCTAGCTAGACTATTTCATGCCATACAAACAACATAATGGTCCTATTCTATCATCCCTGTAACGGATAGAGGACATTAGGATCACTTGGTACATATTTTTCTAATCTCTTCTAATGGTGCGCAACAGATGGAAAAACGACTCTGATCATTTACTTACTCGTTATTCAATCTTAAAGTATTTAAATTGAAGTAAATTGTACATCTAAATGCAGTCTTAGCTAATATCAGTATTGAACTTGATAGTTACCTGTTCGACTTTGGTTCCGTTAAAAGGGAACGGATTGGATGACACCCGGCTCCACCAAGGTGAGTGGGAACCTGACTCTGGGGCTCACATTGATGTATGTACCTTAAATCCACACCATCCAGCCATTTTGAAAGCTCATTTTAGGGCATGATCCCAAAGATGAAGCTGACTCAAATCTTAGGTGGATAACACCACAGGAAACAGTCATGATTGTATCCCTACCATTAAGAACCTCGTGGATTCCACTAAAATGTTTATTTGCCATCCAACCTGTTGATAAGGTCACAAAGACTTAGATGAAGAGACCACAAATATCATCTTGATATAAAGCTTTTGTAGCCACAAGAATATTTTAATGGCCAATTACCACTGTTTCATTACTACGGTCCATCTGCGATTTGGATCTGCTTTATTTTTATTTTATTTTATCATGTCCTAAAATGAGCTTTCAATACTGGATGGAGTGGATGTAGTCAGATACATCACAGTGGGCCCCATAGTCAGGGTCCCACCCACCTCGGTGGATCCGGGGTCTCAACTAGCTAATCTGCTACCCTTTTAAAGAGTTTTGTTATGACACATGCAGGTATAACATAGTTCATGTACACACCACTCCATGTTTCCACCGCTAGGTCAGAGTAGGAGTATCAATGGGCCAGGCTCGAGCTTAAAATCATAATTTTGAATAGGCCAGCCCGAAATAGTTCAAAATCTGGGCCAAGATCAACCCAGAACCAGCCCGTTGACAGCCCCATGGCACGGGCCACTTGGGAATTTGATCCACTTCCTTTTGGGAATCATGCAGTATAATGATCTGAAAAAACGCATGTACCACTTGGATAAAAAAATATGAATCTGAATCCTCTGCTCGGTAAAAAACAGAAAATTTTTAGGGTGGGCACAAAAATGAGGCAGATCCAAAACTCAAGTGGGTCATACGGCATGAAACAATCGGGTGGGTTATGCATGCCTTTGAAACCTTCCTGGGTCCATTATAGTGTTCATAGTCATCCAATCCGGTTGACCCTGGGCCGTCGGTAGGGCTCACCATGATGCATGTTGAGAAATCCATCCGTTTTTCCAACTCATGTAAGCAGGTGGACCCAAAAATGAACCAGATTGAATGCTTAAGTGGGCCACATTAAAGGAAACAATGGAAATTGAATGACCACCATTGAAATCTTCCTGGGGACCACCATGCTGTTTATATGCCATCCAAACTGGTCATAAGGTCATTCCCACCCCTATAAAATCATACAGAGAAATTGGTTGATGGGTTGGATATATTGAAAAAGATCAGTATCGGCCTCTGTGATTGTTTTAGCCAAAGCCAGCATTCAATACCATCATTTCCCACCATTAAAATAAGATAACAAAAATGATGGATGGGATATATTTCTCAAAAAACATCATATTGGATGACACAAGTTTTTGGAGCTCCTCCATTCTATGTTGGTGTGGGCCACTTAAGTTTTGGATCTTCACCAAATTTGGCCAACCAACTAAAATGAGCTGGTAAAACTAGTGGATTGGATGAATTTCTTAAAAACATCACACTGGGCCACAGGAGTTTCAATGGTGCACTGGTGCCATTTTAATACCAGGTATTCAATACCACTGTTGCAAGTTATCTGACCAACTTGAGTGTTTGATCTGCCTCATATTTGGGCCCACCTAAAATGAGCTCACAAAACTCGTAGACTCGGTGGTTTTCTCAAAAACATCACGGTAGGCCTTGAATGTTTCAACTGTGGGTCGTGTCTTTCAACCGTGGAGTTTAATACCATTATTTCAAGTCATGTGGCCCACTTGAGTGTTGGATCTGCTCATATTTGGGCCCACCACTTAAAAGGAGCTGTTGGATCTGCTCATATTTGGGCCCACCACTTAAAAGGAGCTGTCAAAAATAGTGGACAGGGTGGATATTTCTAAAAAATATCACGGTAGGCCCTAGGAGTTTTTGGATCAGCTCCTCCATTCTAATGATAGGCATTGAAACAATGTTTCAGTCATGCAGTCTACTTAAGTTTTGTATCTTCATCATATTTGGGCCCACCAACTAAAAAATAAGTTGAAAAAATTGATGGACGGGTTAGATTTCTCAAAAACACCACGATAGGCCACACATGTTTAGTTGGTGCGTCGGTGCTAGTTCAATAGTGCCTATTCAATACCGCTATTCTAAGCCATGCGACACACCTGAGTAGTAGATCTACCTCATATATGGACTACTCATCCCCTAAAATGAGTTGATGAAATTATTGGACGGGGAGATTTCTCGAAAGCATCACAGTGGGCGAGACAACTTTTTAGCTGAAATCAATGTGCTTAAAGAAGAGCATTTAATACTCAGTGTGGTCCACTCGAGTTTTGGATCTACCTCATTTTTGGGCCACTTACTAAAATCATCTTGTAAAAATGGTGAATGGGGTGGATTTTTCAAAAAACATCATGGTAGGTGGTCCTAAAATTGTTTCCACGAGGCAGGCGTTGTTTCAATTGTGGGCATTCAATAGTCATAGTTTCATGCAGTTTGGCCCACTTGATTTTTGTATCCTTCTATCTTTAGGTTCATGCCCTAAATTGATTTAACAAAATTGGTGGTCGGGGTGGATTTCTCCCAAACATCACCGTAAGCCTCGGCTGTGTCAATGGTTCGCAGGCATTGCTTCATTGGTGGGCGTACAGTACCAACTGTTTCCTATCTGTCCCACTTATCTCTCTCATTTTTGCTCCCGCCTTAAAATTATCCAGCAAAACTAGTGAATTGCATGGATCCTAGCTTTTGATTGAAACTGCCTAAATCATCACACCTGAAAATTTAAACTGCCTAAATTTTGGAACAATAAGACCATATACCAAAATCAGATTGGTAGAATAATAAGGGCTTCTCATTCATGGCCATTGCTTTCTACACACTGACCTTAGATATTTTTCATTTCAACAATCCAATAAATGGTAATGAATCATTGCCTAAAATCTTCCAATTGGGCACATAAGTTCAAATGGTCCGGATCACTGAACCATGGGCATCCCATGTACAAAGTGAAGTGACTAATGTTGGGGGCGTTACACAAAACTTCCAAATCTCGCACCCCAACTACCATGAACTATGTAATATGTTAATGTAGAAAATACAACCAAACAATCAACCACACAAACATGAGATTTTTACATAGAAAACCCTTAATGGAGGTAAAAACTACGAGACCTTGTCCAGATCATCTAATCCACTATGTAAAACCGATTACATAGTGATCACAAGCACACCCGCTTGGATCCAATCAACTTCACCCACACACAGGTGGATAACAAACAAAGAAAACAAAAAACTGAGAGATCTCACCAGATCCGAAGACGTAGAAGGAACCAAGATGTCGTTTGCTACGTGGATGAAGTGTCACGAGAAAAAATATCTTCCCTACGATCTTCTTCTTTCTCAGAATCTCTCTCTCTCTCCCTCCTTGGACGTGCAAACCTCCTATTATGATGCCCTAATCTATATAGTATTCATAAGAGTTAGAGCCAAAACAGAAAATTGTGTATCGCAGATCCACGCACCTTCAGGCGCATGATAATGGGCAAAACATGTTCAGAAAGTTTTGAGGAAAACTGACTGAATTTGGTCGCCCGATGAGACTTTGTCGGGCGCTCAATTTGGGCTTCAGCCTCCCGATCACTAAACCGTCGGTTGCCTGAGGCTGTTCGAAACTGTCCAGAGACCAACTCCATCCGGGATGAATTTCAATTCTCCGACCGAGAATAGTCGGGCGCTTGATGACCCCTAAGCTACACTCTCTCCTCTACTCCTGAGGAGGAACACTCCATCAAATCTCCTCCTTCCAACTCAGGGTGAGGGCTTCACCATCTTCAAGCTAGTCGGGCTTCTACAAACCTCAAATTTTCCTTTGAACAAAGCCTTGGTCATCATATCTGACCCGTTATCATCCATGTGAATCTTCTCAAGCTGTGACATATTCTGTTCCAACGTATCTCTGATCCAGTGATACCGAACCTCAATGTGCTTCAACTTGGCATGCTGACTTATATTCTTGCTCAAGTATATTGCACTCTGGCTATCGCAATAGACTGTGTGTTTCTCCTGCTTCAGGTTAAGTTCCTATATTGTATGGATAAAATACATACATGACGGTGGCCAACACAGAGTTTACTCAGTACACTAAAGCATACTGAGTTACTTAGTACGCAATCCGTTTTCCCAGGTCACTTCAAATTCGGGAAGAATCTAAGATAGATGGAGCACATACAGGCATTAATGGATGCAGGATAATCTTATGTCTGATCTTACTTGTATGTGATCCTTGGGATTTTTTATCACTTTCTAGTTCCCTATTATGAAGGACCACAACCAGTAATCAAGCATTTCTAACCATTTGATCAGTTGTCTGCAGTAGTTATGCATTAGAACAGGAAGCATATATGTCTACGGTGGTAACTCAAATCATATACCATTACCAAACCTAGGGCACCAAAAACTAACCAGATGGATCCCATCAAGTGATCGACCAGTTGCAAACAACCATCACCATACATGTGATCTACAGTGGAGATTGGATGAACACAATTTAAAGTGTCCTTGAGGTCAGTCAACAACCTGCTTTATGAAGGAAGGTGGCCCACCCTGAAAGCATTAGCATTGACAGCTTCTCGGTGATTTCCATTTGCTTTCTTTATCATTATTCTCTTTCAACTCTTTTTTCTCTCAATTCACTTGAAGGCCATATATAGTTTCAATATCAGTTCCCTTTCCTCCATTATCACCATTTTCAGTCATTGTGTGTTACCACCTGTGTAGAGAGAAAAGAGCGGGAAAAAGAATTCCTTCTCCATTTTCATCTTCGTCTTCCCTCCTCTTCTTTTCCATCATCACAATTGTGGTAGTGTCCACCTGTGTGAACTGCTCGTGTCCCCTTTTTCTCCTACTAGAGTATTTGGCGGTTCTCTCTCGGCTCTCTCCACCTGAAATAGTTCGAGGAGAGATTTCTTGATTTAGAGGATCGGCATCAGACTCTTCACCTAAGGAATCTGTTCACGCAATTGTGATGGTGTCCAAATAAGATCTTAACCATCCATATTTAGATCATTAATGTTAGAAATCTAATCTTATCCTACATGGGTATTTATGGAATCAAACACCAATTCACCCCCACTTATAAGAAAGATGTCCCGGAAATCATGCCAATTGAACCATCATCAAGTGGGCCACAATTTGAATTTGGAGGGTTATGTTGTGGCCCACTTAATGATTAGATTAGCCTGTCCAATTTTATGGTGGAGTATCCACCTAGACTATTTAGATTCCATACAAACACCATAATGGTCCTATTCTATAATCCCTGTAACCGATAGACGACATTTGAATCATTTGGTACATATTCTTCTAATCTCTTCTAATGGTGCGCCACAGATGGAGAAACGACTGTGATCATTTACTTACTCGTTTATTCAATCTTAAATTATTTCAATTGATGTCAATTGTACATCCAAATGCAGTCTTAGCTAATAGCAGTATTGATCTTGATGGTTAATTACCTATACGACTTCGTTTCTTTTACCATGGAGCGGATTGGGTGAGACCCCAGATTACACAGTCCTGGATGGACGAAGGGAAAACATATATCAGCTTCATCCAAAACTTTTGTGGCCTCAAGAAGTTTTTAATGGTGGTCGTTTGATCACCATTGTTTCCTGTGGTGTGGTCAACTTGATCATCGCATCTCTTTCAATTTTTGGCTTAATGCCCTAAAATGAGCTGAGCTGGCAAAACAGATGGAGGGTGTGGATATAAAATACATACATCAATATGGGCCCCACAGGGTCCAACACATGCCAACACCACCAGTTGAGGTGGGGGTGGTGTTGGGAACACCACCTATCCGCGTCAAGTCATTTAACAAAAATCAGCAGGATCGAAAACTCATTCAGGCCCACGGTGTGGATTTACAGGTTTTAGGAGCAATTTTAAATTGCGCCCATTAGTTAACCCATTGGAATCTTTTTATTGGGTTGGTCTTTTGTATGGACGGTTCAAATAATGTTTCTCACCCGATGGTCGGCGTGGATTTACATATAAATATATGGTGTGCCCCACAGAGGTGGACTGTTCTACTTGTTGCGTGAAACCGGTGCAGTAGACGATTTCTAGAGAGACTGGAAATCGCAATGGTAGGCAAACGAGGTGACTCATGCCTTTTTGCCCGCGTGCCATACGTGTGGAAGGTCCTGGGCCCTTCAAGGTGAGTGGGACCCTGATTGTGGGGCCCACATTGATGTATGTACCTTAAATCCACCAAAGTTTTGTGGCCCACAGGATTTTTTTTATAGTGAGTTACCACTGTTTCCTGTACTATGGTCCATCTGCTATTTGACTCTGCTTCATTTTTTTATCATGCCCTAAAATGAGTTTTCAATACTAGACGAGGTGGATGTGGTCAGATACATCACGTTGGGCCCTACAGTCTAGGGGTCCCACCCACCTCGGTGGAGTGAGGTCTTACCTAATCAGCTCTCCTAATTTTAAAAGATCTCTGTGATGGCACGTGCATGTGGTATAAGATAATTCATGTACACACTACCCCATGTGCCAGCATAGCACATGGCCATGAAATCTAATCCATCCATTAGAAGAGGGAAATGGTTTAAAGTAGAGGCTATCCTTAGTGCAATACTGATGAGAGAACCCTAGCTGCTTGATATTCTCTATTGAACGTGGACTTTAGGCCGATTTTTATCATTATGCATTTGTTTGAAGCATGTTGCTTGGATGGATAGGATCATCCAATCTGGTCATATTTATCCAATTGCCCAAGATTGACGGATCAGATGGATCCACTAGTGAACCATGCGAGCGTTGTCAAACAATAGATGCTCA
Source organism: Liriodendron chinense (assembly GCA_003013855.2). NCBI lineage: Eukaryota > Viridiplantae > Streptophyta > Magnoliopsida > Magnoliales > Magnoliaceae > Liriodendron > Liriodendron chinense. The sequence continues at coordinate 205,764 of PVNU02001510.1, forward strand.
AACATAAGGGCATGTTTGAAATAGAAAAATTGGCTAATAACCTATTAAGCGTCTTAAAACGATGGATATTTCCAATTTCCACTGCCTTTTGTGCTAATAACCTATTAAGCCCCACCTTGATGTATGTATATTATATCCACGATCATTTATTTATTTTTCTGAAGCCCAAAACTGAAGAAGATCTAAATCTAAAGTGAACCATATATTACTTGAAACAGTGGTGATTGAACGCCTTACCATTAAAAACTTCCTAAGGCGCACTGTAAGGTTTCCATAATGTTTATTTTCCATCCAACTCGTTGATAAGGTCATATAAGCCTGGATGAAGGGATGAAACAAATATCAGCTTGTTCCAAAACTTTGGGTCCCATTAATGGTGAATTCACCACTGTTTACTATGGTATGGTCCACCTTAGAATTAGATCTGCTTTATTTTCTGGCTCATGCCCTAAAATGATCTGGTAAAACAGATGGACAGTATGGATTTATAAGAGGGCTGCAGCCAATCCGCTCCCAGTGTTTTCACAGTTACGTCAGACTTTAGAGGGAGAGGATTAGATGCGACCCCAGTCTCACCAAGGACGGTGTGGCCCTTACTATGGGGCCACCTTGATACATGTATTTTATATCCATGCCATCCTTAGCTTTGCCAGATCAGTCTAGAGCATGAGCCCAAAAACGAAGCAGATATAAGGTGTACCATGCCAAAAGGAACAGTGGTAATTGAATGTCTTACCATTAAAAAATTCTTAGGGCCCACAGTAATGTTTCCGTAATATTTAATTTCAATCCAATCTCTTGATTAGGTCAAATAAACCTGAATGAAGTGAAAAAGAAAATATCAGCTTGATCCAAGACTTTTGTGGCCCCTAATGCTTCACTGACTATTGTTTCTTATGGCATGGTCCACCTGTATAATGATCTGAAAAAACACATGTACAGCTTGGATATAAACTATATGCATCAAGGTGGACCCATGATTAGGGATGCACCATCTCAGGCTATGCTGGGCCTAATCCACTCCCTAGGTTAAACAACAGCTGATTCTTTGGCGAGCGTGACTTGAACCAGCGGTGAGAGTGGGACCCTGACAATAGGGCCATGTATGCATTTTATACCTATGATATCCATCTGTTTCCGGATTATTTTATTACATGGTCCCAAAATGAAGCAAATACAAATTTTAGGTAAACCGCACCTCAAGAAACAATGGTTCTTAACTATTAAAAACTTTTGTGGGCTACAAAAGTTTGTATTAAGTGGTATTTGTTTTTTTTTTCTCTCTCTCTCTCTTTTTTCTTTTCCTTTTCATTCAAGTAATATGACCTTATCAACAGGTTGGATGGTCAATAAACATCACCATGAACCCTAAGATTTAAAATGGTAGGCATTCAATGACCACTGTTTCCTGCTGTATGGTCCGCATGAAATTTGCTCGTGCTTCATTTCTGTGACCTTGCTCTGCAATAATCTGGAAAAAAAGATGGCAACGTGGATATACACTACATGTATTGAGGTGGGCCACAGCCAAGTCCCACTTCCTTTAAGAGGGCGCCTGTTAGATCTAAATCGTGAAATTGGGAGAACCGTGCAATGCATCAAATATGGGGATTGAATAATCTGAATAATGGGTGTACCTGATTGGGCCATCTCTGATCTAGATCTTCCACGCTTGGAACTGCTTCAAAGAAAATCTAAAGATAGGAATGCAATTTTCTGTGTATTTTGAATTGGGGACCTAGCATTCCTTTTATAGGAATTGATAGATAGGTATTGGTTAAAGTCTATGTTCTATTATAATACTGCAACAGTATAGTTTAGACGCATCACCCCTTTTATCCTTTACGAGATCACAACTGTAGTGGGGTCTATCAGTCCGTCCACACATATTCTCCTAACATTTGTATTAGATCTGGGCCACTGATCAGTTGAGCCCACTGTATGGAAAACTTACAACGTCTGGATCATAAGTTTCTTCAGATAAGCTACTTACGCCTCGAGTAGCTTATTTTGATTTCTACTTACTAAGTGTAAATAAGTATGTTTGGTGAACAATATACTTATTAGTTTCTCCTCTCTTTCATCTTTCCGGATGCTTCTCCTAGCAACTTATGAAAAGTAGAAAAGTTAAAAGAATTTACTAAAGTTATTAAGTAATTTTAAGTAAAAAGGTTACTTATAACTTGTCATAAACTAAACTTATTTAAAATAAGTCACTTATCTACTGAAGTAACTTATTTGGTGGTATCCAAATGGGCCTAAGGGCCTGTTTGTTAAATCTAAAGTCTTAAGCTTGAATATGAAAGCTGAATTTGAAGTTTGAAAACTATTTAGTAATGGTTGTTGAAGTCTGAAAATTAAGTATTGAATCTAAGATAACCTATTTGTTTAGAATCGTCTTAAATGTTTGAAATCTGCTAATTTGACACATTTTTCCCCATCTCTTGTTTAGAGATGTTTTACCTTATGAATGGTTTTTTTTTTTTTAATTAAATGAAAACAAAACCATTAAGTTAACATCCCTTTAATTCAAATAAGGTATGGGCTAAAAAAATGAAGCCGATCGTAATCTCTGTTGAACCACATCATAGGAAACGATGGTCATTGAACGCCCACCACCACCGCTCTCGCAAATCCAACTTCAATGATTGGCGTTCAATCCCCACTACTTTAGTGCAGTCCATTTCCTCTTTGGATCCACGTCATTTTTTTTTCTTATTCCATAAAATGATCTTGCAAGATGGATGGACAGTATCGAATGGACCATAATACAGGAAACAGTGGTAATTGACCATTAAAAACTTCTTGTTGGCAACAAAAGCTTTGGATGAAAATGATATTCAGTGTGTTCTCCTCATCTAGACCTTACCAACAAGTTGAACAACAAATAAACATTATGGTCAAGTCCATAAAGCTTTTAATGGTGGAGATTCAATCACAACGGTTTTTGTGGTGTGGTCAACCTAAGATTTAGGTCAACTTCATTTTTGGATCATGACCTAAAATGAGTTGTCAAAATGGTTGGACAGTGTGGATTTAAGGCACATAGATCATTGTGACCTCCACGGGCAAGGGTCCCACCCACCTTGTGGATCTAGGACGCCGAGTGCCTGGTGACAATGTCAATAGTTGCTAGATGGTGATGTGTGGCCCCTACCATGATGTATATGTTTTATCCACACCGTACATCCATTTTTCCGGTTCACAGTTCACTGTAGAGAATGATCCAAAAATTGAGGAAGATCCAAATCTCACAGGTACCACACCAAAGAAAACTGTGGTGATTTAACACCCACCATTAAAAGGACTTCGGGGCCACAAAATTTTTGAATGAATATGATATTTGTGTTTTCCTTTCATTCATGTCTTTGTGACCTAATCAAGAGTTTAGATGGTAAATAAACATTACAGTGGGCCCTATGAAGTTTTAATGGTGGGCATTTAATCACCACTGTTTTCTTGTGGTGTGGTCCACTTGAGATTTGGATCTTCCTAATTTTTGGGCTCATGCCATAAAATTATCCATAAAAAATATAGTCGGCGTGGATAAAACACATACTTCATGGTGGGTCCACAGAGCACTATGCAGTAACCACCTCATGGGCAATCCGCCTTCGGATAGGGAGCGGAGTAGCTATGTGTTACGCGGGCAACACCTTAGTGGTGTTATTTTACTGTGGGCCCCACCTTGATGATGTCTTATATATCCACTCTGTCCAACCGTTTCTCCAGTCCATTTTAGAACACATTTTAAAAGATTAAGTAGATCCAAATCTCAGGTGGACCACACCACAGGAAACAATGGTGATTGAGTGCCTCACCATTAAAAATACCAAAGGGCCCATGGTAAGGTTTTGGTGATGTTTATTTCCCATCCAACCTGTTGATAATGTCAATAAGATCTAGATAAAGGGAAAGATAAAGATCAGCTTGATACAAAAAACATTTAGCTAACAAAAAGTTTTTAATGGTCACTTATCACTATTTCCAGTGGTATGGTCCACCTATGATTTGGATCCTTTTAAGGTTTTGGATCTCATCCTAAAATGAGATGGAAAAACAGATTGACTGGGTGGATATAAAACAAACACATCAAGTTGGGCCTCACACGGTTGGGGTAACATTCACCAAAGCCGCAGATCCGGGTACCACCCCATCAAGCCTAGTTACGGGCTCTGTGCAGCCCACCGTGATGCATATTTTTTATCCATACCATCCATTGGTTTTTCCATACCAATTTCAGGCATAAGACTCAAAATAAAGAAAATTTAAGGCTCAAGTGGGCCACACTATAGTAAACGGTGGGAATTAGACACTTATAGTTGAAAACTTCTTGGGGCCACAGAAGGCTTTGATCAAGTTGGCATCTGGGTTTTCCCTTCATCTAGGTCATTGTGACCTTATTAAAAGGTTAGATAGCAAATAAACCTTACAGTGGATCTTAGAAAGGTTTCAACGGTATTTGTTTAATTCACGTTGCTTCCTGTGGTGTGGTCCACTTGAGCTTTATATGTGCCACATTTTTTTGGGCTAATGCTCTTGAATGATCTGAAAAAGTTGATGGACGGTGTGGATCCAACACATAAAGTCATGGTGGGACTAGAAGAGCACCACATGTTAAAAGTTGGGTGGTGATTACCAATATACTTGGGAAAGCAAATGTAGGTGTGAAAGGGTACTTTTGGAAGGAAAATTTATTTTTCTTTTTTTTCTTTTTATATAATGAATCACTGAGCGCGCTTTCCGTATTCGGCGCTAACAAACACTACTCAACGACGTGGAACACTCTATTCATTATTTTTTTTTTAAGTGTTCATAAACAGGATTGTAGTGAAATTCAATTTTAATTGGTGTGTTCGGCGGCAAATTCTAGCCGAACAGGATTTCATTCGTAAACCTAAATTGGCTTGAATCAAAATTAGTAGAAACGGTGTTGGGGACCGTTTCTAAGTGAGCATCATTCAATATTGCCGATAATACCCCTAGGGTGGTGCTGACCTCTATGTATGCGTTATACATATGCGTTTTATATCCACGCGGTCCATCCGTTTTGAGAGCTCAATTATGGGCATTAGACAAAAAATGAGGTAAATGTAAATCTCAAGTGGACCACACCACAGGAAAACAATGTTGATTGAACGTCCACAGTTAAAAACTTCCAAAGGCTCATTATAATGTTTATTTGCCATCCAACCTGGCCATCTGTCTTGTGGGACTACTATAAGTCAAGGGTCAAGTTCTTAGGCGGATCCGAATCTTAAGTGGGCCATGCAGCAAGCAATGGTTGGATTACATAGTTTTCAACCAAACAACAAACTTCAAATGGAATCTAGGTTTCCATTCAGTTTCTGCAATTTGGATTCCAACACTAGAATTTAAATTTTCTCAAAAATCTAGCCTTAACAGGCTTTGCAGAGTTTCTGTAATTGTACTCTTCTTTTTACAGAGACTTGTTGTTATTAAACTACTTGCTTTGAAGAGACTGGTTTTGTTGGACTCCGCACCTTAGCCTTGTTAATGACGTTGTACCCGCATGAATGTTACCACGGCCTTGTGGGTCCGCGTGATGTATGTGTTTTATCCATACAGTCGATCCTTTTTGCCAGCCCATTTTACGGCATGGGCCTAAAATTTAGGCTGATCCAAACCTCAAGTAGAGCACACCAATGGAAACAGTGGGGATAATGATGCCCAACTGGATGTAGGTAGGGCTCACCATGATGCATGTTGAGAAATCCAGCCCAGCCATCCGTTTTTTTTTTCGGTCATGTTAGTAGGTGGACCCAAAAATGAACTAGATCAAAAGCTTAAGTGGGCCACATTAAAATAAACAGTGGAGATTGAACGACCACCATAGAAATCTTCCCTGGGACCACCGTGCTGTTTATATGCCATCTAAACTGGTCATAACATCATTCCTACCCCCATAAAATCATATGGAGAAATTGGTGGCTAGGTTGGATATTTTAAGATCAATATCGGCCTAGTGGCTATTTTAGCCAGAGGCATTCAATACCACCATTTCAAGCTGTGTGGCCCACTTTATTATTGGATTTCTTCATCATTCGGTTAACTCCATAAAATGAACTGAAAAAAATGATGGGCGAGGTGGATTCTCAAGAATATCAAGGTGGGCCACAAATATTTCAACTGTTGGTTGGCATAATTTCAACGGTGGGAGTTCAGTACCATTGTTTTAAGCTGTGTGGCCCACTTGAGTGTTAGATCTATCTCATATTTGGTCCTACCCCCTAAAATAAGCTAGCAAAAATGGTGGACGGGATATATTTATCAAAAACATCACAGTGGACCACAAAAGTTTTTGGAGCTCTCCTCCATTCTATGTTGGTATGGCCCACTTGAGTTTTGGATCTTCATCACATTTGGCCTACCAACTAAAATGAGCTGGTAAAACTAATGGATGGGATGAATTTCTTAAAAACATCACAGTGGGCCACATGAGTTTCAATGGCGCACCGGTGTTGTTTTAATACCGAGCACTGGCTTTGTTATTTTAATATCAGACATTCAATACCACTGTTGCAAGTCATTTGACCAACTTTAGTGTTTGATCTGTCTCATATTTAGGCCCACTGGCTAAAATGAGCTGACAAAAAATGGTGGACTAGGTGGATTTCTCAAAATATCATGGCGGGCCTCAAATTTTCAACTGTGGGTAGTGTCTTTAAACCGCGGGAGTTTAATACCATTATTTTAAGTCATGTGGCCCACTTGACTGTAGGATCTGCTTATATTTGGGCTCACCACTTAAAATGAGCTAACAAAAATAGTGGATTGTGGATTTTTTAAAAACATCATGTGGGCCCTAGGAGTTTTTGGAGCTCCTCTATTCTAAGGATAGGCATTCAAAACACTGTTTCAAGTCATGCTGCCCACTTGAGTTTTGGATCTTCATCATATTTGGGCCCACCAAGTAAAAAATAAGTTGAAAAAAAAAAATTGGTGGATGGATTGGATTTCTAAAAAAACATAACAATAGGTAGTGTGTTTGCGCTACTTTAATAATGTGTGTTCAACACCACTATTGCAAGCACTCTGACACACTTTTTTTTTTGTTAGTACACAAACCCACACTGTTAATCACACTTCAATGGGGCAGGCTGGCGTTGTTTCAATTGTGGGCAATCAATAGCCATGGTTTCCTGCAGTTTGGCCCACTTGATTTTTGTATCTGCCTCATCTTTAGGTTCATGCCCTAAGACTGTGCCAATGGTGAGCGGGCATTGTTTCATAGTGGGCATATGGTACCAACTGTTTCCTATCGTCTGGCTACTTATCTCTCTCATTTTGGCTCCCGCCTAAAAATTTTCTAGTGAAACTGATGAACTGCATGGATCCTAGCTTTTGATTGAAACTGCCTAAATCATCATGCCTTAAAATTTAAACTGCCTAAATTTTGGAAGAATAAGACCATAGTCCCAAAATCAGATTGGTAGAATAATCACGGCTACTCTTTCATGGACATTGCTTTCTACACACCAACCTAGATATTTTTCATTTCAACAATCTAATAAATGGCAATCAACCATTGCCTAATATCTTCCAGTTGGGTTCATAAGGTCAAATGGCCTGGATCACTAAACCTTGGGTAGCGCATGTACAAAGTGAAGCAATTAAACCCACTACTGTCCACTTGATGCCACTAAAACTATCACCCAAGCGACATGCCACCAAAATCAAACACCATTTGATTCCAATGACACACGGAATATGCAAGGATCGTGTACAATAAATAAAAGGAAGATAGTGAAAAAAAAAAAAAGAAAAGAAAAGAAAAAGAAAAGCTCAAAACTACAACCATACAAAAACATAAGATATATATGGTTCACCTTTTTCAGTCATTGAGCATTTTCATGATACTAAGAAAAGATGACATAAGCAATTCTCTCTGCTTTCATTAAAATAATTAATGTTAGGGAACTTAAAACAATGTAAATAAAAAAAAAAAAAAAGCACTTAGTTTAACTAATGGCATTAAAAACGTGTGTGGAAAAGGAAGAACACACTTCTTTGGAGAAAGTGTTTAAATCCCCAACCTACTCTATGACATGTGGATTATAATATGTTGTTTCGTGTATAAAGATTTAAGCCATGAAAGATGAACATTAGTGCTCCTCCATGTGAGGAGAAGACCGAGCTCTTCGTGTAAACTATAATCTATATGAGGAATTGAAAGGATTGAACAGTGCAACGAACTTTGTACCTGGTTGGAATGCCAACATTGTGAATCAATTGCCAAAGTCTTATGCACCTTACACCCTTAAATAAGCAGAGGAATGGGAAGTGGATGCTTTAGACATAAGTTTGGAGACCTGATCAAGTTTAAATAGTTGAGGAGGTTTCACACATCAAAACTCCTCTCCTTTGACGCTCCATACAAATTTACCATTCTTAGTCCAATTAAGAATTCTATAAGTGTATCACCCCTATACGAATTTATACTGATTACATATTTTGTGGGGTCCATCGATATACCCAATCACAATATCCAACCTATAAGAAGATCTAAACCATTGATCAATTAGGTTCACCTTATAGAATTCTTACACTTCGGAATCCTACTCTTAGGACACTAGAAAGGTTTAGATTGTATTGCAGGCTTGAGGTGTTGGGATTGTTGATTTGGATGTATGGAATATACGGGATGAATAAGATTACTAGGATGAATGAGATGGATGGGTTGGATGGCTAGGATGGTTTGAATGTATGGGTTGGATAGGATGGATAACTATGATAGCTAAGATTGATGATTGGGTTGGATGGATGGCTAGGATGGCTAGGATTGTTAGGATGGATGGGATGGACAGCTAGGATGGATGGATGGATGGGATGGATGGGTTTGATGGGAAAGATGGCTAGGATGGATAGTTGGGTTAATTTAAAAAAAATATCAATTGTGTCTGCATTCTCCATGGAGTATGATAATTTGAGGCACCTCTCTCCTATTTTTAATTTTTGTGGATTCTTCTTAGGGCTCTCAAAGGGTCGGATCTGGATCGGATCCAATTGGATCTGGCTCCAAGTCCGAATATCTGTAGACAGATTCGGATCAGATTTGGATCCAACTCGGATCCAAAAGGTGATATCCATATCCGATCCATTTATAAATAGTTAGATCCATTTCCTCATTTGGTAGACTCTTTGGAGTTTCAACAAGGGGTCTTGGTTTCAAAACCCATCAGTGGTGAAATATCCATGCTGCTGACAGCACCAGTGGGTGCGTTGCATGACTGACTGGGTAGGTGGGTTGCATGACTGACCCAAAAAAAAAAAAAAAAAGATCCATTTCCGATCCAAAATCCATATAACCATCAGATTCGGGCTGATATGGCCGACCTGCGAGTGGCATGTCTCAATTTTGAGACATGGCCTAAAATAATTTGGAGAACGGATGGCAGCATGAATATAACTAACACATACACTAAGATGACAATGAGTTGGATCTGGATCGAACTTGGATATGTTTCTGTGAATCAAAATCTGGTCCATTTAAGTAATCGGACCTATTTTAAGATTCAAATTCGATCCATTTAAATAATCGGACCTATTTTAAGATCTAAATCCGCATTATACGGATTCGAAGCGAATCAGATCTCAGATCTGAGCCGCTCCATTGAGAGCCCTAATTCTTCTCCAGGTTTCATAGATGTATCCGTAGATTACCTCCTCCTTATTAACGGCATTTATATTTGAAAAAATAACCAATTTACCCCTGTATCATGGGACAACTGGTTGTGCATGTGTTTGGGGCTATTGGTGTGGGTTTATGCATGCTTATGTGACCCCTCTATGAAAATGAGATGCTCCAAAAATCACGCCAATCTAACCATCAATTGGGCCATCATGTGAATTTGGAGGCTTATGTTGTGGCCCACTTAGGGCCCGTTTGGATTGTAAGTTACTTAAGATAAGCTACGTATTAGATAAGTTATCTTGGTTTTTACTTATTAAGCAGATATATATGGTACACAACATACTTATCAGCCAATAAGTAATTAAGTATGTTTGGTAATAACACATTGATAGGTAACCTTTCAAAAGAAAATTTCAAATCTACATATAATAAGCAACGTATTGACATGAAAAGAAAAAGTTACGCGTTGAGGCAATTTTCCTAATAGAATGAGCTTTTCTAATCCCACGTGCGTGCAATAAAGCTCATGTACATGCCATGCATGTGCTAGCATAGCACAATTGGTCCGAGATGCATTCCATCCATCAGAATAGGACCACTATATGGATGCCCTGGCACAAGAATCAACTTGATCCACTGGTCAGGTGGGGCCACAGTCTGCAAAACAAATGTACGGCTATGGAAGACTTGGCTGAAGTTTTCTAACCCATCCACTTGTTTCCAATGGTCGGTCTGCATGGTGAGTGGACTAGAACCATTTTTGTGGATTGGATCTTGCACCAATTAATGTAGGGCCCATCTTTGATGTGGGCTGTCCAGTGTGAGCCCCACCTTTGATGGGACAGTCCATCATGTGGGGCCTCCTTTGATATGGACGGTATGAGAGAGCAGTAATTGAGTGATTCATGAGAGAGAACTTTGATATGTAGCCTGACCTAAGAGAGATAAGTAGACAAGTCAAATTGGAGGGTGGTTAATTAACATTAGAGGGTAAGTAACAGTGTGGGTGTGTACTAACCCATAAAAACAAATAAATAAAAAAAAAAAAAAAAAAAAAAAAGTGACATGAGAAAGATAAGTAGAAAAGTCAAAAGTCAAAAAGCTAAAAAAAATACTTATTAAGATAAGTAATTTTTAAAAGATAAGTTACTTTTCAATTATACTTACCAAACGAACTTAAGTGGCAAAAGTAACTTAACGTCTTAAGTTCAGTCGAAAAGTAACTTATTTGGTAGTATCCAAACGGCCCTTAATGACTAGATCAGCCTAATCTTTTAAGTGTCCAATTTTGGTGGAGTATACTCCGGGATAGCTTAGATACTATACATGCAATGTGATTATCTGATTCTTATTTAGTGTCCTTGTACCCGACAAGGGGGTATTAGGGTCGGTTGGGTCTCATTCCTCTGGTCCCTCCAAATGCAGTGTACCTGATGGAGGATGGGTTCACACAAATAGTGGCTAACGAGTAGTTGAAAATTAGTTTTTTCAGACAACAATGCTTTCTTTCCTTTCCATGAATTTAAACGGATTTTGATTAGGTAGTGACCCTTCATGTACTGGTCGGTGCTGGAAAAGCTCCATGGCCCCACCATGATTTATGTGTTTTATCCGTGCCGTCCATTTCTTTTATCAGCTCATTTTAGGGCACAAAGCTAAAAATGAGGCAGATCTAAATCTCAGGTGGACCACACCACAGGAAATACTGGTGATTGACCGCCCACCATTATGAAAAGTTCGTAGGGCCCACTGTAATGTTTATTTAATTTGCAATCTAGTTGATAAGGTCACATTGACTTGGACAAAGGGAAAAAAGCAAATATCAGCTTGATCCAAAACTTTTGTGGCCCCAAGGGGTTTCTAATAGTGGGCATTCAATCACCCACTGTTTCCTGTGGCTTGGTCCACCTGATATTTGGATCCTCCTTATTTTGGGATAAGGCCCTAAAATGAACTAACGAAATGGATGGACAGCATAGATGAAACACATACATCATTGTGGGGCCCCCATCACCCGCCCACTGCCAACGTCGGTACTAGAGGGGTCACTACCGAATTGGAGTCCAATCCAAACAAGCCCTTAAAAATAAATAGCACAGATTTGTCAAGGTCATCAAGTCAAGTCAGTACTAGAGAAAATCACCGGGCCCTTCGTTAGGGTGTGTTGTGTAGCCACTCAAAAATGAGTTAATCTTATTTTAGATAACAGTCCCTATGCATTAGAGATAGATTATTTTGGTAACAACTAAAATAATTCTCATAACCAACACTCAAATACATAATTAATATTGACCAAAACGAGATGGACTAAATTTTCAGTGGCTACCAAACAGGCCCTCTAAATTAAAAAAAATAATAATAATAAATAAATAAAATGCACATATCCAGCAATTAGGACCATCTACATAGTGGCCCACCAAACCAACAATCCTAATCAAAGTAGATGTTAACCAATTATGTCAACTCACATGTTGGGCTTCATTGGCTTACTATGTGGTGAAGAATCTAAGATAGATGGAACATATATAGACAATAATAGAGGAGGATAACATAGATGGATCATATATATGCAATAATAGAGGAGGATAATCTTGTTTGTGATCTTCAGATCCTTCTCTTTTCCCTTTTACTTTGAACATCTCTTAATTATTTTTTCCTGTGATTTCCCTGTTAGGAACAAGGAATGGCAGAAGCAGTTGGATCCGCCCTTCTTCAAGTAGTCATTGGAAAACTAGCATCCCCAATCCTAGAACGGTGTGGATTGTTGTGGGGCCTTGACAAGGAGATAGAAAATCTAAAGAGTACGCTGTCTTCGATACAAGCTGTGCTTGAAGATGCAGAGGAGCGGCCAGTAAAGAGCAAAGAGCTGCAGAATTGGCTGGGAAAGCTTAAAGACGTGGCTTATGATGCAGATGACATATTGGATGAGTTCACAATAGAAGTGGAAGAGGAAGAGGCAGTGGAAGCTAAACGCAGAAAAGTAGAGATTGGGGATTTCATTACAAAGACGTGCACCTTCTTTTCGGCATCCAACCCCCTGGTGTCCCGTTTAAATATGGGGGATAAGATAAAGGAGATAGGACGGAGGTTAGATGCGATTGCTGAGGAAAAGTCTAAATTCCATTTGGGAGGGGGAGAACGGGTGCTGGAGGTCAGAGGCCGAGAACCAACTGACTCGTTTGTATTCGAGTCAGAAGTTTATGGAAGGGAGGAAGATATAAAAAAGGTAATGGAATTACTGATTAGTGAGAACAACGGAGAGGATGTTACAGTCATCCCCATAGTCGGTATGGGCGGTCTTGGAAAGACCACACTTGCTCAGTTGGCTTACAATGATGAGAAGGCAGCGAAGCATTTCGGGCTAAGAATGTGGGTTTGTGTGTCAGATGATTTCAGTGTGAGTAGGGTAACAAAAGATATCATAGAGTCAGCAACTGGTAGCAAATGCGATCTCGAAAACATGGAGCTACTGCAGCGTCACCTCCGAGAACAGCTTAGTGGGAAGAAGTTTTTACTTGTGTTGGATGATGTGTGGGATGAAGATCCTAGCAACTGGAATCGTTTGAAACAGTTTCTCAGAGGAGGTGCGAGGGGTAGTAAAATCATAGTAACTACCCGTAGTGAAGGTGTTGCTTCAATCATGGGCACTCTCGATTCACAGCATTTGCCAACGTTATCTGGCGATCATTGTTGGTCTTTGTTCAAGCAACAAGTGTTTGGGCATGGAAGGCATGAAAGTCCAAATCCAAACCTTGAAATGCTTGGACGGGAAATACTGAAGAAGTGCGGGGGCATCCCTTTGGCGGTGAAGACGCTCGGAAGCTTGATGCGCAATAAAACAGAGGAACAGTGGTTCTTTATCAAAGACAGTGAAATTTGGAATGTAGCTGATAAAGAGGATCGCATTTTACCCGCTCTAAGGTTGAGTTATCATCATCTGCCATCACATTTGAAGCAATGCTTTGTATACTGCTCAATATTTCCAAAAGATTATCAAATTGAAAAGAAGAAACTGATCAAACTTTGGATGGTCGAAGGTTTCATTCAATCGTCAAATGGAAATATACAAATGGAAGATATCGGTGGAGAGTATTTCAATAATCTGTTATCACGGTCCTTCTTTCAGGATCTTAAGAAAGATGTTGATGGGAATATACTAGTGTGCAAGATGCATGACCTCATGCATGATCTTGCATGCTCTGTTGCAGGGAATGAATGTTCAATTCTGACAGCTAAGAATGCAGTGAATATCCTGAACATATCTTGCCGCCGTTTGTCCTTGGATTGTGAGCTTAGTGAACGTGTCTTAACAGTCCCAAGGGCCTCAAGGAAAGAAAACCATCTGCGAACACTGCTTCTGCGTCAAAGACATGCTTGGAACCCTGAGAGCATCTCTCCTAATGTTTTGGTACATTTTAGGTACTTGCGTGTGTTGGATTTAAACGGGGCAAATGTCAGTATGCAGTTATTGGATTCAATTGGGGAGTTGAAACACTTAAGATTCCTTGACCTGTCTTATACTCGTATAAGAGCCCTTCCTGAATCCTTCAGCAGCCTTCACCATTTGGAAACATTGAGACTCTGGGGGTGTAGTTATCTCGTAAAGTTACCTAGGGACATGAGCAAAATGACTAGCCTAAGACATCTTGAATTCAGTAACTATTCAAATCTTCAATGGATCGAGGTGCCAGCTAATATGGGAGAATTAAAGTTCCTTCAGACCTTATCAATATTCAACGTTGGTCAGGATAGAGGATGTGGTATAACAGAGCTGAAAGACCTAAACCTTCGAGGAAGCTTGATTATTCGAAACCTTGAGAACGTGATGTGTGCAGCAGATGCCCAAGAAGCAAACTTAAAGGAGAAGCAACACCTTCGTGAGTTACACTTCTTATGGGGTCGGAATATTTATCTTAAGTTGCAAGGAAACGTTCAGCAAACCCTCACAGGTCTCCAACCGCATCAGAATCTCAAAAAGTTGGTGGTGGAAGGATATTTGGGTGTCAGATTTCCGCATTGGATGTGTTCTTCGTCACTTTCGAATCTGGTTGAAATCTCACTGATTAATTGCCGAAGATGTGAACAGCTCCCCTCGCTTGGCCAATTTAGGTCCCTTAAGGTTCTTATGGTAGGTGGAATGGATGCTGTGGAACGCATCGACAACCATTTCTATGGCAATGTTATTACACAGGGATTCCAATCACTGGAAAAACTCACCTTGAAAGAAATGCCTAATTTAGAGGAGTGGTCAGGATTCAGTAGAAGAGAAGTACTCCCCTGCCTTAAACAATTACACGTCAACAGTTGCCCAAAGTTGAGGACGCTTCCAGTACTAGAAAACCTAACCTCACTTTTCTCCCTTGAGATTGAAGGTTTAAAGGAGCTAAGGTTGCTGCCAGATGGGTTATTCCGAAACAATACACATCTATCGAAGCTATCAATTAGGGATTGCACAAAGCTTGAGTCTCTGTCGGGGGAGCTTGGAAACCTTGCGGCTCTAGAGTCTCTGGATATTTGTAAGTGTGATGAGCTGGTATCATTGCCAGAGGAGTTGCAAAACCTTACATCTCTCCGTTCGCTCCGTATTCAAAATTGCAGTAGTCTAACGTCCTTGAGACTACAAGGCTTGAGCTCTCTTCAACATCTTACCATTCATCAATGTCAAAGCCAAACGAGTTTGATGGAGGGGATGCAACACTTAACTGCCTTACAATCCTTGTGGATTTATTCATGTCTAGAGCTAGCTTCTTTACTAGAGGACATGCAACACCTATCCTCCCTTCAAAGCTTAACAATCAGTGAATGTGAGAAGATTACATCTTTGCCGGAAGGGTTACAGCATTCCACAACACAGAGAGAGCTAAGCTTGGGTGAATGCCCAACTCTAACGGCTCTACCAGAGTGGATAGGAAACCTGTCCTCGCTCCGAAGTTTGTACATCATCGGTTGTGATAAATTGGAGTGTTTGCCATCCAGCTTGCAACTCCTAACAAACCTCCAAAGTCTATCAATCCATGATTTGGAAAGTCTAACAGCTCTGCCGGAGTGGATAGGAAACATGTCCTCACTTCGATATTTGAATATTGGCAATTGTCCTCAATTGGAGTGTTTGCCATCGGGGTTGCAACTCCTAACAAACCTCGAATTTCTATCAATCTGTGGTTTGCCAAGTGTAACAGCTCTGCCGGAGGGGATAGGAAACCTCTCCTCTCTTCAATATTTGACGATTAACACATGTCGTAATCTGGCGTGTTTGCCATCCAGCTTGCAACTCCTAACAAGCCTCCAAAGTCTATCAATCTATGATTTGAAAAGTCTAACGGCTCTGCCGGAGGGGATAGGAAACTTGTCCTCTCTTCTATATTTGGATATTAACAATTGTCCTCAATTGGAGTGTTTGCCATCGGGGTTGCAACTCCTAACAAACCTCCAACATCTACATATTGTAACGTGTCCCCAATTAAAGAAGCGATGCGAGAAGGAGAAAGGCGAGGATTGGCACTTCATATCACACATCCCAGAAATAATCATGCGACATTGAAGTAGAAGAGAGGAGGCTAAGGGGGTGGACGTCTGTTGGAGTTGTAAATCCAGATGCATCAACGCCCTCCTTCAATACTCCCATTGTAAGTACGACTCACTCAATCCTATCTCTGCTTTATCATTTCAGGATTTTTACCCCAACCTTTTTTTTTTTCCCAACCTTACCTTAACTGGACGGGGTTTGGCTGGTGACGCTAGCTGATGTCAAAGCTATGTGACCCCTACCATGATGTATGTGTTTTATCCACGCTACCCATTCATTTTTCCAATGCATTTCAGGGGATGAGCCCAAAATTGAGGCAGATCCAAAAATCAAGTGAACCAAACAAAGAAAACAGTGTGAATAATGACATCCACCACTATTGAAGCCTTCCTAGGGCCACAGTGATGTTTATTTGTCATCCAACCTGTTCATAAGGTCATACAGACCTAGACAAAGGGAAATCACAAATATCAGCTTGATCCAATCATCAATGAGGTCCCAAGAATTTTTCAAGAGTAAACCTTCAATCCCCACTTTTTCCGGTGATGTGGCCCACTTGAGCTTTGGATCTTTCTAGGGCCCACTTGAGCTTTGGATCTGTCAAAATGGATGGACAGCATGGATAAAAACACATACATTATGGTGTGGCCCACAGAACTTTGACACCAGCTAGCTGGCTGGTGTCCGATCACCAACCAAACCGCCTCCGCTTTAACTAGCTATAACTACTTTGTGGACTAAAATGGCCCAACTACTTCATCGATCATTTGTTTTTTAAAGGAAAGAGTGGTGATGTCCAGTCTTTTTGGGCCGCCCACATGGAATTGCATATCACATCCAATCCATCCAATAGTTGTATCGCACCGTTTTTATCGCACAAACCAGATATCGGGCCATTCCAATCATCCAGTGGGCCTTGCCATGGAAAAATGCACACGACCTCCCACAAATTTATGCGCAGGCCACCTGAATGATTGTATTAGCATGCATTATTTCTTGTTTGTAGATCATTATGGTGGGATTCACTTATTGTATGCGCTGGATGTCATACACACACCATACGGACTCTACAATGCTTGAATTCACTATTATATATACTTTTAGTCATTTTAGCTCACTAAAGGGCAATCTTGTGTTACTCTCCTCTAATCAAGGCATTGTCTAATAAAATTAGAAATCTTGAGGAACTCTACAGTAAAAAAATGCCTAACCTATTCTTTGTAGACTTGAATCATTTGGATGAATTGTACTTCACGTCCTTCAGGAGTGATGGAGATGCACACAGGTATCAAACACTGTAGACAATTCAGAAGCTCGTGATAAAGCAGGACGAATACCGCCTCAAATGCTTACATGGTTGAAGTTACACTGCAGACAATCAACTCACTTCTAAGGTAATTGAATTTAAGATTGTTACTTTTTAGATTGAAATTATGTCACAATTGCCCAGGCATGATATAAACAAATTTGTGGAAAATCATGCAGGTTATATTATTTGAACTGACCTTCAAGAACGCTAATCATAGTTTTATGGGTAGCATTTGTATTTTAGGGACCGTTTAGATGGGTGGAATCCAAAAAGCGTATTTGAAAAGAAAAATGCTACATATCAGAGAAAAAAACATGGTTAAAGAAACTTGTGGAAAAGACTTCTAAATTTAAAAGTTGTTCCTTTTAGTTTTTGTGACTTCCAAAGAAATGAAGATTGATAAATGATTTTAAAAAAAAAAAAAAAAGTGATATTTGTCTCTCAAAAAGTATGGAAATGTGGATCATCAAGGTTTTTGGTAGAAATGGAAAATGTCTATTTCAGAAAAAATTGTAGAAAGGAAAATAGTTTTCCACTTGTTAATTTATTGTACCAATCAGCGAAAAATGTCACGTCAGCAAAAAACTTATTTTTCCCCATGGTAGCTTTTGGATTCCACCAATATAACCAGACAGGTAGATCATCCTTTTATGGACATTGGCTCACTTGAATAATCGATCAACCAAGTTCTATACTCAACAATAAAATATTGCAGGATGTTATTATCTAATAATAAACTTACCAAAGGAACTATGGATCCGGTTTATGCAGACTGAAAATTGAACTTGCCATACAAGTTTTTTGCCTGTGCATTGTCAGCTACCTCATTTTTGGTAGATGCATTGCTTGGTTTTTTTATTTTCTTTCTATAGTTAACTATTTTTTTTTTTTTTGGCAAACAGAACATTTAAACAACATCATTTAATTCCTTGAGCAATGTGAGTAGTACATGTGCAAATGAGATGGAAAAGGAGCCTAGCAACATACGTGCCAACATGGTACACTTTTGGGAGATTGAGTAAGATGGCTGGTGATTGGATTGAAAGTGATCAGGCCGGTCTGCTTGTCAGGTGAGTGATAAGCATACGTTGAATGTGAACCAATAGTTATTTTCTTTGCAAACTTTTCATTTTTCTATTACTATCTCGGCGCAACCAATGTGTGAACACTGACTTTTGGAAGTTCATATCCACAGAGGAATGCCATGTTTACATAATTTGAGGTTTGCTAACAGGCCACCGTCCCCTTCTGCTCCACTATAATCAAATTGTTCATCTAGAAGTTTGCACCGAAGATGGTCCACACAGAGAAAATCTTACTCAACTGAAAGTAACTTGAAATACTAGTCCACATATTATGGGACCAAGAAGATGTTATATAACAGTGAGATTAATTTTTCTTGTGTAGGCCATATATATGCTAATCCAGGTCATTTGTTATGGGACCTTCTAGATGTATGGTTTTGTTCATGGAAGATGATTAAGAATTGATCACCTACCAGCAATAGTACCACAACTTGTTGTATTGAAACATCTTTCCTGCCAACATGCCACTTGTGTAGGAAATCAGCACCATGAAAAGCTATGGGGCCCCTTCTCAAAAATTAGGCTGATCAAATCACTAGGTGGGACACACCTATATGTTGAGTCAAATTGTTGTCCATCCATTGATTCCAATGATGTGACCCACATTCATGGTGACGTTACTATGTTGGCAAAATACAAGATTAGTTGCAGTACCCTGCGTGTTGGTGATTGATTCTCAGAATGATTTCTTAAATTGTTATATGATGGTTTCTTAATACTGACACGAGTTCTTTTTGTAACCCTTAGCCTTTCAAGATTAGAGGCATGCTTAAGGATGGAAGTGGTTAGTGAGGGATCCTCAAAGAGAGAAGAATTCTTGGGTATTATAGCCGGTGTGAAGATTTCCGTGAACTGGTATAATGCAATCATTTGGGCCTTTGGAAACTACATTCCTGCTTTGAAGCCGAGCTTTATTTTGAATGAGTTAAGGTTGTGATCTTGCTTCTTGAAAATCTCATGTGTATATTCGCAGTACTTGATTTAATTATATTGTTGACTCTCTTGCAAAGAGCTCCATAGATCTTCTCTTTGGATTTGCCTTAATGAATTTTGTTTCTTACTTGCCTTTCTAGTGTTTAGTAAGATTTCATTCTCCACGTATAAAAATAAAATAATTATGTAGGAAATGAATTAGTTTGATTCATTTGAAATGTATTTCTTTTAAACGATTATGTTTTTTGGTTTTTGTGGTAAGAAAAAATCTATTATGTAATGTGATATATACATAGCCATTTCATTCTTAAACTGATTAGAAGAAAAGGTGGGATTGCAGGTGAGAATGTTAAATAATCAAAACACGCTTAATAATGCACGCGTGTTTACAACTGTGCTTGTATACATGCCTTAGCACATGCAATTATAGCATGAGTACAAGATTAAGCTTTCCATGAGATCAGGCCGGTCTGCTTGTCAGGTGAGTGATAAGCATACGTTGAATGTGAACCAATAGTTATTTTCTTTGCAAACTTTTCATTTTTCTACAACTATCGTGGCGCAACAAATGTGTGGGACACTGACTTTTGGAAGTTCATATCCACAGAGGAATGCCATGTTTACATAATTTGAGGTTTGCTAACAGGCCACCCTCCCCTTCTACTTTACTATACGATGATTCAAATTGTTCATCTAGAAGTTTGCACCGAATATGGTCCACACAAAGAAAATCTTACTCAACTGAAAGTAACTTGAAATACTAGTCCACATGTTATGGAACCTAGAAGATGTTATATAATAGTGAGATTAATTTGTCTCGTGTAGGCCATATATATGCTAATCCAGGCCATTTGTTGTGGGACCTTCTAAATGTATTGTTTGGATCATCGTATCATGAAGCGAAAGGGCAAGCTGATTGGGCGATCCCTCCAGGCAAATCTCATTTAGTACTAAACTGTTTTGAAATTAATAGTATACTTCTCTATTCTTTTTATTTTATTTTAACTTTTTCTTAGATATCGTTGAATGCTTGTCACCTTCTCTTGTAAGAAACTTTGGTGTTGATCATCACATTCTATTGAACACTTAATGGTAGCGTTTTAAATAGCAATAGTGTATAACACATCATTCACCCTTCTAAAGCATGGGGCATGAGCTATATGCTATTTGTAGATTTTTAATCAAGGTTGAGCTTAGTTGTACTAATTTTATGATATTCTGCATCAAATTTGGCTAATTAATGATGAAATTTAACAAAATTTCATGATGTTTGGTGCAATCAAACTCAACCTAAAGTAACAGAAAAAGAAAATGATTAAGTATGAAGGTAGAGAAAGAGCAACGAAGCTGATTTAATATCGTTACTTAAATTAACTATAGAAAAGATTAACTAGTTATTATTGAAAATAGAATAATAGAAGAAATCATTGAAACATTAATTGATATTAATGTAGTAGTGAAAAATAACTTGTAGTGTGAGCTATGTAGTTTGTAGCATATTGAAATTATCATGTAGCTAGGCTACACACGACTTACGTTATTTTCATGACATACATAACATTATGGCTAAGTTACGCTACATAGCGTAAGTTACGCAATCCATAGAATAACTATTTAAAACACTAGTTCATGGAAGATGATTGAGAATTGATCACCTACCAGCAATAGTACCACAACTTGTTGTATTGAAACATCTTTCCTGCCAACATGCCACTTGTGTAGGAAATCAGCACCATGAAAAGCTATGGGGCCCCTTCTAAAAAATTAGGCTGATCAAATCACTATGTGGGACACACCTATATGTTAAGTCAAATTGTGGTCCATCCTTTGATTCCAATGATGTGACCCACATTCATGTTGACGTTACTATGTTGGCAGAATACAAGATAAGTTGTGGTACCCTGCGTGTTGGTGATTGATCCTCAGAATGATTTCTTAAATTGTTATATGATGGTTTCTTAATACTGACACGAGTTCTTTTTGTAATCCTTGGCCTTTCGGGATTAGAGGCATGCTTAAGGATGGAAGTGGTTAGTGAGGGGATCCTCAAAGAGAGCAAAATTCTTGGTTATAAGAGCCAGTGTGAAGATTTTCGTGAACTGGTAACAGATAGAGACTTTATAATGAACTCACTTGGGCCTTTGGAAACTACATTCCTGCTTCGAAGCCGAGCTTTATTTTGAATGAGTTAAGGTTGTGATCATGCTTCTTAAAAATCTCATGTATAGATTTGCAGTACTTGGTTTAATTGTATTGTCGACTCTCTTGCAAATGGCTCCATAGATCTTCTCTTTGTATTTGGGATTCTTATCCATTGCCTTAATGGATTTTGTTTCTTCCTTGCCTTTCTAGTGTTTAATAAGATTTAATTCTCCACATATAAAATAATTATGTGGGAAATGCATTAGTTTGATTCATTTGAAATGTATTTCTTTTTAATGATTATGTTTTTTGGTTTTTGTGGTAAATAAAAAAATCTATTATGAAGTGTGATATATACATAGCCATTTCATTCTTGATTAAACTGATTAGAAGAAAAGGTGGGATTGCATGGAGAGTGTTAAATGATAAAAACACACTTATAGTGCTGATTTTGGTAAATCGAGGTTTGATAATCCACGCGTGTTTACAACTGTGCTTGTGTAAATACCTTTGCACATGCAACTATAGCATGCATACAAGATCAAGCTTTCCATGAGATGGGCCAGATTTCCATGAAAATACCACATATGAGGGAGGAAAACGATGGATAAGAAAACTCATGTTAAAGAATTATGAAAAGGTTATTTCTTTTAGTTTCCTTAATTTTCATGAAAATATGGAATGGTTAATGGTCAAAAAATGATATGTCTCTAAAAGAACTGTGAAAATATTGGTCATTAAGGTTTTAGAAGAAAAAGAAAACATTCTTTTTTTTTTTTTGGTGGAAAGGAAAATAGCTTCCCACATATTACTTTATTGTTCCAACCGGCAGGAAACATTACATCAGCATAAAATTCTTTCTTATCCACAGTTGCCTTCTGGATTCCACCAATGCAAATAGACAGGTAGATTATCATTTTATGGACATTGACTTGTTCAGTAATTGGATCAGCCAAAATACCATGCTCAACAATCAGATATTGAAAGATGTTAAATGCACTTATCCAAGGTACTCAGAGTCCCATTTATACAAACTCAAAATAAAACACATGCCATACAAATTCTCTGCCAATGAAATGCATTGTCAACTATCTCCTTTTTCGGTAGGTGCATTGTGTAAGTTCCTGAATTGCTTTTTGTAGTTAACTGGTTTTTTTTCTTTCTTTTGGCAAACAGAACATTTAAATACCATCGTTGCATCGAGTAATGCGAGTGGGACTTGTGCAAATGAGATAGAGAAGGGGTCTAGCAGTGAACATGCCAACATGGTGCACTTGTGGGAGACTGGGTAAGACAGCTAATGATTTTTGAACAAAAAATCAGGCCAATCTGCTTATCGGGTGGGTGACAAGCATACATTAATGAATGTTAACTAATAGTTATTTTCTTTGCAAACTTTCCATTTTTCTATTAATAGTGTGGTGCAACCAATACGTGGACCACAGTGAGTTTTGGAAGGTCATATTCGCAGTGGATGTCTTGTTTACATAATTGAGGTTTGCTAATTGGCTTCTCTCTCCTTCTGCCCCACTAGAAGTTTACCTAGAAGTTCGCACTCTAGATGGTCCACAAAGAAAATCTTACTCATCTGAAAGCAACTTGAAACAATGGTTCATATATTATAGGACCTTGAAGATGTCATATCAGTGAGATTCCTCTCATGTGGGCCATATGTTATGGGAACTTCCAGATGTATGGTTTCGATCATCATATCATGGAGTGAACAGGCAAGTTGATTGAGTGATCCTTGCTAGCATATCTCATTTAGAACAAAATAGTCATTAGATTAATAATCAATTCCCTGTTATTTTTTCTATTTTTAACTTGATTTCTTATTTATTTATTATTATTATTTTTTTATGATATGTTTCTTACACATGTTCTTATGCTAAGATACTTTGGTTTTGATCATCACATCCTATTGAACATTGGACAAAAGATGATTGAGAATTGATCACCTACCAGCAATGGTACCACAACTTGTTGTTCCTTAACATATTTCGTGCCAGCATGCCACTTGTGTAGGAAATCAGTACCATGAAAAACTATAGGCACCACTTCTCAAAAATAAGGCTGATCAAGTCACGAAGTGAGCCACACCTTTAAGTTGAGTTGGATCATCATATGTCCATTGATTCCAATAATGTGGCCCAACAAGTGTTGCATATACTACATAGTCAGGACACAACACCGTTAGTTGTGGTACCTTGCTGTACGTTATCGATTCTCGGGATGATTTCTTAAATTGTTATATGATAGTTTTTTAATACTGACGTAAGTTCTTTTTTAACCCTCATCCTTTCATGATTAGAGGCATGCCTAAGGATGGAAGTGTGGCTAGTGGGGGAGGTGATCCTCAAAGTTTGGAGATTTTCATCACAGATGGAGACTATATAATACAATCGCTTTGGCCATTGAGAAGTGCATGCATTCATGCTTTGAAGCCAAGCTCTGTTTTGAATAAGTTAAGGTTTTGATCTTGCAGCTTGGAAATCTCACATATATTTGGTTTAATTGAAATGCTCTCTTGCAAAAGGGACCGTAGATCTTCTCTTTGTAATTGGGATTCTAACCCATTGTCTCCTTGAAGGATTTTATGTCTTTCTTGCCTTCTTAATGTTTAATAAGATTTCGATGCCCACATAGATACGTGGGAAAATAATTATTTTGATTAATTGGAAATGTACTTTATAGATAAAAATGATTATGTTTTCAGTTTTTATGATTAAAAAAAATTTGTTGTGGTGTGATATTTATGAAAGTGATTGTGTCCGATCCCGCTCGGACCTAGCAAGGTCTGAACAAATCTGTGTGGGGGGCCACCTTGATGTATCTGTTTATCCATGCCATCCATCACTTTTCTCAGATCGTGTTACAGTATGCTTCCAAAAATGAGGCAGATCCAACACTCTAGTGGACAACTTGAGCGTTGGATCTACCTCATGTTTAGGCCCATACTTAACATGGTTTGAGAAAAGGGATGGATGTAGTGGATAAACAGATGCATTATGGTGGACCCCCACATAGATATGGTGCGTCCGCTTCCAATATTTAGTTATTTACATAGCTATTTTCATGCCTCGAACTGATTAAGAGAAAAGGTGAGATTGCAGACGAAAATGTTATAAACTAAAAGTTCTAAATAACCAAATAACACCGCTGATTTTAGTAAAATGAGGTTTGACAACCCACAAGTATTTACAGCTGTGCTTGTATACATGCCATTGCACGTGTAAATGTGGCACATGTGTACAAGATCAAGCTTTCCATGACACAGGCCACATTTTTTAGATCAGCTAATGCAGGCAATGGTATACAAAACAACGGACCGTTAAGGGGAAAGCATCATTTAGACCTAATTTTTTCACATACTCGAGCCCACCTAAGTAAAAGCTCCAATCTTTGGACCAGATGATTTAAGAAATGTGGCCCATCCAAAAGCTTGGATTTTGTACACATGCAATATTGGCATTTATATGTGCCAACATGGCAAATGTGTTTGAGATCCAATCCATCCATCGGTTGGGTCCCACTGTATAGATGGCCCTGCCTAGACATCAGCCCAATATACTCATCGAACAGGCATTCTGTTTAAGGTTTTTGAAGTCCATGAATCATAACTCCACTGATTGGTGAGCAGACCCAATTTTTTGGATAAATGGGCATCTACATGGTGGGACCCATCTGAATATGGTTTGGATGTCATGCATGTGAATGGGCTTCCTTCCGCACAAGTGTGGCTCATGGGATTTGTACATCCAAACAGACCGTCCAATTGTCCCCATTGGAGCATTACTCAAAAATTAAACATATAAAACAATGATAACCATCCCATGCTCGAATTATTTTGGACCGCTGACCATCTCCTGGGTAGCTATGGTCAGATTCCCCACAAATTATACAGGAAAGAAAGTGTCTGCTATCAAAAAGACACAAAGAAATGGTGTAAGTAATTGTGGAAGTGTGGGCCACCAGGATCCGACGGTCTACATGATGAGAATTTTCGCAAAGCCGAGGATAGCTCATAATAGTGGGACCTATTTTGGACATAATAGTGGGATCTGTTTGGGTTGTCCAATCACACGTGGAGAGCTCATAATGGTCCCACAATTTTGTCCCAAATTATGGATATTAATGGTATTTTCAAAAGATTATGATAAATTTTAATTGTTATCAACTCAAACTTTGAGCCCATTTGTGATTAGTGGCTAGAGTTAGCACTTATTAATAATCATAAACTAGATGTATTATTTAATCAACTGTGAGCCATTTTTATAAATGGGCTTAAAAAATGGGTAATTCATAATGAGTCCAATATACCAATTTATAGGCCCATATCTTTGGCCCAATTTTCTCAGGTCATAGCCCAAAAGGATAGGCTCATTTTCATTCTCCAAACCAAGCCCAAAAGGCCCATTGCCAAGCCAAGCCAAAAGGCTCATTTCCAATTTCCACCCCTGGCCCAAAAGGCCCATGTCTAAGCTCCAAGATTCTCATCCTCTTCTTCTCCTTTTAGGGTTTTATGAAAACCCATCATTCATGTTACCTTGGCAGCCATGGTTGCTGACTACCCAATACAAAAAAAAAAAAAAAAAAGAGGGATGAGTGGCTGGAACTGCGAGCGGCAGCGGCGAAGGCGGCGGCCGGCGCTGCTGCTGTTGCCGCAGCTGCGGGTGCTGCTGCTGGCTGTAGCGGTGGTGGCGGCGGCCGGCGCTGCTGTGGCTGCGGCGGCTTGTTTAGCTGCCGCTGCAGGCCGGGAGAAAAAATAGAGAGAGAGAGAGAGATAGCGAGAGATTGAAAGAGAAAGGAGTGGCTGCTGCTGCTGCAGGCGGCGGCGGCGGCGGCGGCCATGGTTGCAACGGCTGCTGTTGCTACAGGCGGCGGTGGCCATGGTTGCAGCGGCTGCTGCTGCTGCTACAGGCGGCGGCGGCCATGGTTGCAGCGGCTGCTGCCTGCTGCCGGCGATGGCCACGGCCATGGTTGCAGCGGCTGCTGCTGCTTGTGGTGGTGGTTATCAAATCAACGAGGAAGTCTATGATACATGACAGGCATCAATATACCTGAGTTTCAATTTGGGCATATGCTTAAGCAATCCAGACCGTTAACTTGATGCATTCCACAATGATTGAATCAAACCCAAATAAACTCTCATGATGGGAAGATCGTATGGGAACTCTTTTCATTTAACTATTGGCATGTTTGATTCATCCACGGTAGGAGAACAGATCAATGGTACGGATTACATATATTTGGGCCCTACCTTGCCAGAATTTAAAACCCATGTCAGGCATCATAAAATTGGAAGCGGATTAGGTGTTACCTATACCGTGGAGCTCACCTTGATGATTTTTCTTATATCCATGCCGTCCAAAATGGTGGGCCCTTAGGATGGTTTCCACAATTGGTCATCAAATCAATATTGTCACTTATAAGGGCCCACTTAAACTTTAGATCTGATTCACACGAGGGCCCATGACTTGGTGTGCCAGGCATTCATTAAGAATTCTGCCTTGCATACTTGGGTTGGCGGCCCTAGCCCATATGAATCTGGTTTAGCTCATTAGTCTTTTAGTCTTAATCACAAAATTCTAATTCTTCTAAATTAATTAATTGATGATCTCAATTTTATTAATCTCCATACCTCAGAGATAAATAAAATGAGATTTGGACAAAAAGGAATATTAATTAGATGATTAATTTGATGATCGACATATTATTAAAATTAATTTAATCTATAATCCTAAAATTATGGCCACTTACCTCGATTGCGATTATATCCTCTTTAAATCGGAGATCCGCCGTTCAATGCTCTGATACCACTGTAAGTAATTGCGGAAGTGTGGGCCACCAAGATTCGACGGTCTACACGATGAGAATTTTCGCAAAGCCGAGGATGTACGGTGTAATCCAGCCGTTCGCCTATCTGCTACGGGAACAAATGGGTCTGATCACCCATCTGATCCTACGGTGAAGATGGTCACCGGATCAGATCTATGGCTCAGATCTGATAGATAGATCAGATGAACTCTCGAAGCTTATTCCTTTCTTTTCTCTCCGTATATCATTTATGGTTTTTCTTTTTCGTGTTTTTATATCGGAAGAAAACTATCCCTTTTATAATACTCATACGAGAGATAAAAGGGATAAGATGGTGAGATGAGATAAGGTTTATCCTTATCTCATCTAACCACCTCCGGAATTTGAAAATCAAATTCCCGGAAGGAAAAGGAAGCGGTAACTTCCTATGGTTCCGATCCACTCCCTATGGGTCTCAATCCACAAGTGGGCTCCAAAGGTTCACAACCAACAAATGGTTCCTAAAGGTGATAATAGCAGTGTAAATAAGAGAATTGTAGAGACATTCGAGTGAATGTTGAGAAAATACAAGCATACATCTAAGTTCAGCCTCAAATCAATACTGTGATAAAACGAGGGGGGTGTTAAAGCATGCTTTGTTTTAACAAATAATCAACAACCCACAATTCCAAGACATCAGGTGATGTATATATGAAACATAATTTTGACATGTGATATTTTGATCCATTCTCTTAACCACGTAGTGTTGCTCGAGGAACAGCTGGCAAACCTAGTTCGTCTTCTGCTTGTAACAGCAAAGAAAATTTTAGTAAAATAAAAAATAAAAAATTACCAAAAACTCTTAAGATAAAAAAAGCCTCAACACTCACTACGCCAAAATCACATTTTTGCGACGAACCAAGTCCGTCGCAAATTGATATTAGCGATGGACTTGGTCCGTCGCATGGTCCGTCGCAGTTTACTATGTGGCAAATTTTAAACGACGAATTATGTCCGTCGCTTTTAAACGACGAATTACGCCCGTCGCTAAATTATGTAAAGTGACGGATTTAGCGACGGATATATCTTTGGTCAAGAACATGCACACGTGTGTCTATGTGTGTAAACTCTAAGAGCCTGTTTGGATTCATGAAAAGAAATAGTGTTTTTCATTAAACGCACTTTCTGTTATTTGTTTAGCCTTTCTTTGTGGGAAATTATGCTGAACACTAATTTTTTTTTTTTTTCTTTTTTGAAATGATGGGAAACACTATTTTTTACTTTTTATCTTTGCCGAAAAATAAATAAATTTATTTTCCCACCTTCACCCCTAAAAAATGTATTTTCCTAGGGTGGAAGAAAAGTGAGGTTAAAGCTCAAATACACCACCATCCATGTTCAATCACCTCACATACCCCACATTATGCCAAATGAGACATTGCCCATCTTCGATCATGCCCTAGACATACCACTATGTCATATGTGCTACCATCCATCTTCTATTGTGCTCCATGTGTAAAGAGTCTCCAATGTGCTAATGTGCCACATGTGTAAAGCGCCTTCACTGTGCTAGGTGCCACATGTGTCACCATCCATATTCTCTTGCACCCCACATGTGCTATTGTGCCATGTGTAAAATAATTCATCTTACTTGTGCCCCACATTTACAAAGCACCCTACATGCACCAATGTGCCACACGTGCTATTGTCCATCTTCAATCCTCCAAATACGCCATGCACTAATATGATGCCAATGTGCACAAGTGCCGTCATCTAGCTTTAATGCTCACATGTCAAATATGCCAATACATGTCTTGTGCCGCATGCCACTGTACAACTTCAAGAAGCTCACATGTACCATGCGTGCCACAGTTCAGCCTCAAGTACCCACATATGCTGTGTATGCCACATGTGCCGCTGTTCTTCTCTAAGCATTCCACATGTGCTAATCTGGCACATTCTAGTAAGTACCTAAAATTCTTTCCAAGAAAAGTTTTCGTTTGGACAGCAAACTTGAAAATAAATCCTAAATTTCTATAAAAATCTTGTTGAAAAACAAACGATATATGGAAACAATATTTCTTCTCCCACAGTTTCCTGAAAAAAAAAAAAAGGTTTCCTAAGAAACAGTAATAACTTTCTCATGCTTCTCATGAATCCAAACGGGCCCTAAAATAAAATAAAAAAGCCTCAACACTATCAGCTATGGTCAAGAACATGAGAATGTGCGTGCATGCAAGTGTGCATGCATGAGAGACTCAATTTGGTCAAGGCTCAGTTGCTTAGTCGATTCAATTCAACTTGAAAAAACTTGCTGAAACTACTAATTGTTTTGAAATCAGGACTGCACCTCGACCCTATTTTTGTGGGTGGTTCGGTCAACTGCCGCCTGCAGTGGGCCGGTTTTGGCCTGGAAATCTACTTCATTCAAAATCATTAAAGACACAGAGAACTAACAGCCAATCTGCTGTTAGCCTGGTGGTTAAAAGCAATTGATTTCCAGGTAGTGAGTTTTGGTTTTGAGCTTTTATGGATGTAGTTGCTTATATTTATTTATTTAAAACATTGTCTAATAGCTGACAGGGTTTTAAGGTGACCCGGACCATTTTAGTGTCAGCCAAATGGTCCGACGGACTACGACCCCAGTCCATCTGGGCTTTAAAACATTTACAATATTAAATTTTACCAAGTCTTTGTATTGGAAGAAAAAAAAGTAGCCCATCGGCAGGTCAACACACATGCCAATATTGGCCATGGGCGAGATCCCTGCCATCTATCAAACGGGTCCAACCATGTAGATACCCTGGTCCAAAAATCAGGCTGGTCCACTGATAAGAGGTGTGTCAGTCTATGAAACAAATGGACAGCTGAATAATCTTGGCCCAGTTTTTCTAAGCCACCCATCTGTTTAAAACATTGTGGTTCTCATTTTGAGTGGAGCAGCCAAATAAAACACTGTGGGCCATGGGATCACTTTGGCTTGGATTTCTCACGTGTTCCAGATAGGTACATATGGTTGGCATGTGGATGAATTGTCGTTACACACATTGATTGGCAAACCTCATTGCACAGAATTCTCAGATTTCAGTGAATAAGTGGGGCCTACGTTTCAGTAATCCAGACAATTGGCAAAATTTTGGCCCCATGATGAAGCATGCCCAAAAAACTCATAGGTCAGAAGGTCCAAGCCACCAATCCTGAGACTTTTTTCAGTTGGATGTGGGCCTTTGCAGAAATTTTTTTCTCCATCACCACCTAGTGAGAGGCCACAGGTCGAAAGGTTAGGAATTAATGTTGTCCTGTTGAGGAGATTTTTAAGGTATGGTCTATTCACGATGGGACCCACAAACAAATTATCTGGATCACTAAATCATATTGTGCATATCCTCTGTTCAAATGTTCGTATATTGTCTCTTTCTATATTTGATTACCTACAACTAGAGGTAGCCATCAGCAAAATCTCCTTCAATTTATGAAGACAGTGATGTAGATGAAATTACTGACAATGAATTTACCTGGGCATTCTGTCTGTTGGGCCCTGATGACGCCAAAGGCAAATTGAGTTCAGCATCCAAATCTGGGTTCCTTATCAGGTTGAAGAAACGCAGGCACGCCCTCAGATTCTCTCTGTTCCCATGTTCTCTTCTCTTTGTGATGTTAAAAGAAGAGAACCAGAAACAAAAGAAAGAAAAATCAACATTGCAGAATTCATAAGATTTGGTCAGAAACACCAGGAATGAAAAAGAAAATTCCACACAATACAAGCCAACTGA
Source organism: Liriodendron chinense (assembly GCA_003013855.2). Classification (NCBI taxonomy): domain Eukaryota; kingdom Viridiplantae; phylum Streptophyta; class Magnoliopsida; order Magnoliales; family Magnoliaceae; genus Liriodendron; species Liriodendron chinense. Next base: position 236,983 of record PVNU02001510.1, read on the forward strand.
ATACAGTAATATCTCATCTTAAATGACTGTTATCTCATATCACCACCCAAAAGTTCATCCTCATCAATGTCATCAGGTACACTGTAGCTTCTTCCAAGAGATTCTTGGATTTCCTTGCTCACATCCATCAGATCCATCATCTCATCTTGCATGTTCTACATCATCAAATCCATCAAAGTGGTTCTTTATAGAACATCGTGATTTAGATACCATATGCCCACTTTCTAAAGGTTAGACCAAAAAGAAAAGGGACAAAATCAGTTTAGGATCTTAAGCGCGAAAGAGAACCTCAGTTGCATTTGGCTCAGGCCAGGAAAAAATAATTCCTGATTTTTGGGATTTCCAATTGCAGTAGAATTTCTATAAATACAAGGTGCCAGAGAGTCCTTTCAATAGTATAAAAAACACTTGAAGTGTCATGAAATTGTGAGCCAAGGGATGATTAGATCAGGCCAATGGACTGGTACAGGTCATTAATCACTAGCTTCGGCCAGCCCTAGCCCAAGCACAATGTTCAGATTCAAGTTCGAGCCTGCCTGGACCAAACTTTATGGAAAGGAAGGCCCAAGCCCTGCCTCTATAAGGTCTGGTCCACAGCCTGACACATTTCAACCGCTCTGCAGTGTTCAAATTTCAACAAAGCAGCCTGTGTTGAAATCTCTTTCCCAACCTTTTAGGCCGGGACTTGGGCCTTAAACTTTGCTGTGAGTTGGCCAAGCTTCTAAAATAGGCCTGATGTTGTCTGGGCATGGGGTCAATGATGCCCCAGCTAGGCCTATTGTCTCATCCTTACCATCAAATGGACCATAGTTATACAAAAGAATTCATAGTTTAAAATAGATATGTAATTTAAAGGCACCCTTGTATTTTTAGTCATGTTTCAAGATCGTTTAGATTGTGGAAATTGTTAAAAAAAAAAAAAAAATTACAAAAACTCTTAGATTGAACTTTTACCCTTTTTTTCCTATAGGAACTACCCTGGCCTAACCAGCCTTGTTGGGCCAAAGTCCGAGGAGGCCTTTTTGGCTTGATTAGGGAAAGGGCTAGGCCAGGGCCATGGCTGACCTAAGCCAACCTGGCCCTAGCTACTGGGCAAGCCTAATATCCATATCAAAACTCAGACCCGGCCCGTTTAACTATCGGGTTCAATCCGAGTCAACGGGTACACCGCTCGTCCTAATTTCAGATTTGTCCCGGAATGGGCCGTCTAGGCCCTGTTTGGGAATGCCGATTCCAGCCCACTTTCACGCCTATTCGTAGGACCCTTGAAAAGCTTCCCTCCTTCAGCAAACAGCGATGGATTCAACAACCAGACACCACCTGTCTCAGGCGAGAGATGAGAGAGAAGAAGGCAAGGGTAAAAGCGTAATTTTCATATAAAAAAAGGCACCTGGTTCGCTTCCCACTTCAATCTTTCCATAACAGACGGATTCAATGCTTGAGCTTGCACTTGTAATAAAAATAAATAAAAAAAAAAAAATTAGTTCTGTTTCATTCACTCTGTTTTCCAAATGAATTAGTTCTGTTTCATCACAGAGATTTTCAAACAAATTTCTTGTTTTCCAAATGATAGACACGCCCTGTTTGGGAAGTGGAGTGTGTGGTGACCTCAAAACCACCCAGCTAGGTGGTGTTGGGAACTTTGGGGCCCACCATGATGTCTGTGTTTTATCCACGCCGTCCATCAGCTCATTTTAGGGCATGAGTGTAAAAATAAAGCAGACAAAATGTTCAATGGGACAACGCCACAGGAAACAGTGGTGATTGAAACGTCCACCATTAAAAATTTCTTGGGGGGCCACAAAAGTTTTGGATCAAGTTGATATTTGCATTTTTCCTTTATCCAGGTCCATGAAACCTTATCAACAGGTTGATGGCAAATAAACATTACGGTGGACCTTAGGAAGGTTTCAATGGTGGGGAGTCATCATCTCCACTGTTTCCTGTGGTGTGGTTCAATTGAGTTTCGGATCTGCTTCTCTTTTGGGCTCACTGCCTAAAATGAGCTGGCAACAAGGATGGACGGCATGGATATAAAACACATACATCATAGTTGGCCCCACAGCACCCAACACCACCCACACCACCTAGTTGGGTGGTTTTGAGGTCAGCACCCAATCCGCTTCCCTACTGTTGGTGGTAGAGTAGCACCAAGGTCTACCATTCTAATACTAAGAAGTACAGGAATGGGTGTGGAAAATATATTTGAGATTTTCAATGCAAAATTCTAGTTTTTTTATTTTTATTTTTAATGTTAAATACACCCCATGTTTTTTTATAGAAACTCAGTTTTCCTACTTTTGGTAATAGAGCAGTAGGGTGTAGAAGATGGGGTCAATTTATAAAAAATACAGGCTGTAGATATCAGCTCCATTTTTCTTTTCTATTGATCGATTTTCTTTTTCTGACCAGGTGGTTACGGAATACATGAGGCCGCTGAAAGATATCTTGGGTATCAACAGCCTGGTTCGGTGTACCGATTCATGGATGCTGGGAATGGTGACAGAAGAGTATGTAATCCTTACTCTTTCCTTTGTATCTGTTTCATTTCAATGAGAGACGTCTTTTAATGGTGGAATGGATGTCTTGTTCAAAGCATAGTTCAAAAGCCTGTAACCTTTACTTGACTCAATGTTCACTCGGGTGAGGTTGACTCGAATAATCAACACAACTCAACTCGATATCTGATAACTATAAAACAAAAAAAAATATATTAAGATCAGTAGTAAATTTGTGAAGTACTTAAGTTTAGCATATAAGTAATATAAAATAGAAAAACAAACAGCTAGATACTGAATAGGATGCAGGTTCATACAGACATTATATATATATTTGGTTTGGGTCACTGCCAGTCGGATTGAGTGAACCGATTCAGCAGATTGACTTGTTGAGTCTCTCAGAGTTGGAACCAAACCACTTCTAGAACAGAACTGAGTTCTTGTCGACCCTGCTTGATATCCTGCCAAGTGTAGTTGACTCGGCTGAGTTTCGACTCAAGTTAGTGAGTTTTACAACTATGCTTCAAAATGTGGATGCTATTATCTATTTGGTTTGTTTTATGAGAAAAAATGATGATACTTTAATATGAATGTGATACTTCTTATGCATATACGAGTCCAAATCAAACTATCCAAATCGTAGGCCCTACTTAGTCAATTTGTTCTTTGTTAGAGGGGGCTGATACTCGTGTGCAATGTCTGCAGTTTTCCTGGACATTTGAGGAGTAAAGTTAGAATGGCGATGAAGATGCCAGGCTTCATCTGATAGTAAGTAAACTACAGCTGGAATCCTGGATTTTCTTATGAATGCAAATATACGACTGAGTGTAAGGCCTTTTGTCCTTGATCGCCTTCCATCAGGTTTCTTAAGTTATATGTTTATGTTTTCAGCTTTTTGTGTGAATGTATTTTTATTCCTCTTTTGTTCTTTCAAAGTTTGGATATAGTCATCTTACAACCTATTGGTGCTACTTCTTAATCCCCTTGAATGCTTCATTTCTAATTTTATCCTTGTCTTGCCACTCATCCATCTCAACATCTACATTCACCTCAACATCTTAACAAAACAAATGTACATCTAAATGGGCAAGATTTGTTATATGGTGAGGACATCTACACTGTCAGACCCACCAGATGGATGGCTTGGATATTACTACTGTCGGCCCTACCAGCACATGTGGCATTGTTTGCACAAGCTACTTGTAAATGCATGTGGGCAGATGATTTGGATTGTATAAATTATTATCCGCCTGCTATGAATCTGTCATTGATTTCTTATCTCTCTAGCAAAATGGATGATCCCACTTATTGTTCTTAGGGCTTTTGGTAGAACAAAGTCCTTGGATTTTGATTCGGTAATTGCTGTCTTTGTGTGGGTTTGAAATTCATTGTGTATTATTTTGATTATAGACGTTCTGCATGATAGCAAAAATTACAGTTTACTTCTCAAGGACCCAATTGGTGCCTCACTAGACCTCCACAAAATGTGGTTGACCTCAGTTTCCACCATACACGGGCATGTTATGGCAATCAGAACCAGTGAAGAGGAGTCCTACCATGGATGGCTGATGGAAAGTTGAACTGATTGTATGATCCTAACCATCTAACCAATGGCCTGCAAATGGGCCATTAAAACTAAAAATGACTGACAGTTCACATTCAATAGACGGACCTCTGCTGATTTTGATTCAATGGATATGCTCATGCAGTTGGCATGCCTTCCGGCAGAGGTTTTTAGCTAATCACTAAAATGTGAATCATGGCCAAAAGCTGTCTATTCTCAGAGGATATTCAGCAGTTCTGGCTTTGATTTCAGTATCCACTGTCTGGTCTCTGAGGTTTTAACTGGGGACATCTGGAAAGAGTCATTCCCGTCCCCTGTGCTTTCTTTCCTGCTTGCAAATTTCTGTCTTATATAAATTACATTGTGGTTGTCCATGTGAGCCAAGGATTGGTAACCCACATCACTTGGAACTGTGCATATCAACATTCAAGCACATGCTGATGTGGACTACACTGTTTAGATCTTCTGGCCTAAAAATCCAGCTTCACCCCTCAGGTGGGCCAAAATGTACAAGAAAAAAAGTCCACTGAGCCAGAGGATCGGTAACCCACATCGAATAGAGATGTGCGTATCAAGATGCAAATGCATGCCAATATGGAATCATGTAAGAGATCGAGCTTTCCATCAGGTATGGTACGCTATACTGTTTAGATCTTCTGGCCTAAAAAACTAAATTCACTCCTGGGCCAAAATGTAGAATGATGTATGGCTAGGAAAAAAATTTGTTTTAGTTGCCTATTTGTTTTGTACATTCTGGCCCACCTGGGAGTGAAAAGACTTTCTTTGAGTTAAATTACCTAATCGGTGTAGTCTAACTCATGGAAAGCTCAGATCTCGTTAATGGTTGCCATACTGGCACATGATGGACCGGGCTCTACACGTATATGAGTTTAAGCAAATCACCATATGGGCCTCTCCTCATCCTTGCTTGGGAACAACATTATTTGAATTATTTTCTGGTTAATGGACATGAAGAGTTTGACTGGCATGGAGTAGTTGGAATTTCCAGCATTTCTTGGGCATTCCTCCTAAGGGAAGGGGTTTCTGCATCAGCTACCTTTGTCAGAATTCATGGTTTCAATCAATCATGTCGTTTGAGTCGATGTTCTTAAAGTTAATGGAAATCATAATTGATGGAATGTCGCTGTCTTGCTTTGTGAGATCATTGTTCTTTGATTATTTATTTGCTTTTATATGAATTTATATTTGTAGAGACTATGCATTTCTGTTATATACAATGTCATGACCTGTTTCCTAGATTGATATTATGTAGGAAGAAGTTAGAAAGGCCCAGTCATTTGAGAGATTGAAAGCTGAAGCTGAAAAATGCACAAAGTGAGAAGTTCAAAGATGAGAAGGGTCAAAAGAGAAAAACATGCGCTTTTTGCTATTTTCCTGACTGACAGTATCACAGCAAAATCCAACATGGATGTTCTTTTGTTGTATCAGTTTTTATAGAGATGTTATTTTTGCAAATGCATGTAAAAAATCTGTATGGATTTAAGTAGAGACCTTCCAAGTCCAATCTCTCTTTTGAGTGTGGCCCAACACTGACGAATTTGTAAGGGGCTTTGAATGTCCTGTTTTGTATACTCAAAAGGGATTGGAGCGAGAACCAATGGGAAGATCCTAACCATCTGTCTTGAAGCAAAAGAAGCAGCAGCAGGGGCATTTGGAAGCTTGACTTTGTAGTTTTACTTAAGAATCCAATTCCAGGATTTTGTATCCTTGAGATTTTCATTCTTCAGTTGCGTTTGGCACTCTGAGTTTTCAATATGTGGAATCCAGAAATTGTGTTGGGATGATAGGGAAGGAGGCATGGAGAGGAGATGCTGCTGCATGCCTTAAACAAGCATTAAAAATATATAACCATTAGAGAGGATTTGCTATCCACGGAATTTGCTAGCTAGCATTCATAGAGGAGTTGGAAAGCAAGCTCTACCTTAGATTTCAAATCCCTCAAATTCCAGGGTGCCAAACACTATTTTGGTTCTGATTTTGATTCCAATTCCAAAAGCCTGAATTTTGAAGCTGCGAGACGACCCCTTGTGATCGTCAGTTTTGGGTGACTCTTGCATTAGTTTGTTGATTTTGAGGTGAACAGTTCTGATAATCAGTTTGGATTGAGGATTACTCCAATAGCGTAATGAAAAACTGCAATGATTACAAATTCCATCACTAGTCTCTTCAAAACATGTAGCTGTGTTTGGTTTATTGGTGAGAAAATTGTATTGATGCAATTTTCATTACTTTCATGTCAAATAATCAAATCTATACCCTACGTACCTGTTTGGATTCAAGATTTCTGCAGTAATATAACTCAAAAGCGCAATGGTTACAAATTCCTTTATACGGCCCTGCCAACATTTACATTCATCTGCATTGATTGACGATTGCAATGTTTGATTTTGTGGTGGTAAAACGGTAATGATAACACTTTTACGTTAACCTTTGAAGTTTCCAATCTAAAAAGGCCCTTAACTCAATCCTCCTTGTGCTCAAGAAATTTTAGGATCCTTTGCCTAAGGATGAGCAGCCCATGTCTTTTATGCGCAGAATCTTGCAATCATGTTTTCTGAGGAATGAGAAGGATGTTGCACACATGTTGGGTGATAGTAGATCTTCCAGTGAAGGAAAATGTTGGGGCATGGTATATGGCGGGGCTCATCAGATAGATGGCTCTGGGTCATCGAACCATGGCCAAGTCTGCAAATTAAAAGCTTGAAGTTGAACTAGAATCTTTATGTTATTCTTTCACATTTTCAAAATGGTGGTCTTTTTAACCAAAGACATAGCACAATTGTAACGCAAACCATGTCGTCCCAATGACTGACCCAACTGTGGATGAAGCATGAACAAATAAATTTAGACCAGATAACAAAGGCCATCTGATTTTCCTTCGAATCGGACCATTCACTATTTTACTTTTAACCATCCAGTGATTAATTGGATGGCCATGAATGCCTGATCAGTATGATTTTAGAGATATGCTCCATCCACGATGGGACGCACAATTTTGATGGTCTGGATAGCTATACATCAGTGCTACATGTGAGGAGGACAAGTCACCTATTTATGGATTAGGAACCATAAAAAAAAAATAAAAAAAAAAAAAAACTAAATTAAATAAATAATAATAATAATAATAATAATATAACTGAACAGATTCATTCACAAGAAAAGCATTTACAAACGGGCCATTCAGGCAGGCCTAGGCCTAGAAAAAATCGACTAGGACTACCTATCAAAAAATCCTAATTTTGGTTGGCCCCATGCCCTTTGCATCAGATTTGTACATGTGGAGCGTTTTCCTGGCTTAAATTGTGATTACGGGGTTAAAACACTGCTTTCTTATGAGGGATCTGAGCTGGAGATGTGGATCCCACCTGAATTTCCATCAGAACATGATCCCGATTGTTGCCCAAATGGACCATTTGGTTCATTTATGCAGGTGTTTAGAGCTATAGATTTATGCCATGCATCTATTCGAAATGTTGTAACTTGCAAGGTTCTTGTTCTAGTACTCAACATACATGTGGTGATTCAGTCCGTGATTCTGGTGGGCCACGAAAAATGTACCGTAGTCATCGCACAATGTTAGAAATTTCAGGAGTAGGTGTGATGTCATCTAGCTAGCAATATATTTTCATTTCCCAACCTTAGTGGGCCTTGCAAGGTTGGTGGCTGTCTGTATCATTATTTAAATTATTTCAAGTTTATATTTGTGTATGTACTAGGAGAGGAATGGGGTTTTCAGGGGTATTTCAATCGTTCCTCCGCTTCAAGCAAAGTTAGCAAGTCACGTAAAAAATCTGCCCTTTCCGGCCATACTAAAACAAAATCACCAGTTCCTCTGAGAAAAAGATGCGCCTAGAAAAAGATTTAGTATAGGTCATCACGTCAGGTCAGTACTACAGAAATTCACCAGCAGCTTCCTTAAGCAAAAAATTGCACAAATCAGGCAATTAGGACCTCTACATAGTGGTCTACTAGACCAACAATCCTAATCATCATATATGTGCCACATATAAGAAATTTACTGTTTACGTTGAAGAGAAGACTCCAGATCTGATTATTAGGATTATTTAGTCATTGAGGCATTTGGGATGTGGCCCATTCCTTGGCAGGGCACATGAGATGAAGAGTACATGTCCATGGTGGTAATTCGAATTGTGTCCCATTACAAAACCCATGGCCAAAAAAATACCAAATGGATCCCATCAAGTGATCAGTTGCAATTAGGATCACCATGCATGTCTATGGTGGAGATTGGAATGAACGAAATTTGAGGTGTACTTGAAGGAGACCTTCAAAAGTTTCCTACATTGTCAAAGAAAGCTGCCTACTGTATTGATGCTATGAAAAGCAATAGCATTGGCAACTTGTTTATCCTTCTCTTTTAATTCTTTCTTGTCCCACTTGATGGAAACTAGCATATAATCCACAGTTTCGTTATTTTCTATTCCACATTATCACCATTGTCAGTTGTTGGACATTTCCACAATACCAAGAAAAGACGGCAAAGCATTTCTCTCTACTTCTGTTTCAAACAATGTTGTGAAAAATGAATTCTCAATTTTGACACAATTGATGGCCTGCTGCCTGCTGTTCAGTCCATTCAAGGATGGAGCCCACTTGGTTGCATGGTCAGATGATCAAGACCACCCATCAGCTTGCCCCAAAAAACACACTGATGGGAGAATCATACCTACTCAATATTCTCGGTTGAATGTGGACTTAAGACCGATTTTCATCATTATCCGTTCATTTGAAGGCTGTTACTTGGATGTGTAGGATCATGTAATTGATGTCATATCTATACAATTCCCATTAACTATGGGATTAATGAAATTGATGTATTAGATGATCCATCCACGAGCCACAAGGGCCTAGTCAAACAATAGATACTCAAGCATAAACGCAGGCTCCTAATCGAAATTGATCCAAAAGGCCTCTTCAAATCCATGTCAGGGACCATTTCTAGCTCTATTTTATTGTTGCGTACACAAATGTTTGTCTGAGTAGAGAAAGAAGCAGAGGTTGTATTTATTTCAGAATGCATATTAAGCAGTAATCAAAGGAATCCATCTGCCATTGGATTTACCGTTTAGTTGGATATCTCTCTGCCAAGATAATAGGTTAAGTAAATTTAGAGGGTCCAACATAGTAGAGCCGGGGCAGGGTGAGATCGAGCACCGTCTCTCTCACAGGATAAGTGACCTGAATTCATGGATCTATTGAGAAGGACACTTGATCTTCCTTGATTTCTCAAGGGGCACTTAAAGAACACGAGTAAAACAGAGTAATCAAAAGTTGGATCTTTAACAATGAAATAAAACTAATATTTATAATAAAACTAAGTCCTGAAAAAGAGTAGAAAACACTAATTTGTACTTAGATGAACCTAAACATAATAGGAAAATATTAAAAATCTGCGCAAACTATATAATGCTTGTTGGGCGTCATCTTCCTTCCACTGGTACAAGCAATCCACACATCTGATTGTCACAAAACTTGATAATTTTTCTGACATCGATATACTCTTTAAGATGGTTGGCTCAGATTCTTCAAGATAGTCGGCTCAGATTCTTCATATATGTAGTGGTAGGCCACCTTGACCATCTCCAAGTTAAGTCGGCGGAATTCAAAAATTTCTGGACAGTTCGTACTATTTTGAACGCCACGTTAAATCCATAGCTCGGATTGATGTGAAACTTGTTGGGTTATCTCGGTGTCAAACAACTCTACAAGATGGACGAAACGAATCATCATAAATGATCACGATAGGCCCCACAAATTGGGCCAAAATCCAAAAATGGGAATAACACTTTCCTGTTTGGTTGAAACTCCAAAATAAAAAATTCCAAATTCCCTAGTTTCCTCTTGTTTTTCTTCCAATCCATCTCCTTCAAGAAGATCGTCGATCCTCACCCTTGACCATGGAATTCTCTCCCTACATCACAACATTAGGATTATGGATGAAGCTATAAATCCCAATTTTGCTGGGCGCTATGCCCTCCACTTCATATTTGTACATGTGGCGCAGCATTTTCCTGGATTAATCACACTATAGATCATTTTTCATTTTTCTTTTTTGTGACACTTCATATTATTGTGATTGAGGAATTTAAACACTCCTTTCTTGTGTGGAAACTAACATTTAGATATGGGGGCCCACCTGAATTGTCATTAGGGCATGATCCTGATTATGCCCCAGACCTGGATGATCTCCAACCAAAACAGACCATTTGTTCCCTTTATACATATGTGTTTAAAATCGAAATGTTGTAACTTGCAAGGTCCTTTTCTGGTACTCCACATGCATGCGGTGATCCAGTTTGTCTATCTAGTGGACTGTACCCATCAGCAAAAAATTAGCAGCAGTTACATGATGTCAGGAATTCCTAGAGTCAGAGGTGTGCTGCCCTCTTCCTAGAAAGATTCTTTTCGTTTTCCAATTATGTGGGCCTGCAAGGTTGATGGCTGTCTCGATTACTTTTAAAATTGTTGTAAGTTTCTATGAACGATTGTTTGTGCATATGTAATTGGATGTTTCCATCCATCTGATCGATTGTCGGCAGTTCTGCATTAAGCAAAGCAATACAATTATTGGTTTATATTGAAAAGATGTTGCAGATTGGATTATTTGATCATTAAGGCTTTTGGGCTGTGGCACATCCCTGGGAGGGCACATGAGATTAAGCATACATGTCTATGGTGGTACCTCGAATTGTGTTCCATCACCAAACCCATGGTGCAAAAACCTAACCAAATGGGTCCCATCAAATGACCAGTTGCAATCACGATCACCAAAAATTGTGTATGGTGGAGGTTGATGAACAAAATTTCAGGTGTCCTCGAGGGAGAGCTTCCTTTGAAATAGGAGCAATTAAAAGTAGTCAACATCCTGCATTATTAATGAAGGTGGCCCACCAAATTGATGTTACCAAATCACCAGCATTGGTAGCTTCTTGATGTTTTCCATGTTCTTTCTTTATTCTTCTATTTTGATTCTCTTTTCTCCCACTTCATGGAAAATTGCATACATAGGCCACAGTTTCATCATTCTACAATCCTCATTACCACCATTTTCAGTTCCTGGGCATTTCCACCTGTGTAGCGAGAGAGAGAGAGAGAGAGAGAGAGAGAGAGAGAGAGAGAGAGTTCTTTCTTCCTTTTAATCTTCTTATTCCCATTTCTTCTTCTACATCATCAAACGTGTGGTGTGGTTCACTTGTGTGGATATCTTGCATCATCCTCTACCCCTACCAGAGGATTTGACAGTGCTCTCTCGGCTCCGTCTACCTCCAATAGATCAGGGAGGTACCTCTTGATTCATAGGATCGGCATCGGACTATTCATTTCAGAAATCTGTCTACACGATTGTGATCGCACCAAGGTAAGATCTTAACCATCCATGTTAAATCATCCTTAGAAATCTGATCACCTTATCTCACATGGGGTGTTCTTGGGAATTGGATCATTAAAATACTGAATTTTAGTTGTCGGTTGTACCCAAAGAATCCAACACCAACTCACCCAACCAAGAAAATAAGATGCCCCAAAAATCATGCCAATCCAACTATCAAGTGGGCCACCATGAGAATTTGAAGGCTTATGTTGTGGCCCACACAATGATTAGTTTAGATGCTATACATACAATCTATCATCCTTCTACCGATACAGGGCATTAGGGTCGATTGATTAGTACATGTTCCTCTAATTCCTCTGATGGAGTGTAGCAGATCCGAAAATGACTGTGATCATTCACTTACTACTCCTTAATCTTAAACTATTTTCAGTTGATATCAATTGTACATCCAAAAGCAGCCTTGGCTAATGCTTATGCAAGTATTGATCTTGATGGGATCCTTACTTATGCCTTGGTGGTAGACTCACATGAGTTTCAACACGAGGTCATGGGTTCAAGTACCCATTGTGGTGAAATCCCACTATGGTGTGACTGTGTGTGGGGTGTGAGTGCATGTGTAAGACTATCTTGGTAGCAATTGATGGTCTGTTACCTGTTGCTTAGTCCTTTCATAGATCAAGCCCACTTGGTTGCATGGTCAGACGAGCAAGACTACCCATCAGCCTGCCCCAAAAATCATATTGAGGAGAGAATCCCAGCTACTTGATATTCTCGGTTGAATGTGTAGTTTTGGCTGATTTTTTATCATTATCTATTTATTTGAAGGCTGTTACTTGAATGGATAGGATGATCCAGTTGATGTCGTATTTATAAAGTTGCCCATCGAGTCTAGGGTTCATGAGATTGACGGATCGGATGATCCACCCACAAGCGACCTGGGCCTAGTTAAACAATAGATACTCAACCGTATGGGCTGGCTCCAAATAGAAAATGGGTCAATAGGCTCCTTAAAATCTAGGAATTTTTCCAATTGGCCGCTGCCTTTTGCCCTGTGGACCCAAAAACCTACTACTTTCAAACTATTTGTATAGAGCTGTCTACGGCGCTTTCACCGTTAGTCAAACAACCACCTACTGTTAGGGGCTTCATGCCAAAGCATTTTGGATACCGCTCCAGGGTAGTTAATGACTATTAGAATCGGTGTGGAGATTTTCGTGATGGACAGAGACTATAATTCAATCACTTTGGCCTCTGAGAAGTGCATTCATGCTTCGAAGCCAAGCTCTATTTTGAATAAGTTAAGGTTGTGATCTTGCATCTTGGAAATCTCACATGTAGATTTACAGTATTTGGTTTAATTGAAATGCTCTCTTGCAAAAGGGACCATAGATCTTCTCTTTGTAATTGGGATTCTATTCCATTGCCTTTAAGGATTTTGTTTGTTCTTGCCTTTCCGGTGTTTAATAAGATTTGGTTGCTCACATAGATATGTTGGAAACGAATTATTTTAATTCATTTCAAATGTACTTTAGAGATAAAAATGATTATGTTGTCAATTTTTGTGATTAAAAAAAAAAAATCTATTGTGATGGGATATTACATAGCTATTTTCATGTCTTAAACTGATTATGAGAAATGGTGAGATTGCAGGCGAGAATGTTAAAAACTAAAACTCTAAATAATAAAGACGCAGTGCTGATTTTGGTAAAATGAGGTTTAGTCATATATGCCATTGCACATGCTAATATGGCACATGTGTATAAAATCAAGCTTTCGATCACCTAATGTGGGCCACTGTATACAAAACAAAGCACGGTTAGGGGAAAACATCATTTAGGCCTACTTTTTCACATACTCGGGTGCACCTGAGTGAAAGCCCTGCTCTTTGGACCAGATGATTTAAGAAATGTAGCCAATCTAATTGAAAGCTTGGATTTTGTACACATGCAATGGCATTTATATGTGTCAACCCACTTGCCAACGTGGCAAATGTGTTTGAGACCCAATCCATGTGGAACTTAATCTTAATGCGGAATAATCGGATCGTCTATGCATCAACAATGGAGATTCCATACTGTAATCTGAAAGCCATACCTGATTGGGAAGACATTCCCGATGCCGCCGTATTGCCGAGAAGAACTCTTGGTCTTCTGCACCTTACACCTTTAGGAGAACCTCTCAATGGGACTAGGGTTTTCTCTCGTGTGTTGGTGAGGGGACCAAGACATATATTTATAGGAAAGAGGGCCAGAGAAGCTTACCCATCACACTTCTCTCCTCTAGGGTCTCCACACCGTAGGTTTCCATATCTGGCTTAATAACTGCGTATAGGGAACACGGTTCAAGCGTCCCGCCCCAAACCTATTTACAATGATCACAACTATAGTGGGGCCCACTGAATCGCTCAATCTGAATAATCCAACGGTCATGATCCAAACCGATGATCATGTGTGGCCCACCTAATGGAGTCTTACATTCTCCCACTTGGGCTACACTGATCTCTGAAAGAAAACAAAATATTTTATTTTATTTTGTGAAAAATAATTTCATAAAACGCATTTGTTTCAAAAGTTCCTAATGGGCGCCCTACTGATTTCAAAACAATACCGTTGGATAATTATGAGCAACGCTTGTCAGATCCGGTCCATCAAGACCACTGATATTGAATCGTGGTAGTCAACACAACATTTAATATTTTCGAAGTGTGACGAATCACAATCACAGATACCAATAGCCTTAACGATATGGATCATTGATACGGGGTGTGGTATGAAGATTACACGTCTCATGTGATCATACGTGTTTATCTTCAAGTGGTCCTACTAACGTGTCTCCAAGACACAAACCAAATTCTTGCCTGCTCAAAACTGAATGTGCACGCTAAATGAGAAACAAGATATAGACTGAATAACAGAATCATCAAAATGAGATCTCCAATGTCTATACCTGAATCGGATTAAACTGAAGCTCCCACTAATCCAATATTTCTTTGGGTCACCAAATCCCATGAAAGACAAATGTCTCAAAAGTTACGTGACAAACTGGCCTTTAAGGAGTAGATCCATCATCATCTGCTTTATGCAAATGAGTTCTATAGACATTAGACAATTTTGTACTGAATAAAACTTGCAGCCATATCGCCTCATGCGTAGGCTCAAGAGAAGCTACATATTCCACTTTCATCAAAGATGAAGCAGCCAAATCATGTCACGTTTTTCATAGTATAATTTCATTATGAAAATGTAGCTCGCAATAGAACTCTCGCTGAAGGCAGCTAACAAAATCTGCATTTGTATATCTAACCAGCTTTAAATGGTCAGACCTTCTATATGTGAGTGCGAAGTCCTTTGTCCTTTACAGGTAGCGCAATGCTTTCTTAACTATCCAATTGTTCATACCTGGATTGTTAAGGTACCTGCCCAACATTCCAACCACAAAAGCAATATCTGGACGCGTACAGACCTGAGCATACATGATGCTCCCTATTGCCGACGCATACGGAATAGCTTTCATCTTGTCCTTCTCTAGGTCATTCTTAGGACACTGAAATTGACCAAACTTGTCACCTTTTACAATAGGTGCTTGGCCAGGAGCACAACATTGCATGACAAACCTTTCGAGAACCCTATCAATATAGGCCCTCTGCGACAAGCCAAGTAATCCACGTGATCTGTCCTGGCTAATCTGAATGCCGATGACAAAGGAAGCACCACTAAGATCTTTCATCTCAAAATTTTGAGATAGAAATTTCTTAGTCTCACGCAACAATCCAATATCACTACTGGCTAATAAAATGTCGTCAACATACAAGACCAAAATGATAAACTTACTCCCACTGATTTTCACGTATATGCACTCATCCGCAGTGTTTTCAATGAAACCATATGAGGAAACAACTTCATGAAACTTTAGGTACCACTGTCATGATGCCTGTTTCAACCCATAAATGGACTTCTTAAGTTTGCAGACCAGATGTTCTGAGCCTTTGGCTTTAAAACCTTCTGGCTGCAACATATATACATTCTCTATTAGATCTCCATTGAGAAATGCAGTTTTCACGTCCATTTGATGTAGCTCCAAATCCATATTAGCCACAAGAGCCATAATGATCCTAAAGGAGTCTTTCTTAGATACAGGTGAGAAAGTCTCCTTAAAGTCAATGCCCTCACGCTGAGTGAAACCCTTTGCAACTAGCCTGGCTTTATACCTTTCGATATTGCCCTTAGAGTCCCGTTTGGTTTTAAATACCCATTTACAACCAATCAGCCTAATCCTTTCAGGCAATTCAACAAGGTCCCAAACTTTGTTGTCCTTTATGGATTTCAATTCATCCTTCATGGCATCGAACCAATGAGAAGAATCCGCACTTTGTTCGACCTGTGAAAGGGATACAGGATCCTTTTCAACCCCAATGTCAAACTCATGCTCCTGCAAATAGATGATGTAATCATCTGGTATTGCAGATCTTCTCTCTCTATGTGATCGTCTTAATGGCTCATTATTCTGAATTGGGTTTTCCATTTCCTCATCAGTGGGTTGTATTTGAGGTTGTGCATGGTCGTCCATAGGGATCTCAGGGTCCACTGCTGGACGGACAACCATGCTACTCTGAATGATTGTGGTGGGAATCACAATCCGCTCTTCCTCAAATACAATATCTCTTAAATTTGTGCTCCCACTATCTTCAGTGTTCTCAATAAACCTAGCATTCCCAGTCTCAATGATTCTCATGGAATACGATGGACAATAAAATCTGAATCCTTTTGATCTTTCTGGATATCTAATAAAGAAGCAACTAACAGTTCTAGGGTCAAGTTTTCTTTCATGCAGGTTATATGGTTTGGCTTCTGCAGGACAACCCCATACATGAAAATATCGTAGACTAGGCTTTCGCCCTGTCCACAATTCATATGGAGTTTTCATTACAGCCTTACTTGGGACCCTATTAAGGATATGCACAGCTATTTTCAACACATCACCCCACAATTCACATGGAGTTTTCATTCCAGAGTTAGGCTGATTGCCACCCGCAGGACCCGTAGAACTTTTGCCTGAAGTGTGCTTTCTTTTCTTATTCCCTTTTCGTCCTTGACCAGATGTCACTAGGTGTGCACTTTGTGTCTTGCTCGACCTTCTGAGTCTCTCTTCCTCCTGAACGCACTGAGATATCAGTTCGTTCAATGTCCACTTTTCCTTTTGAGTATTATAGCTGATTTGGAATTGACTGAATTGTGGAGGGAGGGAGTTCAGAACCAAGAAAATCAGGAATTCATCCTCAATCTTAAGGTCTAATGCGCGGATTTTTGCCACCACATCAGACAATCCACCAATGTACTCCCTGATATTTCCTTGACCGTTATAGGTGGCTTGAGTCAATTTTATGTAAAAGTGAACTCAGCTCAGCTTTATTCGATTTCTGAAATCGTTTTCCTATTTCAGTCAAGAAATCTCTAGCTTTCTCAGTGTCGGGCATGACACCCTGCATGGTCTCAGAAATCGAGTTCTTTATGATCTTGAGACACATTTTATTTGACTTGGTCCAGGCCTTGAAGTGAGCCTTTGCTGATTCCGTACTAAAGTCAGTTGGAATGGGAGGCTCTACTTCCTCCAGGGCCAAGTCCAAGTCCATGCAACCTAGGACTATTTCAACGGACGACTTCCATTTTGAATAGTTGGACCCAGTAAGCAAAGGTATGGAATTGAATTGGGTTGGAATATTAGAAACAGTCATAGCTGGACATTCAAAGCATAAAACTTACATTAATAAATAAATCCCATATAATAATGCATAAATATAAACCACAAATATCATGCATGTATGTTCATTTGATTGATTTGGGCCTTCAATCAAATGGCCCAGAATGATGATGGGCCATAATCATCAAAATCTGGCAAGAGCCCAGCGTATCATCACAATTCCTCCTTTGGGCGAAATTGTAACATACAGGAGGCTCTACTGAACATGAAGCTGATCTATGCTAGTGAAATAAATCTAAGACGTCCATCACCTTTGGGTGAAATGAATCTCTCATACCTATATCACCATCACCAATCACTTCATCCCGCTCACACCTAGCCAAACGATGATACTTCTTTGTTCTGACCATCGCTCGCCTGGGTATGAACGCAACTGAATGCAATCCTATAATGGAGGGTTACTGAATTCCAAGTACAGAAGTCTAAAAGTAGAAATCTTTGCCAATTGAGGTCACTTTGGTGGCTAACACAATAAGCTCCAATCCCCACTCCTAGACTCAAGGATTGCTTAATGGTCTTGCCCACAACAGACCATACTGCAAAAGTTCTGATTCGGCCCAAAACACGGCTGATGTTGGTCGCCCATAGGCTTAAACAACTTTAACTGAATGATGGTTGGATTATATTTAATGGTCGACCCTGAATATCAACCATGAAAAATGGGTAATGGCTCTATTTTAGACCAAATTTGAACTTAATAGTTATAACCAAGATGATTTGATTACCTAGGCCATCCACAAAGTAAAACCCACCAACCATAAACATATATTAGGTTTTATTTGAATCTAAAAGACAGCCCAGGTATACCAACACAATGGTTTACTTCATCTTGAACAATGGGCCCAAGTACCTAAAGTGGGCCCCTCAAAGTCCAAAAGAAGTAATAAGACACCATGTCTCATGGGTTAGGCCTACAATGAAGGCCCAGACCAGGGCCCAAAAGTATGCCAACTCTGCTGGAAACAAACCCAAAACCTGTTGAAAACAGGCTCAAAAGAGAGTCCATATGCTGGATCAAATATACAGGCCCAACGGCCCAATGAAAATCACTTGGAAATCCAACCCATTTCATCTGATTTACTTGGCCCATCCATTAAGTAAAACATACCAATCATCAATTATATATATATATATATATATATATATATATATGGCTTTTACTTGTACTGGAAGGATGACCCAAGTATACACAATTTAAATGGTTAAGATCAACAAGCCCAAGTTAACTAAAGCAGGCCGCACAATGTCCAAAGAGTGAATGGACAATATGCCCAAGGGTTAGGCTCATAACAAGCACCCGATGGGCCCTAAACTGTCCTTGAAAAGGGCATATAATAGGCTAATAACGGGCCTAACATATACTGAAAACAGACCCCAAAATCAGCCCATATTAACTAAAATATTTAGGCCATCTACAAAGCAAAACCCACCAACTATCAAGGAATATATTTAGGTTTTATTTGTATCGAATGGCCCAGCTATAGATAAATCATCTTAGACGATGGGCCCAAGTACTTAAACTGGGCCATTAAAGGTCCAAGAACAATGATACTTAGGCCCATGGGTTGAGCCTAGAATGAGCATGAAGGGGCCTAAATCAGGGCCCGAGATTGGGCTTGAAAAATTGGTATTGGAACGGGCCTGAAACATTCTGAAAACAGGTCCGAACTTCCACACATTTTCTAGCCATTCAAGGAGCCCAGCCATTGGCCCAAATATGTCATCAAAGGTGAGACCTGAAGTAAGGTCTGGGATCTGCCCAAAGGGACGCATAAAACAGGCCTAAAGGCAGCAAGAAACAGCCCAAACATCCCATTGGAAATGGCCCACGCTCACGGCCCAACCCTGTTCAAATGGAAAAACAAGCCCTAACAGGAAAATCCTTATAACTCAGCCACCAACCCTGGCCGCACGAGACCTCTCCAAACCCTAACCTTATCACCTTTGTTATAGGGTGGAAAACCTTGGCCGCCGTCACCACTGTCAGCCGTCATTGATCCAGTCCATCACCGCGCTTGCCATCAGCCACCGCTGTCCGATCTCCATCGTCACAAACGCAGTTGCCGCTGGAGAGGAGGATGGCCACTGCCGGCCCTGAATGCTGCCAAATCCGGCTGTCGCTGACGAAGAAGATGAACAGGGGTGGCCGATTTTCATGGCTGCAGCGGCTCTAGCCAATGTGATCGTGCGCTGAGTCCTTTTCCTGAATCACGGCAGCCGACCGCCATTAATGGCGTAAACCACCTCTGTTTCCCCTTTCTCCTCAGATCTGGCCGTCCATCTTGCACGGCTTTTACGGCTGACCATTCTCGCTACGAATCCGGCAACCTCGCCGGAATCTATGGCAACCACCATCGCTGAAAACGGTTGCCTGTCGCCAGCCGCTGAAGTGGAGGAAAACCACTCGCGGGTCACCGGATTTAATGGTCATAGGACTGTCCAATAGGGCGGCGATGGCAATGGGTTTCGAACAGATATGGAGTGACGGATGACGACCATTCATGGTGGCTGCAATCAGAGGTGTTCTTAGATCTGGCAGCGGATCACTGGATTTATACATGAACCCCCATCTATCGATCGATCATGGCTCCCGCTGATTCCAGCGTTTTTTTTTTTTTTTTTTTTTTTTTAATAAACTGAAAATCTGAAATGGGGTTCTGTGCAAACAACGTTGCGGCGGTAGCTGCCTTCTCAAAACCCTTGTATGGAAAAACTCAATCGCGTTACAGTTATTTCATGATTTTCACGGATCATACGCCGGGATCCATATTAGGGTTTCGATCGAACTTGGAGAGACGCAAATCAAATCTCCCAGTGTTGATTGGAATCCCCAAGATTAATGCATAGCATGCTCTGATACCAACTGTGGAACTTAATCTTAATGCGGAATAATCGGATCGTCTATGCATCAACAATGGAGATTCCATACTGTAATCTGAAAGCCATACCTGATTGGGAAGACATTCCCGATGCCGCCGTATTGCCGAGAAGAACTCTTGGTCTTCTGCACCTTACACCTTTAGAAGAACCTCTCAATGGGACTAGGGTTTTCTCTCGTGTGTTGGTGAGGGGACCAAGACATATATTTATAGGAAAGAGGGCCAGAGAAGCTTACCCATCACACTTCTCTCCTCTAGGGTCTCCACACCGTAGGTTTCCATATCTGGCTTAATAACCGCGTATAGGGAACACGGTTCAAGCGTCCCGCCCCAAACCTATTTACAATGATCACAACTATAGTGGGGCCCACTGAATCGCTCAATCTGAATAATCCAACGGTCATGATCCAAACCGATGATCATGTGTGGCCCACCTAATGGAGTCTTACAATCCATTCTTTCATTGGGTAGATGGCCCTGCCTAGACATCAGCCCAATCTACTCATCGCACAGGCATTCTGATAGAAACAAAATGGTGGTGTATAAAATGTTAGATTTTTTTTTTCTTTTTTATTTATTTATTTAGGCTTTTAAAGTTCATGAATCGGAACTCCACTAATTGGTGAACAGGTCCAATTTTTTAATAAAAGGTCACCTATATTGCGGGGCCCATTTTAATATGGTTTGGATGTCACACACGCCACTTCGGCACATGAATGCCATGTTAATGGGCTTCCTTGCGCACGATTGTGGCCCATGGGATTTGTACATCCGTACACTGTCCAACTGTCCCCATTGGAGTATTACTAAAAAATTACATAGATCAAACAATGATAACCATCCAATGCTTGAATTATTTTGGACCGCTGACAACCTCCTTTAAAAGGGGTTGCTATGGTCAGATTTACCACAAATTTTAATTTTATTATCTAATCAACTATATACATTACATACAATGACAACAGCCTGGATTATCCAAATCACTGATCATATTAGGACTGTGTAATTCTCTATGTTTAAGTTTTATAATCATGAGTTGGATGGTTAGGATCCGTCGATCTGTGTTGACTTTCAGGCCATGATCCATCCCTAATGGGCCATATGACCTGGCTGGATTGGATTGAATTGCAAGAGTGCCACATGGATTGGATGACGACCAACTTTAGGGGAAGGAAGGTCAGCCCTGCCCCTACAGGGTTGGACAGAGCCTGACACATTGCCACCCCCATGCAGTGTTCAAATTTCAACAAGTCAGCCTGCATTGGAATCTCTTGCAAACAATGTTGAAATGGGTAAGGCAGGATGCCCGCCCAACCCAGGTGGCCCAACCTTGTAGGGCCAGGATTTGGGCCCTTAAACTTAGCCGTGGGTTGGGCCAATCTTGAAAGCTAGGCCTGATGTAGTCTCGGCATGGGCCAACAATGGCCCAACAGAGCCTGTTGACACAACCTTATCATCAAGTGGACCATAGTTGGGCGATTGTTGACATAGTGTAGACACCCCATTTCGGGCCGATAAGTTGGCTGAACATTGGACCAATCCCATTCGATTTGATGGCTAATCCTAAGTCCAAAACCTAATCCTGATCCTAAGTCCCAAACCTTAATCCAAATCCTATTTAAGCCAAAACCCTAAACTCAATCCAACTCAACCCAGTCAACCGGGTTAGCCAAGTCCCAAGACCTAAAAATCTCATTCAACCTACTGAGTCAACTCACCCGGTCAGCACACCCCTACCATCAACATAGTCAAGTCATCTTGTTAAACCCAAAACCTATAAAAGCCCACAAGAGCCAAGGCCCAACAAGAAACCCAAACTGAAGTTCCATGGGAAACAAAAAGCCCCCAAACCTCAAAACATGGCACACCACACGCTTGAGGGAAGAACCTGCCGAAACAGGAGGCCCCTCTAAGAGCTGGCGGCACATGCACCTTATGTGCTGCCAGCCATGTGGCAGCCCCCCTCTTTGGGTCATTTCCCCCCCAAATCCTGAGAGAATCCCGTTTACATACCCTAAGTGTGCAAGAAAAGTGTATTTACTCTAATGCCCCTCTCTTGAACCCAAATTACGATCTAATCGTCTCATCCAACCATCCATCTTTTGCCACATGACAATCTCCAATCTCAGCCATCCAAGCCTATTTTGCCCTTGAACTTGCCAACAATTACCAGAAAATCGAGGTTGGAGGCTATAAATACCCCCCTCCCCCCAACATTTGACCCCTAACATTTGAATCATCCACAAATCCAATCCCATCCCTTCTCATTTCCAATATCCCTCCAAGTGAGAGAGCAAGCCTCCCCCTCCCTTTTAGTCTTAGCCTTAGCCATTTAGCCTAACCACCCCTCCACCAAGGAGAGCAAGAGTGAAGAAGTAAGCCTAGCTTAGGCCTGATTCAACCTTAGCCCTAGCCCTAGCCTCTTGAGCCATCTAGCTTCTAACCTAGGCCACTCTAGCCAACCCCTTGCGACACCTTCATCTACCCAATTGTCAATTAGTTTTGTCCAACCCTGCAGTTTCATTATGCAACATATACTCATTTCTCAACCTTCTTGCTTATCTCATTCATACATATTGCATTAACGTCGGTTTGTGCATATGCTCTATGGTTTGCTGATTTAATTGGATTTTGCCCATAAGAAATCAGTATTGGTATGCATCACATTTTACGCATCACCTTGCCACTGTCGGTACCAACAAATGCTCTAAGACTTACCACATGGTTAGAGCTTGCCCACCAGAAATACGTGATCGATTCACACGTAACACTACATTGCATTCTACGCATCACTTTAGCACCGGTCAGTATAAATGTATGCTTTGAGGCTTGCCACTAGGTTGGAGCTTGCTCACCAAAAATTCGTACTGGCTCACACTGATCATAGCACCGCATACCATTCCATGTCATTAGTGCAAAAAATAAGAACTAATCCTTGAAAGTTGTTTAATCCTGTAAAGTAGAGACCGTACGTTTGTACGGGCAGAGTGGGTGCCTAACACCTTCCCACTTTGTAACCGTCGTCCTTACCTCGAATCTTTAGACGTAGATCAATAAGTCATCTTAGGATGAGGAATCTTCAAGTCCCCTTTCTTAAGCATTTCTACAGGGTCTAGCTGACCGTAGATTTGTAGTAATTAGCTAGTGACAACTCTAGTCTTACACAATATCATTTCAATACCCCACATCTCAAACAATAAAAGAAAAAGCCCTCGAGAGAGACGAAAATGCCACGTGGGTAGGGAGCCGAGAGGCCACTGTCCACACACAACCTTATCATCAAGTGGACCATAGTTATAGGAAAAAAAATTCATAGTTTAAAATTTACTTAGACTAGTATCCACTCAATGTAGATAGGAAGTCTAAAGGCCCTCTTAAATTTTGGGTCATGTTTCAAAGATCAAGATCCTTTAGATGGTGAAAATAAGGGGAAAATTTTCTTGGATTGAACTTTTACAATGTTTTTATCCATTTACCCTTTGTTGGCGTAGGGCCTGCCCTATTTGACCTAGCATTATTAGGCCAAGGTCTGGGCAAAGGCCTTTTTGGCCGATTAGGGATAGGGTTAGGCCAGGGCCACGGTACTACCCTGGCCTAGCTCTAACCCAGCCCATTGCCATCGCTACTCGCCAATAGAGCTGGACACGAGTTGAACCAAGTCAAGCTTGGCACAGCTCAGATCGGTTCAACCAATGGTCTACCCTAGCTCGAGTTTGGCTCAGCTCGATTCTCGACCATAACCAGCAAGCTCGGCTCGATTTAATTAGCAACTCAGGCCAGCTCAATTCGAGTTTAAGCTCGAGCTTTTGAGCTGAGTTCAAGTTCTAGTTTTGAGTTGAATTGAACTCAGACATTTTCTTTTTTAGTTTTTATACGAGTGAGCTATATAATATATTAATTAAGCTATATATAAATATAATACTATATAATTAAGTTATAACTTAAGTCGAGCCGAGCTTAATCAAGTTCAGTCGAGCTTTGAGCCGAGTCGAATCAAGCTTGGGTCAACTCGATCTCGCCTCGAAATTTTTTTGAGCTAAAAAAATCAACTTGGCTCGGCCCATACCTAATTTTCGAGTTGAGCAAAGTCGAGCTTATCCGAGTTGAGCTGAACGAGTTAACTGAGTTAACTCGGTTCGTGGTGTAGTGTAGATGGTGGTGAGATCGAGCACCGTCTCTCTCTTAGGATACCTACTCTGAATCTACGAATCTACGGAGCTATCGATACCTAGCTGCAAACAGACGTTTCTATTGAGGGCTCTGTAGAGCCTAAAATAATGTATTTGTTTCATCTACGCTATTTATTTATTTTTGCATATCATTTTACGGGATGAAACTAAACTAAAAAGCAGGCAAATCTAAGGCTGACGTGGGCTACACTACAGGAAACGATGAGAGTTGAGGGCCTACCATTGAAAATTTCTTGGAGCCACAGAAGACCTGGTCAAGCTGATATTCATGTTTTCCCTTCATCATCCCGTTGACCTTACGAAAAAGTTAGATAGCAAATAAACCACTCGGTTTACCTTAGGAAGGTTTTAACAGTAATCGTGTAATTCTTGTTAGTTTCTGTGGTGTGGTCCACTTGAGCTTTGGATGTGCCTCATTTTTTGAGCTTATGCTGTAGAATGATTTAGAAAAGTTAAGGACAGTGTGGATCTAACACTTAAATCATGGTAGGGCCAAAAAAGTTCTACATATTAATAATAGGTTGTGAATTATGTAAAGATAGAATATTTGTATTACACGAAACGGCAATTTTGAATATTTTAAGAAAATATGCTGAACGCCTTCTGTATTTACTAAATTCTCTATTCCTTGATTTTTTAAGTGTTAACAAACGTGCCCTATAAAAGTATGTAATTTTCATTAATCAAAAGAGAATTGCCATTAATAATGAATTAAACAACTATTTATAGATAATCCTAACCCTAATCACATAAGCAAACCCTAACTTGCATAAAAAGAAAAGAATCCTAGAAAGAAAAAAAGAAAATAATTTTGCTAAAAACAAAAGCAAATCAAAAAATTTCTGCAAATCTGCGCATTTTGACAACCTGTTGCAAAGGGCCGTTGACTGGTCACAATTGAGGGGCGATCGGTCGCTCGGGGTCTCCATTAGTCCAGCAAGTTAGGCCATTTTCTAGCCGAAATTTGATCGGCCGATGAGGGGTGTGACCGGTCGACAGATTCTATCTTTCGACAATTTTTTTGATGTTTTTCTTGATTTTTTTGCGGTCCATCTCCCTCAAAAACATCGTCGATCCTCAGCCTCAATCATGAATTCTCTCCCTACATCAATCCAGCTCTACGTGGCCAAGACTATACCCATTGCAGAACACAAACCCGGCTTGTTTAACTATTGGGTTCAATCCCAGCGAATGGGCACAACACTTGTTCAAATCTAGGGTTGAAAGTCAGGTGGGTTCAACCGGACCGACCCGTGACCGACCCAACATTGGGTTGGGCTCGGACAAGATGGTTCAGGTTCGGGTTCAAGCTCGGGTTGTAAAACCACTAACCCAATGAAGCTTGAGTCGGGCTCGGGTTGCACGACCCGACCCGAATCCGATTTTATTATGCTTTAGTTGTGATTCACTAAAGATTTAGATATATTTAATTTTTTTGTTAACATTATTAAATGATATGATAAAACGGATAAGCCGTGTGGATATGAAATACATTCATCAAGATGGGCCCACCAAAGGTGACACCAAATCTGGACCCTCATACAAGAAATCCAAGTCCACCTCTCCACCGATTCCGCTTTCATACTCTTATTATACCAAGTAAACTATGTTGGGCCCACTGTGAATGCATGTGGTGTATCCATGCCCTCTATCCATAGTTACAGCTCATTTTAATGGTTGAGCCTAAAATTGAAGTATATTCAAAGTTCAAGTGGACCACGCCACAGGAACACAGTGGGAATGATGGTTTCCACCTTTGAAAACTCCCCAGCCCCACAGTGATATTTCTTTGTCATCCAACCTTTTCATAAGATCACATAGACATGGATGTACACAAATATCAGCTTGATCAAAAGCTAGCCCCAAAGAATTTTTCAACGGAGACATTCAGTTTACGCTTTTCATGTGGTGTGGCCCACTTGAGATTTCATTATGCTTCATTTTTGGGCTCCAGCCATAAAATTATCTGTTTTGATGGATGGACGGAGTGGATAAAATACTTAAATCACGGTAGCCCTGAGAACTTACTTAGTACGCTTAGTGTACTTACTCACTAGGCAATCCGGATTCCCTTCGTGACTCCAGAGAACACGGTCCATATCAAACGAATTGACTTCACCAAGTTCCGTGCGCCCCACCATAATGTATGTGTTGTATCAACACCGTCCATCCACTTGGAAAGATCATTTTAAAGCATTAGCAAAAAAATGAGGTAGATTAAGCTTAAGTAAACCCCACCATTGAAAACAATTGGGATTGAACTCCTACCATTAAAAACTTCTTAGGGCTACGTAAGTTTTCGATCAAGTTGATATTGTTTTTTTTCCCTTCCTCCATGTTTGTGTTCACTATGTATCAACCCGACCAACCCGACCGAACCGGCAATGGTTGGGCTTGGGTTGAGAATTCCCAACCCAAGGTTAGGTTGGGTTGGGTTAGGGTTGAGGTATAGGAACCTTGGGTGGGTTAGGGTTGAGCACCAACCCGACTCAACCCGCCGGACTTTCAGCCCTATTCAAATCCCAAATTTGGACCGAATGGGCCGTCTAAGTGCAGTCCATCCCAGCCCAGCCCACTTTCACGCCTATTTGTAAGTCCCTTGAAATGCTTCCCTCCAGCAAAGAGCCCTGGATTCAACAACCAGACGCACCTGTCTCAGGCTAGCAATAGCAGCAGAAGAAGGCAAGGGCATAAGCGTAATTTTCATAAAAAAGCACCTGGTTCGATCCTCACTTCAATCTTTTCCATCACAGACGGATTCAATGCTTTAACATGCAATGCTAATTAAAAAAACAGGGAAATTTTTATTTCTGTTTCATTCTCTCCCTCTTCCGTTCTGAGATTTTCAAACAAATTTCTTGTTTTGCAAATAATAAGTACACCCCATGTTTTTGATAGACATGCCCTGTTTATCTCCTTTTGGGAAGCGGAGTGGGTGGTGACCCCAAAACCACCCAGAAGAGTCAGTAATCCTTACTCCTGTCTTTGTATCTGTTTCATTTCAATTAGACATGTCTTTGGATGGCAAAATGGATGTCTTGTTCAAAGCATAGTTCCAAAGCCTGAAAACTTTACCTGACTTGATGTTCACTCAGGTCGTGACTCGAAGACTTGACCCAACTCCCAACTCGGCTCGATATCTAATAATTATGAAAAAAAAAATTAAGATAGGTAGTAAATATGTAAAATACTTACGTTTAGTATACAAGTAATATAAAATAGAAAAACAAACAGCTAGACACTGAATAGCATGTGGGTTAAAGGCTGCTTCTTGTTGTAGAGGTCAAGTGGCCGATTCACACAGCCCTTCCATATATATTTTCTAATAAAACCTTTAACAAGGCAAGTGACTCAGTTTGAGTCACCACCAGTCACATTGAGTCAACTGAGTTGGTGGATTGCCTTGATGAATCTATTTGAGGTGGAACCAAACCACTTCTAGAACTGAGTTCTTGTTGATCCGGCTCGATATCTTGCCGAGTCAAGTTGACTTGGCCAAGTTTTGACTCGAGTTAGTGAGTTTTAGAACTATCCTTCAAAACATGGACGCTATTTATCATTTGTGTTTATTTTATGAGAGAAACAATGATACTCTAGTATGAGTGTGATGGTTCTTATACATGTATAACTCTAAATCAAATCATCCAAATTGTATGTCCTACTTTAGACGGGTTATAAACCAAAAACTATATGGAACTGATGTCCTAATTAAGTGGCTGGTTGGTGGACATTAATGCATGGTTAAAATGAAAAAAAAAAAAAAAAAAAAAAAAAAGTAGTCGATTATGTGGGCCTTGATCAGCATCAAATACATGCATGGTATTTGTTGTTTGTTAGATGGGGTTGATACTCATGTGCAGATTCTGCAGTTGTCATGGACATTTGAGATGCAAGGAGTAAAGTTAGAATGGTGATGGAGATGCCAGGCTTCATCTGATAGTAAGCAAACTACAGCTGGAATCCTGGATTTTCTGATGGATGCAAATATATGACTGAGTGTAAGGCCTTTCATCCTTGATCGCCATCCATCAGTTTTTTTTAGTTTTATGTTAATGTTTTCAGATTTCTGTGTAAACTTCTGTAATTTTATTCGTTTTTTGCTCTTTTGAAGTTTGCATATTGCATATAGAGCTTTGCTAAGTCCACATGCATGTAGAAGGCACACATATGCTAGCATTTCAAATTGATATGAGATCCAATCCATTCATCAAAGGCGTACACTATGTGGATGCTATCGCCCAAGAATCAGGTCGGTCCACTTATCATGCAGATCACAGTAAGTGAAACAAATGTGGTTGTCATATCATCATCATCATCATCATCATCATCTAAGCCTTATCCCAACTAATTGGGTTGGCTACACGGATCCTTTTCTATGATTCCACTCTATCAAGGGCCATAACTGCAGTTAGATCATAGGTCATGAAGTATTTTCTTACTACCTCCACCCACATCCTTTTGGGCCTTTCCCTTGCCCTTTTAGAGCCCTCAACTTGTGCCAATGCACTCCTTCTAACCGTTGGAGTTCTTGGACCCTAAGTCTCCTCTCTCATCTTATTACCTATTGGTGCTACTCCTAAATCCCCTTGAATGTTTCATTTCTAATTTTATCAATATCTTGCTACTCATCCATCGCAACATCTACTCTCACCTCAACATCTTAACAAAATAATGTAAAGCTAAAAAAAAACTTGGCTGTAGTTATCTTACCCTCCAACTGTTTCTAATATCATGGCCCATCTGCTAAATGGACCAGATTTATTATGGGGTGAGAACATCTACACGGTCAGATCCACTTGATGATGGCTTGGATATTAACCACTATTGGCCCTACTGGTACATGTGGCGTCGTTTGCACGAGCTGCTTATAAATACATCTGGGCAGTTGATCTGGGTCTATAAATTATTATCCATCTGCTATGAATCTGTCTTTGATTTCTTAACTCACTAGCAAAATGGATGATCCCACTTATTGTTCTTAGGGCTTGTGGTACAACAGAGTCCGGATTTTGCTTCGGTAATTGTCATCTACTTGTCTTTGCGTGGGTTCGAAATTCATTGGGCATTATTTTGCTTATAGACATTCTGCATGATAGCTAAAACTAAAGTTTACTTCTCGAGGACTGATCAGTGGCTCCCACCATGGGCATGTTACGGAAATCAGAACCAGTCAAGGGGGGTCCTCACATGGATGGCTGATGGAAAATTGTTCTGATTGTATGATCCTAACCATCTAACTAATAGCCTGAAAATGGGCTTTTGAAACTAAAAACGACTGACAGTTCACATTCAATAGATGGACCTCTGTTGATTTTGATTGAACGGATATGCTTATGCAGTTGGTGTGCCTTTCGGCAGAGGTTTTTAGCCATTACTAAAATGTGAATCATGGCCAAAAGTAGTCTATTCTCAGAGGATTTTTAGCAGTTCTGTCTTTGATTTCAGTATACACTATCTAGTGTTGAGGTTTTAACTGGGGACATCCTGGAAGAGTCATTCCCATCACCGGTGCTTTCTTTCCTGCTAGCAAATTTCTCTGTTTATTTTTTTTTACATGCATGCTCACACCCCACACACACCCATGCAATCACACCACAGTGGCTTTTTTATACCACAATGGGTAGTCGAACCCATGACCTTGACTTGAAACTCTTGTGAGTCTACCACCGAAGCAAATTTCTGTGACTTACATAAATTACATTACGGCTGTCCATGTGAACCCAAGATTGGTAACCCACATACATAGAACTGTGTATATCGACATTCGAGCACATGGGTGAGATCTGGGCTTTCCATCTAGTGGACCATGCTGTTTAGATCTTCTGGTCTAAAAGCCCAGCTTCACTCCTCGGGTGGGCCACAGTGTACAAGGATAAAAAGGTCCATAGCCAGAGGATCGGTAACCCACATTGCATAGAGCTGTGCGCATCAAGATGCAAGCACATGCCAATATGGAACATGTGAGAGATCCGAACTTTCCATCAGGTTGGCTAGGCTATACTGTTTAGATCTTCTGGCCTAAAAATCTGAATTCACTACTCAGGTGGGCCACAGTGTAAAAAGATATACGGCTAGAATTTTTTTAAATTTTTTTTTAGTTGCCCATTTTTTTGTACATTCTAGCCCACCTAGAGTGATAAGCCTTTCTTTTAGTTAAAATGCCTGATCAGTGTAGCCAACCTCATGGAAAGCTCAGATCTCGTTAACGGTTGCTGTACTGGCACATGATGGACAGGGCTCTACAAGTATGTGAGTTTTAGCAAATTGCAATACAGGCCTCTCCTCATCTTTGCTTGGGAACAACATTATTTGAATTATTATTCAGTTAATGGACATGAAGAGTTTGACTGGCATGGAGTAGTAGGAATTTCCAGCATTTCTTGGGCATTCCTCCTGAGGGAAGGGATTTCTGCATCAGCTACCTCCATCAGAATTCATGGTTTCAATCCATCATATATTTCGGATATCTGTTCTTAAAAGTAATGGAAAACATAATTGATGGAATGCCATTGCCTTGCTTTGTGGAATTATTGTTCTTTGATTATTATTTGCTTTTCCAGCTGCCCAATTTTCTCTGCTGAACGTGGACTATTTGTTGATTTTTGTCATCACCCTTTTGCTTGAAGGTTGTTACTTGGTAGAATAGGATTGTCTGATTGATGATATTTTTACAGTTGCCTGTCAGCCATAGGATAGAGCGTGGATGTTCTTCATTGCTTGAGAGTTCATCAGCTGCTAGGCTTCCTGAATAAGTTTTGAGAAGCAACGGTCACTTGCTTTTGTAGCTCTATCCTTTTGTCGAGTTAGAAAGACAATGTGTAAATGAATGTCTACTAGAAGAAGAAGTATTTATTTAAAAAAGCATGTAAAATGGACATGTAATCTAACTGTTATGCTTGTTACAAGTAATGATATGGGTTTTATGTGCTATATTTATGTTAAGGAATTAATCAACCATTGTATTGATCTCTCTGTTTAACCTTTCTTCATACTTTGAAATTTGCCAATGCCAAACAACAACAAGAATAAAAAAAAATGGCAGGCCAATGCCAGATTACAGGTTTCAAGAATTTAGGGGATCCTAGATTAAGCCTCAATCCCAATTTTGGTGGGCCCCTTGCCCTCCATGTCAGATTTATACCATCCCAAATCAAGATCTCTAATACAAGTATTTTTAACCAGTGTTCCAAATCGGCGGTATCATCAGTATTGCAGGCCATTTCCCCCAGGAATCTATTTTTTTTTTTTTTCAACTATCACTGATATATTGGTGAAATTTCTCTATTGCATCGCCAGGCAATAATGTCGCCAAAATATTACCACGGCACCTTGTAATTTCCCTTATACATCACCTGTATCAATGATATTATTGCCGGTACAGGTTGACACAAGGGAGAGAGTACGTAAATAGGCAAAAATCAGGAAAAAAAATCCAAAGATAGAATATTTATTTATTTTGACATTTAAATAGGATCTAGTTGGGAAGTGGATTTTGACCACTTTCCAATTTCTATGAATCAAATTCCTCATTCTGGGGGAAGAATTGAGAAGGGGAAAAATGTGCATAGATATTATGAAAATCGGAAAAAAAAAAAAACAGAAAATTATGGTTGGGGACTGAATTGCAACTATTCCTCTTTAATTTTCGTGAATGCAAACTCTTTTTGGAGAAAATTGAGAACGAGGAAAACGTGGGTAAATACTGTGAAAATCAGAAGAAAAAAATAATCTAAAAGATAGAAACGTTATTTTTTAAAAAAATATTTTTGAAGATCGGACTGAAGGGTTGATTTCGGTCACTCCTCTTCAATTTTTAGGAATCAAATCCCTCATTAGCATAGAATAGAAATTTGACAGTTACCAACTAGTCCTAACAGTGCATAGTTAAGTCCAAAAGATCCCATCTAGTAGAATCGAACCATTATATATACTAGATCCAATGACAAGTCTTAGTCATTTGATATTTGATATTCCGGACAGGAAATAGGTATCGAAATCATCAGGTATAGCTTGCCTACTTAGGAGCTAATCTTATTGGAGACTCTTATCACGCAAATTGGATATGAGCCTATCATGAGTGGTCATAAATTGATTTTGGACATCCTGTTGACTGACTTTCTATTATTTTTTGGGGACATCTAAAGA
>PVNU02001512.1:0-56208 GCA_003013855.2 Liriodendron chinense
AAACATGGGTTGGACTCCTATGTGAGTAGCACCTATCCAAAAAATGGTCATCAATCTCACATGGGGGGGCTCATGTACAGTGATACAACACTATAGAAATTGTGGGTCCCATTGTGGATGGAGCTTATCTCTAAACCACACCAATCAAGCAATCCTAACCATCCAATTAATGGCTATCAACAGATGTTTCATAGCAAAAGAGTGAGTGGTCCAAATTCAAAGTGAAAAAAAATCAGAAGATTAGTACCATTTTTCTGAGTGCAACTTTTCACTTATGCTCCATCTACAGTCAGATTAAAAATTTGGACAGTCAGGATTGCTGTACAACTGTGCCACGTGTATGGTTGAACATTCCTTAGATTAAATACATTATAAGATGTAACGGCAACAATAACAAAAGCCAAAATTCCACAGATATAAACACACGTCTTTCAAACTATAGAAACACATTCAATCAATATCAAGTTAGCTTAAGGTGGAAAAACAAAGATTCTTTCAGTGGTTTTTCAAAAACAGTAAGAAAAAGAAGAGAGCATATTTCAAGAGTTCTGTATAAAGGAATAGATCGTCCAGAGGCATTGAAGAGCAAGGACCAACCAAAACCCCAGCCTAGGTCAGGATGGTTATTCGATCTCTTAACCAATAATTTTGTCACATTTCAGTCAAATAATTTAAATTCCGGTTGCTGTCATTTTCTAGCAATGCAGGAAAAAATTCTATTGGATTTGGAGAGTTACATGATACTCTGGAGTTTTTGTCCAACGATGGGCCACTACACCGTGGGACACACTTCTCGGAATCCACCAATGGTTTCCATTTTACCAAAACCACAGGCCCCACTTTTCAGAACTTGAAAACCTGTGTATACATTGGGTAAAAATGCTGACTAGATATCCTGTAACTCTTCTAATCTTGTCCATGTGACATGTATGTAGGATATCCAACCGGTCATGCCTTCATAATATAAAATAGAAGCAAGTAACATCCATAGAAGAAAAGACAAGCATTTCAGCCACTTGTAAGACAAAAGAGGTTCTTTTTATTTTGAAATTATCATCCTCAGCCACAACAACAGCAATATCAGCAATTGCTACCAACGACAATATCTACGACAATAGCCAGTACTGCTACAACAGCTACTAGAAGAAAAGCAGTAGCATAACGACAAGTTTTTTTTTTATTATAAAAGAGCCACATACTCTGGAGTTTATGACGCTTGATATTTGGAGAGTTTATTCTTAACAGTATAAATGAATGGACGGTTCAAAATGATGATAGGTCATCTCATATAATGGGTGATAGAGGATGCTTACCCCTATTTAACAAGGGGCCACATGAATTGCAAAATAGCTTGAGTTTTTGCTTGACCCGATCTAAATTCAATATACGCAGTATGATTGGCTCTCCGTGCAAATCAAGGGTGAGCTTTCCCCTCATATTAAGGGGTGTCAATGGGCCTGCTTAGGCTTAAAAATCAGAATTTTGAATGGGCCAAGAAAGAGCGTATAATGTAACGACCCTCTTACACAATAGCAGTGTGAATTGAGGCACAAATTGAATGAATTGAATGTCTATTACTTCTTTGATATTATTGGGAGTGTTACGGGTAAATTCGGGCTGAGCTCAAAACATGGAAAACTTTCCACTAGGATTCATCTTCTACACCAAGTATGGTCATGGACCGACTATTTAGGAGAGGAAGCTAAGTCAGCATTCGGTCTTCTCAGGCCTCAGCCCACTCGGGCTCAGCATTCGGCCTTCTCGGCCTCAGCCCACTCGGGCTCGACATTCGGCCTTCTCAGGCCTCAGCCCACTCGGGCTCGTCATTCGGCCTTCTCGGCCTCGGCCCACTCGAGCTCGACATTCGGCCTTCTCAGGCCTCGACCTTCTTGGGCTCGACATTCGGCCTTCTCAGGCCTCGGCCCACTCGGGCTCAGCATTCAGCCCTCTCAACCTCGGCCTACTTCGGCTCAACATTTGACCCTCAGCTTGGCAAGAGGCCCGGCCTCACCCAGCCTTGGTTTATCTCTTCTTGATAAGATAAGATAAAGACTTATCCCACTGATCCAGATAAGAAAGGATAAGGCTTATCCACTGATCCAGATAAGATAAAGATATATCCCACTGATCCAGATAAGATAAGGATAAGGCTTATCCCACTGATCCAGATAAGATAAAGATATATCCCACTGATCCAGATAAGATAAAGATAAGGCTTATCCCACTGATCTAGATAAGATAAGGATAAGGCTTATCCCTCTGATCCAGATAAGATATGGATTATCCTAACAAATTTGGGATCCACTTAAATCTCTCCAATAATTATCTATAAAGAGGCCTCCGCACTCTCTCCAGGTATGCATCCACCGCCATTAAACCTCCCACAATCCTTTCTTTCAGTATCCGTACTGACTTTGCCATCGGAGGGCCGTAAGTCGGGCCAACCGCGGCGGTTCTAACCTTTGTCAGTGGTTGCAAGTCCCTCAATCTACACCATTCATCTTCAAGTGGAGATTTAGACGACGAAGAATCCAAGTTGGTCCCCGTTATCAACATCTGTTGACGATTTTTCAGCGTCAACAGGGGAGCTCCATGAGTCTGTGATCAACTC
Source organism: Liriodendron chinense (assembly GCA_003013855.2). NCBI lineage: Eukaryota > Viridiplantae > Streptophyta > Magnoliopsida > Magnoliales > Magnoliaceae > Liriodendron > Liriodendron chinense. Next base: position 2,612 of record PVNU02001512.1, read on the forward strand.
TAAAAACTTTTCAGTTTTGATGGGTTTTTAAAATTTCCAAGCTTGGGGCAATTCTTCATCGATGGTGGGACAAATGTAAGACATCCTGACTGGTACATGAAGGGGCCCCCAACGTTGAAGATAAACACAGTTTTAAAAAAAAATCAGGACCACACATTAATAAGATGGGCCAGAATGTGCACTGCTGGCAAGTTTCTTGCGAAAATGCCCATGCCTGCCTGATGAGTGGACGGGCTTGAACTGTTGACTACGCACACTTCCCGGAGTAACTTGCCCTTCGCATACAAGTAACCAAATTAAACTGTCCCAAATAGTGGTCCTCATTCTAGATGAATCAAAAAGAAAAGAAAAAGAAAAAAAGGACAATGACTTGACTAACTGTACATCAAAATGACACTCGAAAATGGCCGGATTGTGGCACATCTGGACGGCTAGAAATTGTCCAAATTTGGGCTTAACTTGAAGCCCAAATTAAGTCCCAAAATAGTCCAGATTTCTACTCTAATTGAGGCCCAACAATAGTTTAGATTTGGGCCCCAATTTTAGGCCCCAAAAGAGTTCAGATTTTGACAGAAAATTTAGGCCCATCTTTAGTCCAGATTTGACAGAATTCTGAACTTAAAAAATGCTCCAGATTGTACACGTTTTTTGGGCCCCAAAACAGTCTAGATTTAGACAGGGTTTGGCCTAAAAAACAATCCAGATTAATTGCTGCCCGTTTTGGCCTATTTCTGTCCTCGGTTTGGTCGTCCTTGATATTAATCAGAAGTAGATCAACGGAATCTGTTATCATAGGAATGGTGTTGCTTTTGGCATGCTATTTAGGTGTGAGAGAGATACTTCATTACTTTCTCATAGACTTAACGTTGTTAGCGGTTGTTTCATACAAAATAGGTCTTTCTTCTTTGGATTTGGATGTTGTGATGCCTTCCAATTAAAATTTTACATTTGATCAATCTTGTTTCTCCTATTGTATTTGTATCAAAGTTATGAGTGGAGGGTTAGGTTTTCTAGCCTAGGTGGTAATTTCATCAAGTATAAGAAATCCCTTGTTCCTATTTTATTTAGGTCTTGCAAGGGCAGCATGCTAGCTAGATGACAACTCAATGCTGTTGTTTGGAGGACCCACATGTTTTGCAGACCAAACTAACTACAAAGTTAGTGTTCCTTGCCCCAAGTAGCCCCTAAATGTTATGATTCGCCAATATTTTTTCTTGTGAAAGACAATTAATATGTTCTTTTTATCTCCTATTCATTAGATGAGTGTGAGCGAGTGACTTAGGGTTCAATCCTTGGTAGTGTTACCTTTCCAAAAAATAAAATAAGTTGTGAAATTTTGGATAACTAGCTATTGAGTGAAGCGTTAAGTTTGCTTTTCTTCTTCTGATGATGACATGGACTTGTTGAAACTTGAGGTACTGCACGGGGTGAATTATAAAAACATAAAAGAAATGCATTTAACCAACAAAACTCAAAAAATGGTTATCCAATTATGTTCAAGTTTGGCTAATACTGAATAGAATTCAACGTACGGTGGGCAAAAATAGTTCAAAACCTATGGTCATTGTAGTTCACAAGTATATATAAACTAAATAAACTAATAATATTTACTATATACTAGTAACATATAAACAATATCGGGGCACCATACATTGGGGCTACAGAATATCATGTCCCCCTAAAACCAACATCCTCCTCTAATAACACACACATTTGATCCTGAAGTTGGAGATTTTGTTCTGAGCTATCAGACACATACAATGGTAAAGAGTTTGTAGATTCAAGGGATTTGGAGAATAAAAAAGAGTTTTATGAGAAACAATGACGAATTTTTGAAAATATAGAACTTCTCTAAAGACAAAAAATCACTCAAATTCTTAGACATGCTGTGCATGCCCTGGCCTTGCCCGCCGTCCTAGAGAAGTTCCCCAGGGATCAAAAATTGGGGGGTTCCAAGCAAAGGCATTATTCTTCCAAAAAATGGGCCAAAACCAAACTGAAACGGGGGAGAATGTGGTTGAGAATGTTCTAAAATGTCGAAGGATTAGGCTAGTTCAATAACCCAACCACATCTCAATTGTACGTAATCTCCTCTATTTCCTATGGTGTGGTCCACTTGAGCCTTTGATTTGCCTCTTTTTGGACCCATGCCCTACATTGATCTGAATCTCCTTACACCCGCGAGGTCATGGAAGCACCTTTACCTAAGAAGTATCGCACGCCTATCATCACTCTGTATACAGGCACTGGTGATCCTCTCGATCATCTAGAAATGTATAAGTCTCTTATGGAGTTGGAAGGACATGGTTCAGATCCACTTGCAATACATGTGAGTTTGGATTTAGGGTTTAGGGTTTTACGAAAAAATGATCCAAAACTTCTGTGGCTCTTATGAAGTTTTCAATGGTGAAAAATTTCATCCCTATTGTGTAGTCGTCAACATGGCATCGTATCAAAGCCACACGTGTAACATCTGATGGAGAGCAAACCATAATCTTGTGGGCCCTGTCGCAGATTATCATTCATTCATACAACTTTCTTAAAACAATTCAGATCATCAGGCCCTGAGTTTGGATGGTTGAGATCATTGTTTGACCAACTCAATTCTTTTTCTTTTTTTTGAAAATCCCATGGAGCTTTTTCTACATCATCAAGCCAATTTCTCCCCAATTTCTCACATTAACTACTGGACCTATTGAATGAATGGTTCAGATCTTGTCCATGGGAAAATAACGAAAGGTTATTCCTATAACCACAAAACCATGCATTAGTTGGGTCTTTAATCATGTATTTCAAGCATAGTTAGTGATAAAGTTGAATTTCCATCCTTTGACGCTTGGTCTTGTGATCTTCAATGCTTGTAAATAGCATCTTCAAGTCTTCAATTGATGAATCATCTCTCTTTTACGACTCGGAATACAGCTATCCAATGGTTCATTCCTGGTTCAAGCACGACTAATCCAATTAGGGATTTGAGTGCTAATATTAATCATGGGTCGTGTGTCCAAGACAATAAGTCTACCGGGTAATAGACCTTGTCAACTTGGACAAGGACATCCTCAATCACTCCTCTTGATATACGATCCAGCCGTTCGGCTCATTTTATGGTATGAGACAAAAAATAAGTAAGATCCAAACCTCCGGTAGACCACAACACAAGATCCAAACTTGTTGGGGGATAGAATACAAAGCCTTTCTTAAGAAAAAAAAATACAAATCGTCGTTATTTATTTGCAAAGAATTTTGAGATGAAAGCGTCCCTGCATTTGCTCCCATGTCCTTATAGAGCTGGCTGATAGTGACATGTACCATTGAAAGGCCTTCCCTGTCAGGGTAGATCCGAATAGCTGCATGCAATACTGCGGGACCGCGGACCAATTTCCCAAAGTAGTCAAGAAGTGGGTGATGTGCTCTTCCGGCGATCCTCTTCCGTCGAATTTTCGAAGTCTGGGCATTTGAAATTGGCTGGGAACGGCACCTCTTCCGCCAGAAAACTCCCATTTTCGTAGAATTTTTATTTTTTAGAAAACTTTCATTTTTTTCAGTGAAATTTTAAAATTTCACAAATCTCACGTTTGTCTTTAGAGAAGCTCTATATTTTCAAAAATTCATCATCATTCTTCGTTTAGGCACATGGTTTTTTCATAAAGTACTTTGTTCATCTGTTTTGGAGAAAATGAAGAAGTGATGGAGTGACGGGAAATTTATAGACCATTCAGGGAACTTTGCCGCGGTCTACGAAAACTCTTGGAAAAATCACAAATCAAGGTTGTTTCAACCTAGATCCTCAGAAATAATGATTTCTTCAAATCAAGCTTGAAAGGGGGCATCTGTTGAGTCATGAAAATGAAGAAATAAGAGAAAAGAAAAGAATCAAAGAGATTTGGGGAGAATCAGAATGGAAACAGGAGAGAAGTGCAGAAAATGTGCACTTACCGCAGGTCGCGGAAAGTGTCCGTTTGGTGACTTGTTCTTGCCACGAAAATATCCATATTTTACCTATAAATAACCCCTCAGGGGTCCTCATTTGTCACTTGCTTTCGAAGTTTAGAGCTCTAGAGGATTTCAGAGGTACAAGGCGGACCTCGAGTTCTCTTCTCCTCGGGTTGAACGCACAAAGTACGGACCCTGAGGATCGAAGATGGACAAGAGGGAGATGCTGCCAGAATAGAGAATGAGAGAATGAAAGATTCGAAGAGTCGACTTGGGAGATGCTTTCCACGGATGGCGGCAAGCTTCTGAACTTGCCGCCGGTTGTGTAAAGTTGTCTAGAAGCTGATTATTTTCCCCTTTTGCGAAGTATGTCAGGAGCTTATGTACTTCTGTTTCCTTTCCAATCGGGAAGAACATTGAAAGCTAGGACTGTGGCAAAGACGAATAATACAGAGAGAACAATGCAAATCAGAGATTTTGTTTCTTTGTGAACTAGAAGACCTATCTTTCTCCCTTCGGGTCAAGCGTACTTTGTACAATCCCCGTAAGTGGATGATTTGTGTAGATGATATCAATGTGGAGCAGAAGCCCCTTCTCTCTCCCTTCAGGTTGAGCGTACTTTGTACAAGTCTCTAGAAGTGGTAGACGTGTTGGGTGATACTATTGTGGAATTTCGTAAAGGTCACAAAGGAACAAAGTAGAGTCTAGTCCGGTTGACGCGCTTCAGTCCCGAATGGAAGAATAGCTTTGGTTCGGATCATCGGCCAGTCATACCCTTTTCGTTTGACAAGATGAAAGAAGAATAGGGTGAAGCTCTGCCTAAATTACTTTCCGAATATATTTCATTTTGTACAATATACAATATATTCTAGAATCAAGGGATATTGTAAATATGGAATGTACGAAGAACATAGTGAATGAATAAAATGAAGTGATGAATACTTTTCAGTCTCTTAAGGATTAATATTAGAATGTAACTCTCGTTTCCCCCTATAACCACAAAGACAATTTTGTTGTGTAAACACATCTATTTCCCTTTTGATTGCGAAGAACATTGAAGGCTGGGACTGTGGCAAACATGAATAATGCAGAGAGAGGAATCCAAGACTGGAGAGTTTGTTTCTTTGTGAATGAAAGACCTATATTTCTCTCTTCATGTCGAGCGTACTTAGTACAATCCCCGTAGTGGATGACTGTGTAGACGATACGTAAGACCTATCTTTCTCCCTTTAGGTCGAGCATACTCTATACAATCCCCGTAAGTGGATGATTGTGTAGATGATATCAACATGGAACAGAAGGCCCTTCATCACTTTTGGAGAATGGAATTGGTTTGTTGATCCCTTGGAAGTGTTCCTGATTATATGACGATATCTATATAATCCAGTTGATCCTAAGAGAAATTGAAGAAAGGGGTTAAGCTGTGCTCTTTCGGGAAGCTGGCCTTTTCGGACTTGATTGAATACTGTTGAAGATCAATAACTTTTATACTAAGTCTTTCATTCATCCATTTAGTAACGCCTCAAAAAAAAGAAAGAAGAAACCCTGCTCATCTTGAGCCCTTAATTATAGATAGGGGGGCGTGGACGTAGGAATAAATAGGCATGCATGCGGCACTATACTTGAATTATGCCCCGCCCGTCACTATCGAGCAAAGCTCCTGCTCGAAGCGGTTTACCCCCTTCCTATATTGGGAGTCGGGTGCAGGTAGCAAAGTAGTAAAATACTCAGTGAGACCGAGGTCGAACCACAAGGATTGAGGTTAAGAGGAATTTTTAGATGAGGGGTGTGCAATATTTGGATTGTAGTAATGAGCCCACCTTCTCATTCACGCATAGGAACCATGGACACTACGCTTAAAGCCAGGAATTATGAAATTTGCTTGAGTGTTGGTAGTAAGGAGCTGCTTCCAATAAATACCCAGTTTACGGTCCCACACAGTATTAGTTGGGGAGGAACTTGTAAGGAATTGTTGGTGTGGCTAGTGCCACTTGATAATCAGTTAGTTTTGTGATTGTAGGAACAAGATGGAGATTTCACTAATTCAAGACTAAATAGGAGCACTCTATATACATTGAAGATCACAAGACTAAGCATGAAAGGGTGGAAGAAAGAAGCACAGAAGAGAAGGAAAGAACACAGAAAAAAGACACCCACGACCTGCCGTCCGACCGGTCGTCTACAGCTAGGACCGGTCATCCGACCGGTTTCGATCACATTTTCCTTAACAAAACCCTTATACTTTCAAAAAAACCGACATTTTGCAAAATAACCCTTTTTTTCATTTTACAAAACTATCATTTTTCTAAAAACCTTATTTTTTAAAAGAACTTTCTTTTTTTTAGAAAACTATCGTTTTCCCATAAAAATTACAAGTTTTTACAAACCGCACATTTTTTCTTAAGAAAGGCTTTGTATTTAAAATTAGTTGATGGCCATATATGTAAGTTTTATGGACCAAGTGTCTAGGGTTTAGGGTTAGGGCTCTATTTGTTTTCTTCCCAGCATTAAAATCGGCCATGTAGGCCTTTGTATCACATAGCCTTAGGATGGCGGCTAGCATTCATGAACCTGGTAACTTAGCCCTCTATTACTTTCGCTTACTCTGATATCGGTATAACTTGTCATATGCATCACACGAGTACACGAGCACACACGCACTCTACTGAGCTTTGTAGGAAGCTTATGTACTTTAGTTTCTCGTTTAGGGCCAAGATAGTTCTTTTATAAAAAATAAGTTTTTTTCGAAAAATGATAGTTTTGTAAAAAAAAAAAAAAAATTCGGGTTATTTAGCAAAATGTCGTTTTTAAAAGTATAAAGGTTTTGTTATGGAAAATGTGAGTTTTCTAAAAGAAATATAGTTTCTGGAAAATAACAAGTATTGTTAAAAAGTTTGAGTTTTCGACAAAAACGACGATTTTTTAGAAGAATAATGCCTTTGTTCGGAAAACCAAACAAACCGAGTTCTCCCCTGGGGCATGGTTTGTTGATCCCCATACTGAATAATATGGTCTACCTATGATATAGTTTTTTTTAAAAAGAACTCTCTTTTTTTTAGAAAACTCTCGTTTTCTCATAAAAATTATAAGCTTACAAACCGCGCATTTTTTTTTCTGAAGAAAGGCTTTGTATTTAAACGAAACCTTGGGTTTCACAGAAATTATAACTTTTTTACAATACTCCCATTTTTCGTGGAATTTTTGTTTTTTTTTATAAAACTCTCATTTTTTCAGAGAAATTTTAAATTTTCACAAATCTCACGTTTGTATTAACAGAAGCTCTATGATTTTAAAAATTCGTCATTGTTCGCACAAAACACTTGTTTATTCTCCAAAACTTTCTATTTTTTTTTGCTCAAACAATATTTTTTGGGAAACTCAACATTTTTTCCCGAGCAAAGGCATTATTCTTCCAAAAAATCGCCCATTTTAACGGAAACTTAAACTTTTAAAATACATTGTTTTCTTCCCAGAAACTATATTTCTTTAGAAAACTCACATTTTCCTTAACAAACCTTTATACTTTCAAAAAACCGACATTTGCAAAATAACCCTTTTTTTTTCTTTTTTACAAAACTATCATTTTTCTAAAAAACTTATTTTTTAAAAGAACTTCTTTTTTTTTTTTTAGAAAACTATTGTTTTCTCATAAAATTACAAGTTTTAAACAAACCGCACATTTTTTTTTCTTAGAAAGGCTTTGTATTTAAATAAAAACCTCGGTTTTCACAGAAACTATAACTTTTTTAAAATACTTCCATTTTTCGTAGATTTTTATTTTTTAGAAAACTTTCATTTTTTTCAATGAAATTTTAAAATTTCACAAATCTCATGTTTGTCTTTAGAGAAGCTCTATATTTTCAAAATTCGTCTTTGTTCTCATAAAACTCTTTTTATTCTCCAAAACTTTCGATTTGTTTTTGCTCTAACAATATTTTTTCGGAAAACTCACAATTTGTTTTCGAGCAAAAGCATTAATCTTCAAAAAATCGTCGTTTTCAATGGAAACTCAACTTTTTAACATTACTTGTTTTTTTTTTCCCAGAAACTATATTTCTTTAGAAAACTCACATTTTCCATAACAAAACCTTTATACTTTTAAAAAAACTGACATTTTGCAAAATAACCCGATTTTTTTTTTTTTTTTTTACAAAACTATCATTTTTCGAAAAAACTTATTTTTTTTAAAAGACTCTCTTATTTTTATAAAACTCTCGTTTTCTCATAAAAATTATAAGTTTTAACAAACCGCACACGACGATCAGGAGGAGGACGGTAACTCTCCATCAAAAGGACTATCAGGTAAGAAAAGCCCTTTTTGGGTATTAAATAAACCGAACATTTATGAACGCCCTGATAATCAATATTAGGTGGCCCCCAGGGGTCCAATTGCTGATGTGGACTGACGTCTCACCTACCTTGAGCTGCGGAGCCAATCCCACGAAGAGAGATCGTCTGTACGGGTGGCCCTGTGGTCCGTGCGGGCTCTGGTTTGGACATCCTCCCCTGCTTTCTGTTGCTATCTCTCCATATTCCTTATACCAGGCTTTTCATTCCATCCATGATTCCTCTCTTTATCTTATCTCTTCTTCTCTTTTTCGTCTTCTTCTCACTTTGTCCTCTCCCAAGCAATAGATGGTGGAGATTTAAGGGCTGTGGGGACTGTTCATGATGAGTTATATTCAAATTTTCAATGGCGCTACCGACGAACACTGATGCATTCATCTAAAGTGAGTCTTTTCTTCTTTATGGTGAAGAGTGCGGATCGTCTGTGTTGAGAGCACAAGAAATTCCAGTGTGGTCGCTTCTCGTTCGGTACAGAATGGGACAGAACGAGTTCATAAGTCCACCCATACCTGGATGAAGCGAGTTCATCCACGTCATAGTGTATGAGGTGACAGATGGATGAACTAGTCATAGTGTATGAGGTGACCGCTTCTCGTCGGCCACGTCATTTCCGTTATCTCCATCTCACAAAATATCCCGTATTTGTCTCTTCAGGTACGCTACATAGATCTTTTAACGTATGGAACTTTCGCCGCCCGTCACCATAACCTTTGTCTTACATCCACACCGTTTATGAAGAGAGTTACCATTGACACCCGGGCCCACAAATCTCATGTTTCTTCTTTTTGTTCTTCTTCCTAGATTAGGATAGTCTCAACCTATGTCCCTTAACTTTAGTTTGAATTTTGAGAAGCGATCATAGTTTTTGATGGCCATTTTTTAAACTATCGAAACTATCTATTGTGTTCTCAAATATGATTTGCTTGAGACCAAATCAAGTAATTTGGGTTGACTAGATGGTCATGAGCATTACACATCAAAAAGCTTAAGATTAACCATATGATTTTAAGAGATTTGATGCCTAAGATTACTAAGCTTCAAGAGAAAATGAAATAAGGGACCTTATTACCAGATTTTCCTATTATGCTCAGGAATGATGATGCTTGATCATCTGATATGGTCATACATAATGAGATAACTTGAACTTAGATACGTCTATGATATGTTGTGGATAGTACTCTCTCGATATACAAGGCTTAAATGATATGTAATCAAAACATGCCCCGAGAATCTCACATATTGAATTACGATCATACAACAAAATAGAAAATCACAAATGAAGCTAAATCATTGAGTAAAGTTGATCATTATGGGGATTAGCAAAAGATAATACATTTACTCAATCTAAGCTAATCAAGGTACCATTAGTTTAGCACAGAGAAATTTACCAATATAGCACGCAAGAGCTAAACTTATTTAAAAGGAATTGAGGCTAAGATCCTCAGAATTTACTACAAATGTCAAACCACATTTATCTAAAGGCTAACATCCTGGAAAACAGATAATTTGTTAGCCAATCCCCAATGCACAGCCACCAATGTATTTCAATAATATTCCAGATTGATCAAATCCACAGGGTTGGCATAAGGCTATAAGATTACTTGCCCTTCATGACCCACTTGGCCATAATCTTTGTCTTCATAATTGGAGGATGTTTCTTAATACTCAAAGTGTTATGGTCACATGCTTTCTCCCAAATTTATAGATGTAGGGAGAGAAGGGTGTTGAAGATTGTCAAGGTTTGCATGATTTCTCGGTCTCATCATTACGGGATTTAGAATCTAATTATCCCATTTTGCTCCATATCTTTCTTAAAAAGATTTTAAACTGTAAGAGTATATGAAGTGGTAGCTAGACCATAACCCAAACAAATGTGGCAATGAGATTCAATTGAAGGATTTACCTATATTTGCATAGGCCACAATATCAAAATAAATCATCTCAAGCACAACGATAAACAAATAATAGCATACGAGATGGCTAACTAAAGAACTCAAGATTATTTGTGCTAAGTATGCATACAAAGATAAGTTCGATAGATAGAAAATGTTTTAAAGAGGTTAGATTTCCTCAAGTTTACTTATAAAGCATAATTAAGAAAATTTTCTTGACTACCTTAAACAATCAAGTTCAAGATGATATTCAATCAATTTAAGATACAAAAACACAGCCGAGAATGGTCACATACTATAAATGAAGCATGCAACATTTGTAAACGATCACACACGATATTTGACTATTAATCATTAATGATCATTCCAAAGATTATCAAAGTAGAAAATAAAACATATAAACAATCTATACTAATCTAAACAAATTAGTTTAACATCCAAGATGATATAATCATGACATACAAGAGTTAAACTAAACCAGAAGAGAATGAGGCTTAGTCCTCAGATTTGCCAATGTGCACATTTAGCTAACTAGCCAACTAGCAAACAAAGCCTCCATGGATTTCCTAAAATCCAAAGGTCTAAAGATGTCAACTAGTTGTCTCATCTTGGTTGGTGCATAATATTGATTTTGGGTATATGAATTACCAATATAATTCCCAAAAACCTTTTGTTTGCCCTTAGTCATTTGATTTACCTTTTTATTCATTTAAAGAACTTGCTTAAACATCAACCCCACATAATCATATACTTTTGGAGGGGAAGGAGGCTTCTTCTTCTTCCCAACTTTGGAAAACTTTTCCTTCTTCTCAACTTTGGTTGAGGTCTTCACAATTTTTAGAGCCTTCCCAGTTGGCTCTTCTTTTCTTGAGTCACTCCTTCAGTCACAATTAATTTAACAATTTGAGGTTGGACTGAGGTGCATGGCGGTCGTTTTGCAATTGGGCATTCAAATTTAAAGTGTCCCTCCTCTCCACAAAAGTGGCATGAGAGAGCCGACTTAGGTTTGCTCTCAAGTGAAGAAGATTCAACCTCCACAAATACCAGAGAAGGGGTTTTCTTGACATATTTGTAACCCCACTTTTCTCCCAATTCTCTACCCATATTACAAGATTTACTTATTTGTGCATTTTGGGTCTCTTGGTCCTTGTTCTCATTGGTGTAGGTCTTAAGTTGTTTGACCTCAAGTTTTAGAGCTTGATTTTCATATTTTACTATTTTACGTTCAAGCTCAAGCTCTTCAATTCTTTTTAATGCCTCTCTCAATTCATTTTGAACATTTTTCTTTTCTTTAGTTAAAGAGACATGGTCAATTTCCAATTTTTGCTTTTCATTCTTTTCCTTATTGAGCTCTTTCATAACTTTCAAACTTTCACAATAAAGCTCATTATAGACATCTTTAATTGGTCATCCTCATCATTATTTTCCTCTTCACTACTAGAGGATGTCTCATCATTACTCATATTCTCCCTTAAATTGATACTTACAACTCTTTCAGTAGAAGGGATGGGCATGGATGAATCAGTTGTGCAAGAATGTTCATAAATAGATTCCAACTTCTTCCAAGCTTGCTTAGCGGATTCGCAAGTACATATTCTATTTTGTTCCTCTTGGGAGAGAGCACAACAGATTACATCAAGGGCTTTAAGATTGCTCATAGATTTGGCCCTTTCTTCTTTACTCCATTTTTATTCATCTCTTAGAGTGGAAGTAGTCTTACCCTTACTGTTAGTTTGAACAATAGGGATTGACCAACCTTTCTCAATTATGTCACATATAGCTGGATCTAGTGACATTAAAAATGTTCTCATTCTAGTCCTTCCAATATGCATAATCGGATTCATCAAAGTGTGGAGGACTAGAAATCAAACTCGCCTCGGAGTTAGACATACTTACAAGCTCACATAGGATCTACCTCTAGGCGATTAAGCCCTTAAAGAGGAACCCGCTCTGATACCAATTGAAATTGTGGTTTGCACCGCTATTGAGATAAGCTTGAAGGTATGCTTATGTCCTAGAGGGGGGTGAATAGGACTTTTAAAATTTTCTTGCGAATTTAAAAACTCAAGAGCATTTACAAAACAATTTACCAATTTAATATATGCAAATGCTAGTAAATTGATCACATAAGGTCTTTCTAAATGATCAACCATACTAAGTGAAGCATTTGATCAAACAGTTGATATGCATGCTTGTACTAATCTTTCAAAGATGGCATATGGGCATTTTTTCAAACATGAGATGGGCATTAGTTAAGCACTCATATGATTAATAAGCAAAGCATAATAATAGACAAAATGCATTCACAATAATACATACAATGTATAGTGGTTCGATGATGAGTCTACTCCACTCCCGGTTCAAGTACTCAACTTCTTTGAGTACACCGGCATTCACTATCAGAGGTTTTAAATGAGGTTCACCTCTCAACCTTTACAACCTACACAAGGTTAATGCCTACACAAGGACTTTCATAAGTCCTAGTCAAGGACAATGCACATATTCTCCCATGTCAGAGGCCTACGCAAGGACTTCCACGTCCTTGGCAAGGACACACACGTCCTAGTCAAGGACAGTGCACATATTCTCCCATGTCAGAGGCCTACGCAAGGACTTCCACGTCCTTCGCAAGGACACACACGTCCTACTCAAGGACAACTCCGAGATTAGGTCACAATCTCTAGACCCCAATCTTAACTAGAAGGGGGAATCAAACAATGGACTCTATAAGCTTAAACACTTACACAAGATGAGCTCCGATTCAGCGCCGTTGAGTAGCTTCAGCTTCCACGAATGCTTCAGCTCCTCTTTCAAGCTCCCACGATCAGCTACCAATGCATATGATGTTCCTAGACTAATGCCAGGTAGGTGGGAGGAGGTGTTGGAGTTCCCTTTGCCTATTCAATATAATGGTGATGATAGGAACTACCAACTTTAAGTATTCAATGGCTATTGATGACCAAGAGATTCAACAAGATGGGTTAGGTCAGCTATGAATACCTTGCTTGAGTTCATTCTTCAAACCGAGCTTTGAATGCTCATTGAAGTGCCATAAATCACTTGGTTTAAATGATGAACTCTAAGTAATGATGAGCAAAGGAAGGTTAGATAATGCTCTTAATTGCCCTTTCCAGTCCTCTTAATGAGTGTGCAAATTTTGTCATTAAAGGCCTCAAGATATGCCTTTATAGAGGCCCAAAAATGAGTACAAACAGATATAAAATGGTCATATTCCGACCTTCCTGGGACCCCCTCCGGCTGGTCGGATTTGAGGTCTGACCTGTCAACCGGCAGGCCCTCGGATGGGTCGGGTAAGTGGTCCAGAAACCACAAACTTGCTGGACATAGTTTAGCATATCCGACCTGCTGGCCGGCTGGTCGGATAGGCAGCCAACCTGCTGTCCGACCTGTTGGTCGGCCGGTCGGCAGGCTTGTCCAAATAGTGTATTCAAAGGGACTCTCTGGACACTTTTTCCCATGTCCGGCCAGATAGACCATCTGACCTGCTATCGGACTGGTCATTTGACCAGTCGGGTTATCAATTTTGTTTCTTCTTTTAAAGCTATTGGTCAAGGGCCAGTGTGACCGACCGGCCGTTCGGCCAGTCGACAGGCCTTATACATGGCCTAGTTTAGGCTGAGTCACAGCCTTCCTTTTAGGTGCACCAACAAAGTGAATTTACATATGTTTTTTCAAGATTGGGCACCTACACATTGAGGGTCTAAGCCTGATCAACTTGACTTGAAACCTATGGATTAAATGGCTAAGATTAACTATGTTTAGAATGCCATAAAACTGAGTGTTTTGGGATCCTATGGGATGTCTATATGCAACTTACCTTTTGAACTTGTTTTGACTTGAACTTGAGTGCGGAAAGCTGCTTCGGTTTCAAGTCATGAGTCTTCAATCTTCGTCGGGGCTCACGAAACTCGACTTACTTAACAATCACAAAATTGACAATACGATGCACTAATCGGTGCACTAACATAATTCACAACTAAATATGAGACAAGTATTATGAGATAGCATTAATATTAAGCATTAAAATGTAACACAGCATTAATATTAACTAAGAGAGGAAAGAAGATCATACTCTGCTAGCCTCGGATCAGAACAAGTCTAATGGAACATGCAACCAGAGCAAGCAGACCCACAAACACCACCTCAAACTAGTATACCCCTTGTGAATTTCTAACTGAATTAACTGGCATGGCAAACTAAGAAGACATTTTTGCTGCAAACTGCAAAATAAACAGCCAGAGCGTCAGAATTTGTGTTGATGCCAATGTCGGAAGTTCTAAATAAAGATCACTACAACAGAAGTAGATAGAACTATTGCACAACTCATCATTATAGATCAATGTTCATAAACTGTCACATCTCTACTAATAAATTACACTACTACAGAGCAGTTAAGAGATACATGTGTTGTAAAGGCAATATCATATGCAAGGACTAAAAAAATCAATACCAAATTAAGTAAACCTAAACAGTTGTTTGCTAAGCCCACACACGTGTGGAGCCATGCCCATCCACATGTAGCCACACATGCCAATATGGAAGATGTGTATGAGATCCCAGCTTTCCATAATTCCATTAAATGAACCAATTGATTGGATGTTCTTGTGAAAAAATCAAGCAGTTTTGCTTCTCAGGTCAGAGATGATATATAAAAGAAATGGATGGTTGATGTAGTTTTCTTCTAAGCATCCATTTGTTTTCTACACAAGTCCCTGTTGAGCTCTTAATTGTGCATATTCTAACCCCAATTCATCACTCATTATGCTTGTTGTTATGGTTTATAGACTAAACTAATGCATGGATTTGTGATTGTAGGGATGAGAGAGAGGAAGCATCAATTGAAGACTTAAAGATGCTAGTTAGAAGCAAAGAAGATCAAAGGGGCTAAGCGTCAAAGAATGAAAGAAAGAAGTCAGAGAAAAGAAGAAAGAAAGCAGAAGAAGGTGCCCACGACCGGTCGTCCCACCGATCGTCCAAGGTCAAGGACCGGTCGTCCGACCGGTCCGCACAAGCAACAGAGGAGACCCAGAGGCCACAACTCTTTGGACTGTTCACGACCGGTCGTGCGACCAGTCCTTAAATTATTTTTTTGGATTGAAAATCCCTGAAACTCACTGGACACTTTTTGCCGTTTTAGACCGGTCGTCCAGTATCTGCGACCGGTCGTCCAGCCACTGCGACCGGTCGCCTGCGTAACGAAACGTGTTCTACAAGTCCCGAAATTCTCTGCGTACTGCGTACTCTTACGCAAAATCTGAAAGTTTCTGAGGTTGCGAAGTCTCCCCACTATAAAAGGACACCTAGGGATCGTTCCTAGGGTATCTTAGAAGAGTTTGAGCAAGGTGGGAGGCGGCGGAAGTGGATTTCGGAGTTCCACAACTCCTTCTAGTTTGTTTTACTGTTTTATGTTTTTCTTAGTTGTTTCATGTTTCCTTGGATCATGAACGGCTAAACCTCTTAGCTAGGGTTAAGAGGTGAAGCTTGTAGTGGATCTAAGATGTTTCAATTCGTTATAAGTTGGTTTTAAGATTGAATTTCATATTTATGAACAATGGTTTGAAGTTTATACAAGTTCTAAGTAGTTTTTCTTAGTCTTATGATGACTCATGGATGTTTGGGAGAATTACTTGAGTTCTTAATTGATTTGTGTTAGTCTAGACCTGTATGATCCGAGGAATTGGAGTACGCTCTAGTACTATGATCTTCATGTGGGAACTTCCTACCAAAGTTCTACTTTTCTGGTTTTCTGAATTATGTATGGGACTGTGCATGTGATTTGATTCAAGTTCAAATCATGATCTAGCTTTGTCTGGTGACAGGACTTAATGATGATCATGATTATGAACTTAGTTTATTGGAATTGCGACTGACCTATGCAATTGAGCATGCTCATCCTAGCTTGCATTGAGTGAATCATATACATTGGCCTTACATATGACACAGTGTTTGTTTTAACAGCTCTACCATCCGGCTAGATAGATCTTAATATCAACTCTAGTTGAGAGAATGAGAAACCATAATGAATTGAGCATCAAGGATTGCTACAAGTAGATCCTTGAACCCCTAGTGCCTTTTTATAATTGTTTACCTTCAAATTAGTTTAAAGTTGTTACTTACATCAATCTCATACAAAATATGGTTGTTAGCTCTCAATAGACACTATTGGATGTGTTTGTGAATTCCTACACAAGTCCCTGTGGATCGACCTCGGTCTTACCGAGTTTATTACTACATCGCAACCCTACACTTGGGGAAGCGAACAGTCCCATCTGATGAAAAGCTCTTACCTCACACCCTTGTGCTATTTTGGCGCATGTGGTTGGCAAGGCACCATGCAAGTGGTTTTGCTAACCTCACCCAAATTTTTTTTTTTTTTTGAAAGTTAACTAGCCTCACCCAAAACTTATGCTTTTGGTTTAAGAATCAGGTCGGTTAGAGATCTGGTGAGCCAAAAATATGCAAAAGAAATGGACAATCAACAATTAATGTAAATGTGTGGCCATTTGATGAGTGGACAGACCTGAATTCTGCACAAGGACCTATGTGTTAACCAATTTTTTCAGTTTAGCTCTGAAAATTTGTGGATTTGGATCTCTCGACATTTGAGGAAAAAAACGAAATATTTGTAAAATCTAATTCTAGAAAATTCATGCCTACTGAAAATTATACAAAATTGATACTCACCGAAAATAATCTTTGCCCTTTACCACCAAATCCACCACCAACCCTTCTTGTAATCACACGGACATTATGTTGAGGCCCAAGTTTGATCTAAAAACCATCATTGTGTATTAGTTGGTCTTCATTAACATGTTTATAGACAACTTAGTAGCTTCTTTTACCAGAGATTTTCATGAGCCCACACACATGATGTACGTCTATACGTGGCCAAGTACCAGACTACTTCAAAACAAGATACTAAATAGCATCAGCTATATCTACAAAGATTTACCCAAAATTGAATGAGAGAATCACTATCCAATACTGCAATTTCTTGTGCTCAGGTTCATGAAGCAAAACCTACACAGAAATGGATTGTCATTTAGGATCAATGAAGGCACACAAAGATTAGCACCAAAGCAGTGAAACACAGTCCTAAGATTACCTAAAAGAAACTAATGTGTACGTATCTATGCCCTTTGACAGTAAATCGAAGGAATGAATAGAGCTTTCT
Organism: Liriodendron chinense; assembly: GCA_003013855.2. NCBI lineage: Eukaryota > Viridiplantae > Streptophyta > Magnoliopsida > Magnoliales > Magnoliaceae > Liriodendron > Liriodendron chinense. The sequence goes on from PVNU02001512.1 coordinate 19,979, forward strand.
ATGTCAAACATGAGTTCCTGTATTAGATAAAAGTCATCTATTCTAGCTTAAATGTAAAAAGGCATACCTGTTGCTGATTCCTGAGTTTGCTTGAAAGCTATGATAACAATTGGCATAACCAAATCAATAGACAATACAAGAAAATTAGTATCTTTTCATTTCAATGGAAGGGTCGGACAAAAGGCAGAATATGAAAAACCAACATGTTTCACAATCTGACGAGTGCAATTAACAATATATCCTTCATGCTAGGGGAAACAATGTTATTCAGGTGTACACATTATTATGAATTAAAGATAAAATAATTGCTTAATTAAATAATTGATAAATTCTCTATATTAGATAGAGTGCACCTGGATGAAGATCAGGAAATAATGAAAGAAGAAATCACGATCACAATACAGTGGAGGCGTGATCCATGATGTTTTCCTGAAGACTATTCGTGCCCTTTTCTCTATCAATTCTGAAATCAATATATTATTGCAACGACAATCCTTGGGATACAACCACCGGACGCCCTATCAGAATTGCCGATTTTACCAGACAAGTGAATGCTGCTCTTATATCCAAGTAACAAAACTGATTAAACTTGAAGAAAAAATCGGGATTTTTCTATGTTAAGAAAGAGAGAGAGAGAGAGAGAGAGAGAGAGAGAGAGAGAGAGAGAGAGAGACTACGGCTGCTGTAATAGGGTTTTCTCTGTGTGTTTTCTTATTCCCGAAAGCAACCAATATAAATAGGACTGACCGGACAGACACGTGGCTACACCTGGCACACACGTGTCTTTTAACATTCTGATTAGTTACAACGTGCTTCCGAGAGAATCGGTCAAAAGAAAGAATCGGTCAAGACAAGAGAAAAATAAAAAAAGGAAAATAAAATATATCAAGTAGACAAGCCCAAGCCCGAGCACGAGCACGACATGCACGACATGATGCAGCGTGGTGGGTGGGCGCGTGTTCGCTCACCTCAAGTGCAAGGCTGCGATGTAGTAATAATTCTAAGTAAGACCAAGGTCGATTCTTAGGGATTGTCGTAACAATTTTAAGTTTTAGAACTAGGATGGGCTAAATTTGGATTTGTGTCGATTGGTGGAAACTAAGAACATAAAACTATCTATTTTATACTTAAATCAGAGAAATAAACACTAGAGCGCCAAGGATCCACTAATAATCATTTACAATGCCAATTTAAACCATTTAAGCTAATAACACAATTGGAATTGAAGTTCTATCCCTATCTAATCGGAATATAGAGCAATCAAATCATCATAATGCATCTAACATAGATGGATCATCCACTGATATTGTTCTCTCATAAACAACTAAGGCATTGGGTGTATTCAATCGCACAACCCAATCCTTCACAAAACAAGCAAGATCACATTCATGATTCTTCCTTAAGCCTTGTCACTAGACTTGATTTAGAAGCATAAATTGAACTTCTATTGAACCAAAATCAATACATAAACAACTATCTCAGATCCAATCAAAAGATAAAAATCCCTTCTAGTTTAGTTCTAGATAAGCTTTTAGGAAACTTAGTTTATAAGATTCCCTAGCATCCAACATATCATGATGAATCTAGGATCTCTACAATGCAAAATCCTATCAATCAACACCTCATTAAGAAATATCAGTAATCAAAACATCCCATTGTAAATAACTAAAAACTTCACAAGAGATAGAAGATTAACTAAAAATACTAACTTTATTTCAAACTAGAACTAGAAGTGTTCTTCATTAAACCAAAAAGTACTTGAACTGATTCGAATTAAGCATAGTAAATAACTAAAAGCTTCACCTCTTAGCCCTAGCTAAGAGGTTTAGCCAACCATTAATAGGTTAAACTAAAACTCAAAGGAAAAACTACTAAAACATAGAAAAACTGAGTTTGGAGGGGTTGCGGCGCTCCACAGTGATCTCCTTCACCTCCCACGACTTCCTTAGCCTTCTATGATATGTTTAGATCCACCCCTAGGTGTCCTTTTTATAGCTTTGGAGCTCCACCATGTGAGAAAATCGTGAAACTGAATGTCCTAGCCACACTAGGAAACCAGAAAATCGCGTAATAGAAAGTGTAGCTTGCTGTCTTCATGTTGCCGACCGGTCAAGACCGGTCGGACCTGTCTAATGGATTGTCCAGAATGTACAGAGGGGTGATCTTCACATGGCTAACCGGTCTTGACCAATCATGGCCCTTTTTCTTTGATTTCTTTTCTTTCTTTCTCTCTTTTCTCCTTCTTTCTTCATCATTCTTTGGCCCACCTTCTTTCATCATCAAAGAGCTTATAAATAAGTCTTTTACCCATCAATTGGGTGAAGTCTCTTTCACATTCCTACATACACAAAACATGCATTAAATTAGTCTTTTAACCATGCAAAACATGCATATAATGTGATGTCATGGGTTGTAAAATGTATAAATTAGAGGCTCAACAACGAGCACGTGCGTGTGTGGTCTATGGTATAGCATACCCAGGAGAATAACAAAAGGTACTCTTACACCCTTATAAATAAAGTAGAAAAAAGGTTCCCTTCATTTTCTAATGTGGGACTATTCCCACTTGCAAAGAACAAGAGAACTTTTTCTCCTATTTCTCTCTCTTTGTTTTTTCAAAAAACATAAATTCAAACCAACAATCCTCCACTATTTTTAAAAGACCAACAGATATACGAGCATCTGACCAAACGTGCATAAACTAAGGTGTCTTTTGGATTTGAACCTTAGCATAGTATGAAATAATCCTTTACCATAGACTTGGTGGATAAAACCTTCAAAACCAAGCTATATAAGCGGTAAGTTCAATAATTCACACACACGTGTGATTGCCACTTTTGTAATGTATCGTATCATGCACTTTTACGGCCATTTGCTTTTCCCTTTTCATGAGCGCTCTAGAGAATTAGTCAAGTTCTCATAGAAGGCGGCCAATCCTTCACACTTATATAGGTGCATCTATTAAGAATGCACTTATGACTTTGCATTCCACCCATAAGGACTATAGAACTCATTAAGAGGTTTGACCTCACCCTCCAATATTGTCACAAGTAGTACATTTAATGGGACGGAAACTTGATTTCCATATTTAGTACTTCACTGAATCACTCTGTAACTCGTTTTTCCCATTAAACCTGTTTTCTGGGATCTCCAGTCATCTAGGTTGGGTTATCATTACAGGCAATTCACTCAATTGTCTTAAGTCCCATTCCTCTTGCTGTTTCATAAACTTTTTCTCTTGCAAGGCCTTTAATTAAGGGATTCGCCAGTTTTTTGGTGATCTTATCGCTATAAGCTCTGATTCCATTGTAGAATCAGAGATAATAGATTATTTCTTAGACTTTCAAGTAATAGCCCCTCCTCCTATAAGAAAAATGTAACCACTAGTTGCTTTACAACCAGAAATTGAATTCCAATCAGCGTCAGAATATCCTTATAATACTGTTAGAAATCTACCATAATGTAAACCATAGTGATAAGTTTTCTTTAAGTACCTTATACTCTACGAATAGCTTCCCAATGTTTATCACCAGGATTACTAGTGAATCTACTTCATTTACCAACAGTATAGGCAATGTCTGGTCTTGTGCAATTCATTGCATAGATTAAACTACCAATGACACTAGTACATCCATTCTGATCCACACTTGTCCTTTTATTGGGATATAAATGAACACTGGGGTCATAAGGTGTACACACAGGTTTGCAATTTTATATTTTTTCAGAATGGATTCAATATAATGAGATTGAGAAAGAATTATCTCATCTTTTTTTCTGATAATTTTAATTCCAAGAATTACATTTGCCACACCTAAGTCTCTCATTTCAAACTTGAAAGATAAGAATGCCTTAGTGTGGTTAATAACCGAGATATTAGACCCAAATATTAAAAGGTCATCTACATACAAGCATATAATCACACTCATGGTCCCATTATTTTTATAATATATACATTTATCCACTTCGTTTATATTAAATCCATAAGATTAAGAATGGAATCGAATTTAGCATGCCACTGCTTAGGTGCCTGCTTTAAACCATATAAAGATTTGACGAGTCTACACACTTTAAAAGGTTGAGTAGGGTTTACGAAACCTTCAAGTTGGTCCATGTAAATTTCTTCATCGAGATCTCCATGTAAAAATGCCATTTTAATATCCATTTGATGTATTAACAAGTTTTGTAAAGATGCAATAGCAATTAATACTCGTGTATGGATGCTATTCCAGAGACAGGCGAATAGGTGTCAAAGAAGTCTATTCCTTCCTTCTGTTTAATCCCTTGGCTATTAGTCTGGCTTTGTATTTATCTATAGAGCCATCTGGTCTTAATTTTTTTCCTAAAGATTCACTTACAACAGAGAGGTTTCTAAACATCGGGTAAGTCTACTAGATACCAAGCGTGATTTGACAAGATGGAGTCTATCTCCACATCTACGGCCTCTTTCCAAAAGGAGGCATCATGTGAGGACATAGCCTCTTGAAATGAAATAGGGTCGCTCTCTACACTGTAAGAGTAAAAATTGGGTCCATAATCTTTAGCCTTCTTAGATTATTATTAGATCAAGAGGTTATGGGGAGAGGCGTTTATTATTAGATTTAATTCCAGATTCTGGAATGTCACCCCCATTAATTTCTGACTTAAAAGAAAATGAATTCTCATAAAAATCCGCATCTCTGGACTCTATATAATTTAATCATGTATGGTTAAAAACCTATATGCCTTACTATTAAGAGCATATCCAACAAATACACAACTCACCGTTTTATTTCCTAATTTTGGTCTTTTATGATCAACTAATCTAACATAGGGGAGATAACCCCAAGTCTTAATGTAATTTAGGTTAGGGGCCCTACCTTTCCACAACTCATATGAAGATTTATCACATTTACTTAAGGGCATCCTATTTAGTATATAGGCAGCCGTCAGAATTGCTTCACCCCATAAGCTATTAGGTAGTCCTGATGAACTGAGCATAACATTCACTAAATCTATTAAAGTTCTATTCTTCCTTTCAGCAACTCCATTTTGCTTAGGAGTATAAGGAGCAGTGAATTGATGTATGATCTCATTGGATTCACAAAATTCACTGAAGGCTAATGAGGTATATTCACCTCCTCTTTCACTTCTAAGGCATTTAATTTTACGACTAAGCTGATTTTTCACCTCAGCCTTATAAGTTTTAAACATATCTAAGGCTTCATCTTTGGACCTAATTTGGTAAATATAATAAAACCTAGAACTTTCATCTATAAAGGTGATAAAATATATATTTCCTCCTCTAGTTTGTGTCTCTTTTAGATCACAAATATCAGAGTTAATTAATCCTAGAAGATCAGAATTTCTTTCTACTGCTTTAAAAGGCTTCCTAATCAACTTGGCTATACTACAATGTTTACATTTGATAGTAGAACTAGAGTCACATAGTTTAGGTATGAGATTTAAAGAACTCATCCTTTTAATATATTTATTGTTAATATGGCACAATCCGCAATGTCATATTTGCACATTATGTACACTAATCATGTAAGCAGAGGAAGAAGAAATATTATTCATATCAATTGATAACTTGTACATACCATCTACCTAGGCTTTACTACAAACTTTCCATTTTTAGAAAAAATAACTTGTCGACATTCGGTAACAACTTTAATACTTGCCTCATCTAACAAATGATGAGATACAAGATTTTTTCTTAGTTCAGGAACATACAATACATCCTTCAAGGTGAGATCTCACCCTGAAATGAACTTGAGAGTCACACTGCCTTTGCAGCTATCTTAGCAGTTGCTGTACTGGCCATATGAACAACTTGATGATGTTGGGACGGTTCATAGGAGTTAAACCATGCTCGGTCCGATCCAACATGTCTTGTAGCTCCCGAATCCAGCCACCATCCCGCTTTCACATTGATAGCACGTCTCCGTGATGATGGCCATCAACTATTCTTCATTATCAGCTTTATCAAAATTTTCAGTTACAGCTACATTGACTTGAGCTTTCCCTTTACAGTTTCTACAGTACCTAGCAAAATGATCTGGAACACCACACACAAAACAACCCGTCTTAGCTTTTATTTTTTTGAACTTCTTGTGAGGTTTTTTCGGGTCATAATTAGGTTTATTATAAGCATTGAACATCTTTTGGGGTTGTTGATTTTTTGAATCTACATGATGGTGGACCTCCATCATCCTTACAATCTTGAAGGTGGACCTCTTCTTGAATACGAATATTAACAATCAACCTTTCCATGGTCAATTCCTCAGTTTTACGTCAAAGTTCCTTCTGGAATTCTTTCCACAAAGGAGGGAGTTTATCAATTACCGATGCAACTAGGTATTGATCATCCACCCTAATCCCTTCCTGTATCACTTCATTGAAGAGAAGTTGGACCTCTTCAGTTTGAACTATAACCGATTTACCATCTACCATCATGTAGCGGTTAAATTGGCTCACAACATATATTTAGATCAAACCTCTTCATTACGATATTTCTTAGTTAAAGCAATCCAGAGTTCCTTAGATGACTTATGATCACAATAAAGATCAAACATGGGGTTTGTGATACATTTAAGAATATGATCTTTACGAAGATCATCATCATCCTCCCATTTGTTCATTTTCCATGTCCGATAGGGTGTTTGCTCGCCTCAAGTGTAAGGCTGCGATGTAGTAATAAAACTAGGTAAGACCGAGGTCGATCCACAGGGAATTGGATAAGAAATTCCAAACTATTCCAGCAACTCAATTTGCAATAGATAAGAGATTCAATTGGAATAATTATGCTAAAACAGTAACTTAATGAAAATCAGTAGTTTAAGGTACTAAGGCATTCAAGGATCCACTTGTAGCAATCCCATGCCAATCCAATCAATCCAAGCAAGATACACAACTAGATTTGAAGTCCTATCTCTCATCTAGTTGGAAAATAAAGCATTAAACACATTCAATCCCATTCAAGTTGAACTTCCAAGTTCTAGTCTCATTCAATCAATGTAAAATTCAAAATCATAGCCTTCGGAGTAACAGCCATGCCTATGGACTATGGCTTGCTCAAGGACTACTATAATTCGAATCTAAACAATCACCATATAATAATCTCAGAGAATTGCAAGGAATCCATGTCCGGAGCACATGAACTCTCATAAAACATCTTAAACTATCAACTAGAAGAACTAGAATAAATAAAAATCCAAACTTGAATTGAAATTACTTGAATTAAACTGAATCAAACTTGAAATTAGCTACAAGCTTCACCTCTTAGCCTTAGCTGAGAGATTCTAGCCGAGCATTGTCATGCTACAACTAAAACTCATGAAAGAAAACATAAAAACTAGAAAAATCGGAGTTTGGAGGGTTGCAGACGCTCCACGACGGCTTTCTCTCTCTAGCACCACGTCCCTTAGCTTCTCTGATACCCTAGGAAGAGCCTCTAGGTGTCCTTTTATAGTGAGGACGCTCGGTTGCGTCGGAATCTTCCAGAAACCGCATAAGGTTACGCAATGCATAGTATCTTTCAGAGCCCAAAATAGCAATTGCCTGTTTTTGTATGTGGCCGACCGGTCGGACGACCGGTCGGACTGGCCTGGCCGACTGGTCACGACCACTCTTTTGGCAGTCTAGTGAGTGCAGATGGGGGTGTTGGCCGACCGGTCTTGACCGGTCGGACTGGGTTGGCCAACCGGTCGGACCTGCTTATGGTCTTATTCCAGTGAGCTCAGCAGAGGGCACCGACCAGTTGGCTGACCGGTCAAGACCGATCGGACCAACTGGTCCTTCTTCTAGTGGTTTTCAAAGGTGTGGCCGACCGGTCGGACGACCGGTCGGACTTGCTATTCTTCTTCTTTTTCTTCTTTTCTTTATTCTCTTTTCTCCCTCTTTCTTCTTCCTTCTTTGGTCCACCTTGGACCTTCATTCACAGGTTCTAAATGGATCCTTTTTGGTCTCCAATTGAGTGAAGTCTGCTCTCATCCCTACAATCACAAAACATGCGTTAGATGGGCCTTTTAATCATGAAAACCATGCATATAATGTGATGTAGTGGGCTATGCAATGTATAAATTGGAGGCTCAACATAGGGTTATAAACTATGAGTATCTGGTTCTTCCTTTAATACGTATAGAAGTTTCTCTTTTCTCAATAGAAACTCTATTTTCTTTTCCCATCTCTTAAAATTAGTTCCATCAAATAAATCAATGGTTACGGTAGTATGGAAAAAATTCTTAGAGGAAGACATCAATTTCTAAAGGCAGATTAAATAAATGTATATAAGAGATCAAATATAATCTGAATAGACAGTTAATCTGATAAACCAGAAGGGTAAGATGATGTCATGCAATTAAGAATATGATCTTTACAAAGATCATCATCATCCTCCCATTCGTTCATTTTTCATGTCCGATAGGGTTATAAACTCTGAGTATCTGGTTCTTCCTTCAATACGTATAGAAGTTTCTCTTTTCTCAATAGAAACTCTATTTTCTTTTTCCATCTCTTAAAATTAGTTCCATCAAATAAATCAATGATTACAGTAGTATGGGAAAAATTCTTAGAGGAAGACATGAATTTCTAAAGGCAGATTAAACAGAGGTATATAAGAGATCAGATATAATCTGAATAGACAGTTATGGGTAAGATGAATCTGACCGTACAACAAGTCAGATTTAATAAAGTATCAAATATTAATGATAGATCTGATTGATTTGAACTATCTGATAAACAGATTTAATTAATTCTGAATTATGAATACATGCATAAACAATAACAGAATATTATATTAATATAATCTCCAACTCTATAATCAACTAGAAAGGATATAACATGCTAACGTCTGATTCTGATAACAGGTTCTTCCAAACGTTCACCCTCCTTCAGGTAAGCTCCCCTTTAGACCTGAAAGCCAAAGAAGAAAGCTAAGGGTGGCCAGTGTTTGGTGGTTAGCCCTCCGAAGCTTAAGTCAGACAGGATTTGATAGTAAGATGAAGTGTGAGACGTGGGTTTTTAGATTTCGTATCTTCATCATCAATGGGTCATCTATTTGTATAGGTCCGGGTGGTCAGGTTTGTTACGCAATCCGTCGAGATCACTGCTGATATTAAGGGATAAGGTGCTTATCCCATTAGTCCTTATCCCTTAGAGTACGGGAATGCATAACCACTTTAGATGTCTAATTGATTACGCCTAATCATAGAGACTCCTCATGATTTGGAGCCGCGAATAGAGACAAGCCCAAAACTGGTCTATACGGGCTGCTGGTACTATAAGATGAAGGACGTCCCTACCAAAGACTAGAGATCAGGGCAGCTCATATCACAGGGATGTCGTCAGTCGATGACCAGAGACCAAGACTATTCGGATAACGAAATATCATCGCTTGTCCCGCACTCACATCCTGCGACTAGTGACCAGTCCTGCTCATATATTCGGGAGTGTGTACAGACGTGTCTACGTGATATACGAGCTGGGACCATAGGAGCTCATTGGTCGAATGATTGGGTCGTGCCTTTACGGAGTCAAAAGGCGCTCGGGGTTCTTGGGTCTTAAACCTCATCGACGACCAACTTTATCAAATAACAGATGCCCCCCAAGTCCGTGGCATTGAGGAGTCTAAGCGAAGGACTTACTTGTCTGCACATGTAACTGCCTAATGCGTTTTTTGGAGGAGAAGCCGTACATGATTGAGCCCTTATTTATGAGCGCCAGCTTTCCACAGCTTTTCGACTTGGATGAAATGAAGCGGCGCCCGCCACATGCCTCCGGAGTTAATGATCGTGCCCGTTCGACTGTCGTACCAAACGAATGGTCGCCGTGTGTCGCCCAAATCTTGAAGGAATGATTGCTTATAAATATACGAAGCTTGCGGAGATTTCTTCATTTGAAAGTTTTATCGAAGGATTTCAAAGAAGTTCTTCTCTCCTTGTTCCTGTCTCCCTCTGGTGTCCCTGCCTCTCTCTGGCGTAACTTTCATTTTTTTCTTTGAGGTATTCTCCTTTCCTTGTTCTCTTCCTTTAACGAAAATGGTGAGAGATTCCGATGATGAGGCTGTCCCTTTGGGGGACGCAACTTTAGATTCTTCTTCTTCAAACAACGTAAGAGTCCCTGCGGGGAGATACTCTGCCTCTGGGTATTCTTCGGTAATGACGGAGGAATGATTAACTGAGTTACGGGAAAGATACCGGATCCCTGACTCCGTCATTCTCCAGTTACCTAGAGAGGGAGAGACTCCGGATTCCCCACCTCCGGGCTGTGTGGCCCTATACAACTATTTTTTTTTATTCTTGGTGTGCATCTTCCCCTTCACCCCTTTATCTGAAATGTACTTCGTATCTACAAAATTGCCCCTGGACAACTCATTGTAAATGGCTGGAGGGTTGTTCTGAGTGCTTTCGTTCTCTGAAAACAAGCCGAAAATGAAGATTTAACCGCCAAAGACTTCCTTAGAATGTTCCAACTCAAGCAGGCTCCTTCCAGTGAGGGTTGGTATTATCTGTGCTCCTAGCACTGAGATAATTGCGTTTTGGGGAAACCCACTTCAAATTACCCTGGGTAGAGGAAATAGTGGTTTTATGCCTCCGAAAATTAAGAATCTGACGTAGGATCCACCCCTGGGTGCCATAACGTGAGTCGCTTCCTTGGTGAAGGTGGGTAAATCTTCATTTTGCCATAATTTTCGTAATAGTCTTAATCTCCTATTTACCCAGCTCTGCTCGTGTTCGTAGGTATTCCGACTGGTGGAAAGATGAGTTTGAAAGGGTGGATTAACGAGAAGATTGTTAAAATCTACAAGCTGTTAGTTAGTGACAGGAATATCGAGTCCACCCTCTCACTCCCACGACTTGCTGCTTCCGGACTAATATCTCAGGAGGAAGTTACCATGGCGAACGTTGGTGAGAAGAGAGGATTGTTGTCCTGCCTGAGGGGTACTAGCTCGAAGAGACAGAAGAAGACGACGGCCGGTCCATCTCATCCATTTGGTCGGTCAGGTGAGCCTACCCGAGGCTCGTAACCATGCGACCCCCTTCCTGAGTTTACGACAGATGCTCCGATGGTTTCTCCAGAGCCGCTGGTTATTGATATCGTTGATAACTCCCCGAGAAGTGATGAGGCAGGGCCAAGTCGTCCCTCGAGTGAAGGGCATCGCGAGCCTGAAGTTGCTCGCGAGTTGATTCCTACTCGTGAGCCATCTATTGCTCAAGATGTGAGCATTGCTGGGCTGGTCGTGGCTCAGCCATCTAGAGTTGGGACATTCAATATCCCGAGTCACTTGCATCCAATTTGCAAGTTTATATTCGACAACATCACCCCACAGACTTTCGGTACTCTTTCCGAGCCTAGTCCCGAGGATCTTTCCCTGGATGCAGGGGTGAGGATGATCCAGGTAAAAATACTTTGAATTCGACTTGTTTTTTGCTTCCTCCCTTTATTTTTTTAATCATTTGATAACTCTTTTACTCCTTGAACAGGGACTGGACCTCATTATACAAATGAGATGTAATATCATCGCTGCTCGCCGTATCATTGATGAGGCTGAGGAGAAGAGGCTCACTCTGGAGAAGGTGGTCCAAGGAAGAGATCAAGTCATCAAATCTTGTGAGACTCTAATCGTGAAGATGAATGAGGACAGAAAAATCCTCATCGAAAAGATCCAGGTCTTGACCAACAGGTATCAGACCTTGGATACGAACTTCGTGAGGCTCATAGAGATGAAGGAGAACATCAAGAAAGAGAGAGAGATTTTTTGCCAAGATAAAATTTCTCTGGAGGAACAGCTCGCTAAGAGCAGGTCACGACTAAAAGAAGTCAGCGACAGCTTGGAGAAAGAAAGGTCTATTCTTGCGTAGCTCAAAGATGATTCCATCCATTAGGAGGAAGAGAGAGTGGCTTACGTCAAAATGTTATCTGAAGAGGGACCTCGAGCTGTCATGGAGTTCCGTACTTCACAGTTGTATGACGACGATCAGCTATAATGAAAGAAATGATCTTTATTCAAACACGATCTGCGTATTTAATACATGAATGTTTTATGGATAATATTGGAGTAGATGCTCCACGTGCTAAGGGTGACATAGCGGTCTTCCTCACATGTCTTTTAGATGATATGTACCTGGTCGCACAATTTTGATAACACAATAGGGGCTTTTCCAATTCGGATCCAACGAACGAGCAGGTGTTCCAAGATTTTGTCTAAGCACCAAATCGCCGAGCTGCAAAGCGATCTATACGCTGTTGGTAAGCTGCTGCTCGAAGTTGGAATACGTCCCTTCTTTCTTCTAAAAGGTCGAGATGAAGCCTCAGACCCTCTTGGTTGCTCGCTAGGTCGTATTGCTCGATTCGATACGAGGGTACTTCAACTTCGACTGGAACAATTGCTTCGGTACCGAATGCCAAAGAGAAAGGGGTTTCTCCAGTTGACGTGCGAGTCGTCGTTCTGTAGGCCCATAAGATTTCAGGTAGAAGCTTTAGCAACATACATTTACGTTCATCAAGTTTAATTTTTAGATGTTGTTTGATAATCTTATTGACTGCCTCAACTTTTCCATTAGCTTGAGGATGATATGGGGAGGTTCGAATTCTTCATATTTTCCATTTTTCACAAAACTCTGAGAATGTAGCGTTGTCGAACTGTTTTCCATTATCAGTGATTATAGTATGGGGGAGCCCATAACAGCATATGATGTTTCTCCATATGAATTTAGTAGTCTGTTTTTCAATGATTGTGGTTAAAGGTTCTGCCTTGACCCATTTGGTGAAGTAATCGACTGTTACAATTACGAACCTGTTCTAGCCTTTTCCGGTGGGTAATGGTCCGATTATATCGACTCCCCATTGGGCGAAGGGCCAAAGGCCATCCATCGATGTCATTTTCTCGGATGACGCGCGAGGGATTGAAGAATATCGTTGGCATTTGAAGCATTTCTTGGAAAATTCGATTGTGTCCGCCTTCATGGTGGGCCAGTAGTACTCTTGCCTCATTGCTTTATATGCTAAAGATCGTCCCTTGGGATGGTTATCGCATGCCCCCTGGTGTATTTCATCGAGAACGCGGTGTGCCTCTTCTGGATGGAGACACCTTAAGTATGGTAAAGTAAAACTTTTACGTAATAATATTACCTAGCAGCACGGTAACGAATTTATCACGCATATTTTATGTCATCTGGGAGTTGTCCACTTTTGAGGTAAAGGACGATGAGATCCATCCAGCATGGAGACAAATGCACTGTGACCACTTGCTCTGGAGCGACTTGATCGATACTCGGAGTATGGAGATGCTCGACAGAAACAGATCGCGTTAAATCAAACTCTAGTGCGGAAGTTAACTTTGCTAGAGAATCTGCGAGCTTATTCTTCTCGCGAGGAATGTGAATTATTTCATATTTGCTTAGCTTTGCAAGCAGGATAAGTACTCGAGATTTGTACAAAGCCATTCGCTCTTCTTTCGCCTCGAATTCACCAAGCACTTGATTGACTATGAGTTGAGAATCACTGTGAATAAATAAATTCTGTATTGCGAGTACATTCGCTAGTTCGAGGCCGACGATCAAAGCCTCATATTCTACTTCGTTGTTAGAGACATGAGTATCGAAACGTAAAGCATATTGGAATTGTGATCCGTCAGGAGAGATTAGGATTAAGCCGGCTTCGCTGCTAGTGGCGCATGAAGACCCATCTATAAAAAGCGACTAGGGTGCCTGCTCACTGGTCGCAGGGTCATTGCTGGAGGTGGAATCAGTGGGGGTCGAATATGTAAATTCAGCGATAAAATCGGCTACAGCTTGGGCCTTAGTGGCGGTTCTTGAGCAGAATGTAATGTCGTGTTCGCTGAGCTCAATTGCCCATTTAGTCAACCGCCCTGATACCTCAGGCTTTTGAAGGACTTGTCTTAATGGATGGTTCGTAGGTACCAATATAGAGTAGGCTTGGAAATAAGGTTGTAGTTTTCGGGCTGCAGTCACTAAGGCGAGAGCTAGTTTTTCCATATCGGAGTATCGAGTTTCAGCATCCACCATTGCTCAACTAACATAATAAATGGGCCTCTGAACCCCAGAGTCTTCTCTTATTAAGGCGGCATTAATGGCCGTGGAGGATACAGATAAATAAAGAAAAACTGTTGGTGTGGAACATGTTTGGATAAGATAGGAGGCGCGCTCATATATTGCTTTAGTTGCTGAAATGCCTCCTCACACTGTTGGGTCCATACCCAATTGGTTTTTGCAATAGTGCGGAGAAGCTTAAAGAAGAGAAGGCACTTATCAGAGGCACGCGAAATAAACCTATTCAACGATGCAATGCGACCAGCCAATCGTTGGACATCTTTGAGAATTGATGGAGACTTCATTTCAATCAAGGCTTTTATCTTCTCGAGATTTGCTTCGATCCCCAGTTGATCAACCATGAATCCAAGAAATTTTCCAGCAGAGACCCCGAAGGCACATTTTTTTGGATTTAACTTCATCTGGTACTTCCTCATCAAGTCAAAGGCTTCCCGGAGATCTGCGAGATGATCATTAGCCGCGATGCTTTTCATGAGCATGTCGTCGACGTAAACCTCCATATTCTTGCGAATTTGTGCAGCGAACATTTTGTTGACCAAACGCTGATAGGTGGCCCCTGCATTCTTGAGATCGAAAGGCATTACTTTATAGCAATATAAGCCTCAATCAGTGGTAAAGGCAGTATTTTGACGATCGGGCGGATGCATCATGATCTGGTTGTAATCAGAATAAGCGTCCATAAAGCTAAGCAGGGCATGCCCTGCTGTTGAGTCGACCAATTGGTCGATGCGGGGAGTCGGGAAACTGTCATTTGGGCACGCTTTGTTCAAATCGAAGTAATCTACACACATCCTCCATTTACCATTGGCTTTGTGGACAAGAACTACATTCGCGACCCATTCTGGGTAGTCAACCTCTTCGACGAAATTGACAGCCAATAATTTTTCAACGTCAGCTTTAATCACCATTTGCCTTTCAGCCGTGAACGCTCGTCGACGCTGATGAATGGGTTTATGCTTTGGATCAACATTTAGACGATGGCCCACAACGTTGGGGTCGATACCTAGCATGTCTTCATGAGACCAAGCGAATACATCTTGATATTCGACTAGGAAATTGGTCAAGTTTGCTCGAAAGACACAGCTTAGAGAGGATCCGATGTAAACCTTCTTGGAGAGATTATCTTCGATGAGTCGATTTCGACTGTGGACTCTTGGGGTCCCTGATTGATGACCATCCTCCCTTGGGTCTAATGCTGTTGCTATCGGGGGATTCGCTTGGTCTCCTGTGATCGTCATAATAGGAGCTGCTTAGACATTTTTTCGATCTTATACCGCGATTTTGTAGCATACTCGAGCTTCCTTTTGGTTCCCTCATACTACCCCGACTCCGCTTGGAGTTGGGAATTTAATGCATAGATACAGGGAGTGTAGGGCTGATCCTATTTTGGTGAGCGAGGGTCGACCCAAAATAGCATTGTATACTGATTTTCGATCGACCACTAGGAAGTTGACGAACACAGTGGTTTTTGCTAGACTTTCTCCAAATGTAACAGGAAGGTCGATGCTCCCTTCTGGTGTTATAACTTCGCCCTCGAAGCCAACGAGGGGGGTGGAGATAGGTTTGAGTAAATTTCTAGCGAGTGCCATTTTATTGAAGGCTTCTAGATAAAGGACGTCGGGAGAGCTACCTGTATCCAACATAATACGACAAGTTAAATAGTTTGATACCTTTAATGCGACCACGATGGAGTCCTCATGAGGGAAATGAATTCCTTCAGCATCTTCAAGAGAAAAAGAAATTGGGTGATGGCTAGGATTTGGTGTATCGGACGATTTTTCCAGCCAATAAATATGTTGAGGCTTCTGAGAAGCCTTTCGAGCATATGCTTTCCTTAAAGCTTGAGAATCTCCCCCGCAGGCTGGGCCTCCAGCAATGGTCTGAATTTCACCAGTGGGTTCTGCATCTTCCTGTGGAGGATGATGTTGAGGCGACCTTTTTCTTCGTGATGAGGTATCGATTCTTTTAGGCGACCGATCATGTCATGCAACGTAATCCCGGAGATGTCCCTTCCGAATGAGAGCTTCAATTTGATCTTTCAAAGATATGCAATCTTGGGTATTATGCCATGATCTTTGTGGAAATAGCAAAACTTCCTCTTGTCTCTTTTTTTTTTAAGATCTGACTTGATCCTTGGAGGCCATTTTACATAAGATTTATGCTTTAACTCCATTAATACTTTCTCAGGAGATTGATTGAGAGGCATATAGTTGCGATATTTACCAAAGTCAGGCTTCTTAGGGGAGCGATCCCGCCGATCACACCGATATTTCCTATCAAAGGAAGGGATCTCCTCAGATTTACATTTCTTCCCTTGTATACCGTGATGAGCTAAAGCAAATTCACTGCATTAATGTATTTTTTAGCCTTGGCCTAGAATTCAGTCATGGTTTTAGGAGGGTTTTTATTCAAGGCGAATCAAAATTTCTTGCTTGTGATTTCTGCTATAAGGGCAGTGAGGCCTTTGTCTTCAGTATAACCTTCAGTTTGGACGGCTTCGGCTGTAAACCGAACTGTGAACTCCTTAATTGTTTCTCCATATTGCTATTTTAGATCCGATAGATGAGATGCAGGCTTTTTGGTACGGATACTTTCCATGAGCTGAGAGAGGAAAAGATCCGACAATTGGGAGAAAGACTTTATAGACCGAAGTTTTAAGCCTTGAAACCATGTACGCGCTGCATCCTTTAGAGTTAAGGAAAAAGCCCTGCACATAATTTTCGAACTATATCCCTCTAACTCCATGAGAGACCTATACGTCTCCAAATGTTCGAGAGGATCACTGATACCAGTATATGTGACAATGCTAGGCGTTTGATATTTTCTAGGCTAAGGGGCCTCCATTACCTCGCGGGTGAAGGGGGGTTCAGCTTGATAGATTGATGCAAAAGCAGCAAGTGGGAGGTTGGATCGATATCATTGTTCCATATCGGCGAAAAGATCTTCGATTCTCCTGAGATCTCCTTCCCAAGGTAAAGTATAACTCGACGTTTCGACACCAGATCCCTGAGATCGTTGTTGCCAAGGGGTACTGGAGTGGATAGATTGTGGAGGAGGTGCTGGAGTTTGATTGCCGAGTGGCATGCGATTCGAAGGAGGATTTCGTTGAGCTCGTGGTTCATTTGCAGAATGTCTGGAAGCTACTGGTGCAGATCGTAGTGGCGGTCCTTCTGGAGGTTGCTGCGATTCGGGAAAATGCTGATTGAACCGATTAGATAAGGTTTGAAGCCCAACTTTGAGGGTAAGGAGTGTATCTCTAACGAAACGCATTACACCATCGTAGCCACCAGATATATCGTGAAATAGATTTTGTGACAGTAGGTTGGGCTCTTCCGGGGGAATCCCTGTCGAAGCAGTCTGAGGGAGATTGGGCGTTGGTTCAGGGACGTCAGGCGGAGGTAACATCTGCCTTGAAGAAGAAGGATGAGTGGTCTTCTTAGGAGGCATAGTGGGAAGTAACAATCGGTGATGAGATTGGATTGAATTCCGGGAAGTTCCCACAGACGGCGTCAATCTGTTAACGTTTGATTCTGGTAATAGGTTCCTCCAAACATTCACCCTCCTGAAAGCCAAAGAAGAAAGCTAAGGGTGGCCGACATTTGGTCGTTAGCCCTCCGAAGCTTAAGTCAGACAGGATTTGATAGTAAGATGAAGTGTGAGATGTGGGTTTTTAGATTTCGTACCTTCATCATCAATGGGTTTTTGTACAAGTTCGGGTGGTCCGGTTCGTTACGCAAGCCATCCAGATCAGTGCTGATATTAAGGGATAAGGTGCTTATCCCGTTAGTCCTTATCACTTAGAGTAAGGGAAGGCGTAACCACTTTAGATGTCTAATTGATTACGCCTAATCATAGAGACTCATGATTTGGAGCCGCGAATAGAGACAAGCCCAAAAACTAGCCCATACGAGCTGCTGGTACTATAAGACGAAGGACATCCGTACCAAAGACTAGAGATCAGGGCAGCTCGTATCACGGGGATGTCGTCAGTCGACGACCAGAGACCAAGACTATTCGGAAAACGAAATATCATCGCTTGTCCCGCAGTCACATCCTGCGACCAGCGACCAGTCTTGCTCATATATTCGGGAGTGTGTACGGATGCGTCTACGCGATATACGAGCTGCGACCATATGAGCTCATTGGTCGAATGATTGAGTCATGCCTTTACAGAGTCAAAAGGCGCTTGTGGGTCTTGGGTCTTAAAACTCTTCGACGACCAACTTTATCCTATAACATAACAGATCAAAGAATTTATATTAACAAAATAAGTTAATAGTGCACTCCGAATTTTTTTTATAATAGTCTTCAGATTGTTATTCAAAAGTAGACAATAATATGAATTATAGATAAAATAATTGCTGAATTAAATAATTAATAAATTCTCTATATTAGATAGAGTGCACCTGGATGAAGATCAGGAAATAATGAAAGAAGAAATCAAGATCACAATACAGTAAAGGCGCGATCCATGACACTTTCCTGAAGACTATTCGCGCCCTTTTCTCTATCAATTCTGAAATTGATATATTGTTGTAGCGACAGTCCTTAGGATACAACCACAGGCCGGCCTACCAGAATTGCCGATTTTACCAGACAAGTGACTGATGCTATTATATCCAAGTAACAAAACTGATTAAACATAAAGAAGAAAAATTGGGATTTTTCTGTGTTAAGAAAGAGAGAGAGAGAGAGAGAGAGAGAGAGAGAGAGAGAGAGAGAGAGAGAGAGAGAGAGAGAGAGAGAGAGAGCAAGGTTGCAGCTGCTGTAATAGGGTTTTCTCTGTGTGTTTTCTTATTCCTAAAAATAACCAATATAAATAGGACTGACCGGACAGACACGTGGCTACACCTGGCACACATGTGTCTTCCAACGTTCTGATTAGTTACAACGTGCTTCCGAGAGAATCAGTCAAAAGAAAGAATCGGTCAAGAGAAGAGAAAATATATATATATATATATATATATATATATATATATATATATATATATATATCAAGTAAACAAGCCCAAGCCTGAGCATAGGCACAACACGCACGACACGACGCAGCACGGCGGGCAGGCGCGAGCGCGCATGTGTGGTCTTTGTTTTTTCAAAAAAACATAAATCCAAACCAACAAACAATACAGGGACAATAATTTTAAAAGTCACTGTCTCAGCCTAGCTGCTGTCTTCCATTGTTTTCATCTTTCTTTTCCTTTAAATCTCCTTTTACTTCCACAAAAGAAGTTGCGGCCATGCGATATCTCTCTGGAGAAAAAACAACAATTTTAAAAGTCACTGTCTCAGCCTAACTGATGCTCACTTCTCCAATTTTTGGTTTTAGTGATTTTTTGTATCATGCTCTAAAAAAAAGAAAAAGGAAATAAAGGTAAAAACAGGAGCCAAAAGCTAATTCCAACCTTGGTGATCTTGGATATGGTATTTTTAGGGGGACTGCTTATTCAATAGCTCTTTGGCAATCTCCTCAGGCAAATAAAAAACTGCTCCTTGAACCTGAAAATATAAGCATTTGTAATTAGTTATTCACATATGAACCAAACTTGACTCATCAATTAAATAAGCATCCAGGTCCAAGACTGGTCTACCAAGCCTGCTAGCCAAGTAATCATTCCAAAAGAGTTAAGCATGTCAATGTGTTGCTTATGGATTGCCTTGGATTTGGAAGCTTCCTGACATTAAGGCATACATATATCAGATTTTCTAAGTAAACTAACCACAATGAAAAAGACCACTAAATAATCATAAAAAGTTACGAAAGTCAAAGAAGCAGGAGCATTGTTTTCTCCTATTTCTTGTAGTGCGAACATAAACACATACACATGCTACAGTTGTGCGCACTACTTCCATCAATGAAGCTAGTAAGCTTGCAACTGTATCCTTTTCACCAGTTCTATTAGATAACAAAGAAACCTTGGTCCTTGTAGCTACAAAAGAGAAGATAGCAATCACATCACAACATGTATTGTATTGAAAGATATAATATCCATCAGGTATAATGCACAGCAATGTCCTACTGTTCTTCACCAGTGAATACTTTCAAATCATAAAGAGGAAAAAATGATAATACTGCAAGTATATTAACCCTCTTCAACAGCTTCCCTTGTAGCATTTAAAGCATATCTAACCCCATCTTTCTTCTCTCCAACTTCTGCCTCATTGGCCCCACCAATCTTTAAAGGATATGGTCAGTTACAACAATAAGAGGCCCATTACCCATACCTACAATATAAGGGATATGAATAGACCTTGAGAACGGCAATGCCTCCTAAGAGCTTTGATAACGGTTTTGTTGTTCCAGAAGATACCCAAATCACATCGATTAGACTACCATAATCATCTTATTTTAATTGTTGAATTTGGAAGAACACTTCCTATTTCTTGAGTTCCCACAAGAAATATAAACATAAGGAAAAGCATTCCCCAGCAGGGAAAAAAAAGGAAAAGGAAAAAAAACGAATGCTTGCAATTCCATTCACTTGTGAATCCAAACAGAGCACAAGGAGAAGTGAATACCAAGAATCCATGTGTCGTTTAGGCATTCCATCGAACACATGGTGGGTGTCCTTCATGCTCCCAGAGAAATCCATCTTAAATTAAACCCCAGCTTCACAAATTCAGACCATCCAATAAAAAAAAACAGAGAGAGAGAGAGAGTGAGAAGAAAACTCACTATTGCCGCTCGTCGCTACTGTCAATGATTGCATCGACAATCATCACTTCCGTCGATTCCATAACCCCCACACCGTCGATTCAAACCACCCAAAATCCCCAATCGCCGTTGTCTCCATTGATTCCAATGAGCATTGACGCTTGTCACTGCCGAAAACAACCCCCATTCCTGCCTCACACCCACGGCGATCTGAACCGTGTCCACCACCACCATTAGATCCAAGCAAATCCATCATAGCAGCAGCAGAAGAGCACCATTGACTCTAGAAGTGACCCATCACAGCGGCGATCTCTAGTCCCTGAGCCCATCGTGTCCGATTTTAGTAGAAAGAAACTGGAAAAATTCGAAATCGAGAGAGAGAGAGAGAGAGAGAGAGAGAGGGGGGGGGGGGGGGGGGGGGGGGGGGGGGGGGGGGGGAGCTTGAGAGGGAGAGTCGAGAGGGGTTCTGAGAGGGAGCGTGAGAGAGGGAGATCCCTTTCTAAATTTTTATTTTTTTCAAGTCCGCACTGTGCGTTTTCAACCTATGTCCATTTTTAATCCAAATGAGTTTTGGCTAGGGATGCTGCCACCTACTCTGTGGACCTCAGTATGATGTATCTGTTTCATCCACACCATCCATTATTTTTTAAATATTATGTTAGGGCTTGATTCCAAAATCGAGGCAGATTTAAATCTCAGGTGGACCACATCACGAGAAAACAGTAGTGATTGAATGTCCACTATTAAAAACCTCCTAGGGCCCACTCTAATGTTTATTTCACATCCAACCTCTTGATTAGGTCATACAGACCTGGTTGTAGGGGAAAAACAAATATCAGCTTGATCCAAAACTTTCTTGGCCCCTAAGAAGCTTTTAATGGTGGGCGTTCAATTAACATTGTTTCCTGTGATGTGGTCCACTTGAGATTTGGATCTACCTCACCGATCACTAACCAGTGGCTAGTTAAGGTCGCTAGCTAATCCACGGATACTACCCTAACTGTGTGAGTCCAAGTTAATATATTTTATATATATTTATCCTGTTCATCTGTTCTTAAATATCATTTTACGATGTCATACCAAACCTTAAGACTTAAGATCCAAATCTCAACGGCTAGATTAGAGTTTAGGGTCCAATGATTGCACATTTCTTGGATTTTCATGAGGTCAGCAAGTCGCAATGCAATTTTGAACAAAACATTTGGCTCAATTTAGAATTCTGATCCAGTTACTTTATTCTACTCATCAATATCTTCGATTTGACTGGTCACTCACCTCGATCGGATTTCGGATGAGAAAGATATTGGGCAGATAAGATTGATCAATAATATGATGGGTCATATCTTACGATTTAACAGTTAGATTTAAGTAAAATTTAATCTAAACATTTGAAGTCATTTAATTACTCTTCAATCTTGATCGATTAGATTGTCAAAAATCTGTCTAGATCTAGACAAACTGATCGTGCCCATTTAAAGAGTGTTTTGGACAGATTTGATTCGTTTCAGGTCAGATTGGGCTGAATTTTGTTCTATAACCTATTTAGAACATTCCAAATATATCTGACCATTCATATCAACTTTAAGATTTCCTGATCATAAAATTTGATCAATCTCATCATTATAAGTTATTCTTGCAATTACACATCATTATACTTGGGCCATCATTTTTGGTACAAGTGAACTTGTGGGTATGCATAAACTAATCCGATAGGTAGGTAACTCAATGACTGTAATTTTTTTATTTTCAACCATTCAAAAAATGTCCACTAGTAAATTTTGTCCACTCATTTCAAATTTCTCAATTTTTTTCAATCTCAAAAATTCATTTTTAAATATTTTTTTTCGAACTTCTCAATTTTTTTAAAAAAACCTCTATTTTGTTTTTTTCAAAATCTCAATCTTTTTTTAAAATCTCAATTGTTTTTTTTTTTAACTTTTGAACTTTTTTGAACTTATTAAAAAAAAAAATTTCAAAATTGTCAATTCTATTTAAACATATCAATTTTTTCAATATGCAAAATTTTTTAAATGTTTTTTTTTTAATCTCAATTGTTTTTTTCAAACATTGTAAATTTTTTTCCAAACATTTAAACTTTTTATGTTCTCGAAGTCATAATTTTTTAAAATATTCAATTTTCTTATTGAAAATGTTAATTTTTATGTGAAAACCTCAGTGATTTTTTAAATCTTAATGTTTTTTTAAAATCTCAATTTTTCTCAAATATTGTCAATTTTTTCAAGATGCCCATTTTCTTTTTTCAAAATCCTAGTTCTTTTTTTTTTTCAAAATCTCAATTTTTCTAAAACATTGATAAATTTTTCTTTCGAATTTTTGAACTTTTTTTTTTCAAAATCATAAATTTTTTCGAGGGATTTTTAAAAAATTGGGATTTTTGTTTTTAGGGGGGATTTTCGAAAACTCGACGGTTATGGAGCGTCGGCGTTTTCCCGCGTTAATTTCGATTGTAATAATTCGACGGTTATTAGCCGTCGAATTTGGGCCCTGAATTCGACGTCTTTAGACCGTCGAATTTTTTCGCGCATTAATTTCGGCTGTGATAATCGACGGTCATTACCCGTCGAATTTGAGGCCCTAAATTCGAGGCGTTGGACCGTCTAATTTTTCTGCAGGTTAATTTCGACTGCAATAATACGACGGTCAATGAATTTTTCAGTGCGGTAAACTCGACAATTATCGACTGTCGAATTGCGTAGACGAATTTATCGCTTTTTGACTTAGTGAATTATTCATAGCATAAACCAATTGTGTGATTTGAATACCCACCTTGATACTCCCGTTTCTTATTCGCCAAGTTATCTTGTTTTAAGAAATAAGTGGGTTATCAACTCTTCCGAAATCTAGACATTTCAATTAACCTACTTCCCACTGTCAATCACTTCTCAAATTTAAATCCTGATCTATGATTATACACCGTCGAATGCTAGAACCAGTTCCTTCCTCTATCTATTAAAGGTGACATTTCATATCTAGATATTTTATACCATCAATCAAGCACCAAAATTTACCCAACCATTTACCTATCATGACTATATGTTTTTCCTAATTTTGGTCCCGAATCATCACGCAAGGACCATTAATTGAGATCAAGTCCGTTTTAGCACCCATTAGGCCGTTTTTCAAGATCGGACAATCTAGAATATGGATCACCAAGAAATTTACGTATTCTAACTCTACTCTTTGAGCTTAATAAGAAGAATGGATTGGAATTGATCAAAGATCACCCGAATGTTGTGATTTGAAAAATCCACCTCAAGTTGGTTGTTACACAAGTCCTCACGCCCACACCTTATTACCTATGAACGCACGCACCTCTCTTTTATTCCCAACACCTAATACTCACGCCCACTCCCTAATCTAACCCCTCATACTGTTCGCTCGCCTCAAGTGTAAGGCTGCGATGTAGTAATAAAACTCAGTAAGACCGAGGTCGATCCACACGGAATTGGAAAACAGGTTCTAAATTATTCCAGCAACTCAATTTTGCAATAAATAAAAGGTTCAATTGAGCAATTAGGCTAAAACAGTAACTTGATGAAAAACAGTAATTAAACTCACTAAGGCATTCAAGGATCCACTTGTAGCAATCCCATGTCGATCCAATCAATCCAAGCAAGATACACAACTAGATTTGAAGTCCTATCTCTCATCTAGTTGGAAAATAAAGCATTAAACACATTCAATCCCACTCAAGTTGAACTTCCAAGTTCTAGTCCCATTCAATCATGTAATTCGAAATCATAGCCTTCGGAGTAACAACCATGCCTATGGACTATGGCCTGCTCAAGGATTACTATAATTCGAATATAAACAAACAAACATGATAATCTCAGAGAATTGCAAGGAATCCATGTCCGGAGCACATGAACTCTCATAAAACATAAAAAACTATCAACTTTGGGAACTAAAAGATGCAAAAATCCAAACTTGAAGTAAAATTACTTGAACTAAACTGAATCAAATATAAAATTAGCTATAAGCTTCACCTCTCAGCCTTAGCTGAGAGATTCTAGCCAAGCATTGTCATACTACAACTAAAACTCATGAAAAAGCTAGAAAACACAGAAAAATCGGAGTTTGGAGTGTTGCAGACACTCCACGTCGGCTTCCTTCCTCTCCCACGACGTCCCTTAGCTTCTATGATGCCCTAGGAAGAACCCCTAGGTGTCCTTTTATAACTAGGACACTCGGTTGCGTCCGAAACATCCAGAAACCGCGTAAAGTTACGCAATGCGTTGTGTTTTTCGGAGCCCAGAATAGAAACTACCCGTTTTTTATATGGCCGACCGGTTGAATGACCGGTCGGACTGGGCTGGCCGACCGGTCTGGATCGGTTGGACCTGTCCTTTGACAGTCCAGTGAGTGCAGATGGGGGGGCCGACCTATTGGCCGACTGATCTTGACCAGTCGGACTTGGTTGGCCGACCGGTCGGACCTGCTTATGGTCAGTCCAGCAAGCTTCCAGAGAGGTGGCCGACCGGTCTTGACCAGTTTGGCTCCTTTGGCCGACCGGTCGGACCTTTTTCATTTCACTTTTTCTCCCTTTCTTTCCTCCTCTTTCTTCTTCTCTCTCCTCTCCTTGCTTCCTTCTTTCTTTGGTCCTCCTTCAACCTTCATCCAATGACTCTAACTGTCCCCTTTTGGTCTCCAATTAGGTGAAGTCTGCTCTCATTCCTACAATCACAAAACATGCATTAGAGGGCCCTTTTAATCATGAAAACCATGCATATAATGTTATGTAATGAGTTAGAAAATGTATAAATTGGAGGTTCAACACATACATCTACAGAGAGAGAGAGAGAGAGAGAGAGAGAGAGAGAGAGTTCACCATTCTTTCCTTATCCTTCTTCCATCTTCTTTCTCCATCTTCTACTCCAAGCCTTCGAAGAATTCATCATTCTTCTTTAAGTTAAGTTCTTCATCTAAAACCAAGGTGAGAATTCTTTTTAAGTATAATAGGATCTTTACATGCTTTTGATAGTGAACGTTATGCCTTACATTTTGTTATCTTATTGCTTTTTAAAGGTTATATTGATATAGTTATGATGTATATGTTAATAAACACAAATTACTGAAAAAAGGAAGTTGGATTTTGGACATAGATACTCTAGGACGCCTTATTCCCATCACTTGGTGATGTGGACATATATTTGATAGAAAAGACGGATGTGATGATGTGGTGTGGTTTTAGACATGAAGAAGTGTAATCGCCTTCATAGGAACCACCATTCTCACCATGTTGAAAAGGAAATTATCTATAAAAGGCCTAATGAAGCTTTTATAATTTATGTATTTCGGTATTGAATGTGATGTGGATGAACCTTCATTTATGGTGGTGTATATTGGGACTACCAGGTTAAGAGATTACCTTACCTTGAGACGATGCTATTAGACTGTCCGGTTAAGTGGTCGCCCTGGCTGTAGTGGTGATATCAGACTGCCCGATTAAGTGGTTGATAAATCAATTTTCTTTTATTCTTTAATTTGTTTATGGATCTTCATAATGCTATGGGTAATCATGTGTTGTCATGAACCTTAGTGACATGGCCTATCATCCTTGGTGGAGATGCGTTGGGTGCAGCTACTTTAGTGCATGATGAACCATGGGGATGGATATGGTAGAACGTAAGGTTGGTCCCCTGTGTTAGTGCACTTTTCTGTGGCATATTAGTGCACCTTATTTGTCAATCACGTGTTTTTGAGTTATAATGTCGGTTGAGCCTTGACAAGCTGAAGACCGAAGATTCACGTGGACCAAAAGCATCAAGGAAGAAGAATAGGTAAATGAGATGCCTTGGTGACCCTAACCCTTTAAACTAAAACACCCTAAACTTTTAGATGACTTGAACCACCTAGGAAAACCCTAAACTACCAAAAAAAAGGGCCAAAGGATGAATTACATCCGTAGCTATAGAGTTATAGCTACGGATATAATTCGTAGCAGGCCCATAGCCAGTCCGTAGCCATAGGTATTGAAGCTATAGCTACGACTTATATCCATAACCATTCATCTATCACTACGGATATAAACCGTAACTGAAAACGCATTCATTCGTAGCTATAGCATTTCAAATTAGAAAATCTCTAAACAATTACAGATATAATCCGTAGTGATTTTCTTTATAATTAAAATAAATAAATTACAATAATGGCCTGTAGCTGTTGCTTGTACATGCCCTGATAGATTGACCCATTTAAAGCTTATATAAATAAAAGACTTCACTTACAAACTCATCTAAGTTAATATAGATAAAGAATAGTAAAAGTGCGCAAGAACCTTTCAAGAACCTTTAAAAAACCATTGTCCGAGATCCTCGTAAGTACCTTTCAGAAACCATTGTCAAGTAATTTATAAGTAAAGAAATTGGCAGCAAAAAAAAAAAAAAAAAGTTGTTGCCTACTGTATGACTTTGCATACCCAAAAGAATCTTGAGAGGGAGACCACCACCAACACTATACACAATTTACAAGTCACTGAATATACATCCCATTTGGGGGAACTAAAGGCACCAACTAATCCCGCATACATGCTGATAGAGAATCGTATGTAATTAACACTATGAGTGAAAATTCACTTGCCTTGGCAAAATGTAATAAGGTTCTCTACTTGTGAAGGGGGAAAACGAGTCCTATCAAGAAACACTTGGGTAATATTTCCTATATAAAGATTGCAAACCTCTCAGTTACTTCTTTTCTTCTTCTCCTTTATCTCAAACTTCACTACATTTTTTGTCTGCATTGACAAAAGGAATAAATAAACATAAGATTTAAACTACCCAAGGTCCCAGAAATGTGGATTTCCAAGCAGAAAAGAGGTTGCCAAACATAAGAATTGAGAACTACATTTTCTCCACAAAACTCTGTTACAATCAAAAGAAATGAAAATCCCAATAAAACAAAAACCAGAGAAATCGCATGTCTCCAAAAAATCCTTTAAAATCTACTTAAGAATCCTTTCAGAGTTAAAACCATGAAAAGTGGGGGACAGTTTGGTAGCAATTTTATATTCATGAAGTAGCACACAGTAGCGGTAAAAGAGTTAAAACCATGAAAAGTGCAGCTTGTATCATGACATTGTATAGATGCTAGCTTGATCATTTCGGATGTGTTTGGTTGCAAGAAATATCATGAGATTTCATGATATTTTGCAACAAATTAGACTGATTAATCATAACATAGCATGGAATTTCATGATGTTTGTTACAACCAAATGCAGCCTCAAGTAAGTAAAACTTCTTGTTAGGTAATAAAATGAATCAATTATTGTTTTCTAGTCTTTAAAATAATTCGACAATACTTTCTTTGAGAAATCTATACCTGCAGCCCAGTCAATTCACTAAGCCCCAACCATCCCACATCTTAGCAGTACCCATAGGCTGAGAAACACTTAACGACACATTAACTTCTTCCCCAACCATTTAAACAGCTAGAAGGATCACAACAGCCTTGGCATTTAAGGCAACGAACCAGTGACTGAGAAAATGCTGCCCAAGCAGAACCTGAGCATCATCCCTGCACAAAACTGCTAAGAATTCCCTTTTAGAACCTCCCAACATTAAGCCTGCAGCTGTCACAAGTCAATCTACTATCTCACCCACCATACTAACAAGTTTCAGCTGATGCTACACTGCTGAACATGCCATAGCAACTGAAGCTCAAACAGAACATTGCCACCACAGCCCACCTCAATTATGGGCTGCAATCAGACCAACCTTCCAGCTAGTTTTTCATGTAGATCTCAGACTCCTTCATGAGAGCCCTTTCCACTTTGATGTGTTTGCAGTGAACCCTTCCTCTGAAGCTTCAATCGAAGGTCTCTAGCACCAACTTTGGGATCTTTATATTGTTACATCAAAACAATCAACAACATCATAAACAAGTTCAACCAAATAGAACAAAAGTAAGAATTTGGTTGTAACTACGAGTATCTCACATAAATCAGAGTTGCTTGAAGTGAAGCTGAGTAAAAATATTTTGCCAACGTCTCATTTGTGAATTCATATAAAGTCCTAATGTAAGGGATTGCCTATAGGAGCAAAAAAATTAGGGTCAGCTTCCAAGCCACTGATATGACACACTTCACAAGAATCACAACGCAACCAAGTCATAGTTTTTTTTTTATGGCCAGATAGTTCTCGTTCTATTCGTTAAAAGGAAAATTGAGTGTTGGCTACCTTTCAACCATTTGCTGAGACCCTACTCCAGTTCTCAATGCCAGATTCGAGGGCCAAGTGCCTGCACTCCATGTCGATCTCTTCCAGAGTTTCAATGTGCTCGCTTACAAAGCTAGAATTTGAGATGGGATTAAGTGTCAAAAAGACTAAATTCAGTCCAATTACAACCTTACAACTCTGACAAAGGACCTTAAGAATTAGTGAGTAGCAATGACATTAAATTTTGGTGTGGGTCAACATTACTAATGAACAACCCTGCAAGCATGATCAGATGATCATTCGATCATGGGGCCATCCACTAACTGTTAGGTGCGGGACTAGCAACCAACCAAGAGATGGTTCCACACCTAACTCCATAACCACTGTGAATGAATGGTTGATGTCCACTCCACACTAAATTCAACAACCTAAATGCAGAAAGCTTCACAATCACTTTGTCCGTATAGGGCTTCAAACACTGTACAGGCCCAGCCCAGCTCAGCTCTAGCAAAACCAAATTCAATGTCATGAAGCGGAAACACCAAAACAGGTCCTATTATAGACTTTTAAAAACAAGGTGCTATCTTTAAAAAAATAAATAAAAAGAAAAACACCAAAACAGGTCTTATTCAAGATTTTTAGTGATTCCAAACGTGGCCTAAAATATAACCAGACATTCGAAGAAAAAAAATAAAGAAAAGAAAATATAACCAGAAATTCAGATTCAACGAAAAGCATGGCTACTTACCTTCCAACAAGCTGAAAATATATGTGGAGCATTAACTATATAATATGTTTCTGTCTTCTATGGATAATTCAAATCATCGATAGTAGATATAATGGTCAATATCTGCATTGACAAAACAAACAAAGAAATCTTAACAAGCCTTCCATGTATTCACAAGCAAATTAATGTAAACAAGGTTTTAGAGCAAACTGGTTTAGATACAAATATCCATATTTAGGTGACAAACTTAATACAAAATTTCCTTGTTTACAAAAAAGAATAAAAAAAAAGGCATGAATAGAACTATAAAAGAAAATTATAAAAAAATGGTCAAAAAATTTCTATCAAGATACTAACTTTGAAATAAAGCATAAAAAATTCATCAACATTGATGTTCCTTGATTTCCTCCAGACCAGTTTGGAATCCTAATGCAGGGCTAAATCCTTGACAAGTTTTAAGATTACAGGGGCTCGACATTTTATTTAAAGAAATGATATGTCAAGCACATGCATCTGTTACGATAACAAGGGCTCGACATTTTCCTGTATCACATGTAGCGAGCTCATCTGGCACCTGATAATGTTATATTCATCGATTTTTACCTTCTCGCCGATTTTAATAAAAATCAAAGGCAAACAACAATATTGAAACAAATATTTAAGATTGAAAAGTGGAACTGAATTATCACAAAATATTCACGATTGAAACAAATCACATCCCGAAACCGATTAATCAATCCCAAACTAAATGGTAAAAGATTTCACTTTCTTTGCAACTTAAACATCATAATCTAAACTAATGGTGGATCCAAATGCAAACTCTTAAGTGATTATAAAACAAAAATCAAGGTTGTCTTTTTCAAGTTCTAACCTAAATTGCAGCCCGATAGAAGAGCTCCCCAACTGAACTCGCCATAACAATGAGTATAAACTGCAAAATCTCAAATATGACGCTCCTCATTTCAAATTTGCATTGCATATATGAACTTCACATTTGGAACAACACCCACGCTCATTCTAAAACTTCCCAAAAGGACCTCCAAAAAGAGACCTGTCTTGATTGTAATAGCACCAATGCAAGAGAGTTTCTTTGGTCCAATGATGCACCTTCACCTGAAAATACAAATCTTTGCATTTGGTTATAATGAAATTGAGCCGAACAATTGTATCACAGGTACATTACAAAAGAAAGATAAGAGAACTAAATAAAATGGAAGAATTAATATACTATCACCTATACCTTCTGAAATTCATTACACATTTTGCTTCTAAATGTTGTAAATCAGCGCAAATTTTTTATAGGAGTAAAATGCACTATTTCTTTGATCTGGCGGGTCATGGTATAACTCATCAACAAAAATCAGCCAAGAAAAAAGTGCACCGATTTGCAACACCACTAAGCAGTCATCCTATTACGCAATAAAAAATGTGTATTTATTTGCAACGCTACTAAGCAATATAGGAAAAACATTCAAAATGAAGAACAATACCTTTACTATGATGCAAATAATAATAATAATAATAGTAATAATAATAATAATATACTCCTATTTGTCCCTATTTTTGCACTCATCCTTCCTCCAACCCATGGATGATCGATGGGATGGTTAGAATTACCTAAAAAAATTAACTCTTCAAAACAATTAGTAAACTATGATGGCCCCCAACAAATAGAGTCATCAAATTGTTGATTGGACCTATTTTTGTGTAAATGATCTTGACCATCCATATTAAAGGCAAATGATCAATTGGTTGTGATTGCTAGAATGGTATGATATTTGCATGGTAGCCTATGAAATCTATCTATGCTGGAAATAATGGACAGTCTTAGACTAATCAATTGGACTGTACAAGTGCCCCAATGCAACTTATAGGAGCAGTATAACTTAATAGTGCTCTAAGAGCATTGAAGCATTTCCCCTTTAGTTGTTTACAAAATAGCATACAAAATCCATAACTGCTGGTCTTAAACCCTAAAAGTAACCAATAGCCTACTACCCAAAATTCATAGCACCTTCTTACTTTGAACCCAACTAGCCAAACATCCAAACCACAACCTTAAAATAAATTGATAGCCCACATATTCAACCAAAACCCAACATTTGATTTCACTTGGGAGGTGTGATACCTGCACTTGTACTCAATATTTTTCAGTACACAAAATGCATTACAAATTGAGAATGGAATGATTGCCCTGCAATATGGAATTTCATAGATGGTTTTGAGGGATATATATATATATATAAGGAGGCCAATAAATATAGCAACCATACATAGTAAACAAGATAAGATTCCAATAATTTTAGCACCGTCCTTGGACAAGCATTTATGACAAGGAATACCGAGTTATCAGTGATATAATAGCCATTCATCCACCAAATCCTTCACTATTTTTTTCTTTTTTCCATCCCAAAGATATTTTTATGAGTTTCTAAACATAAAACTGCACATCTCCATGCCTATTTTCATGCATCACACATCCAGAATTTGTTCGTATGTCGCGTGCACTAGCATGAAAATATTTAGAACTATAAGATCTGAAGCAAAATAATACGCATGCATCAATTGCTTAAACAAAGTTAGAAACCACAAACATCATGCAAAAACAGATGCGTCAACCATCACAAATGCCTAAATAAATATATCCTAAATTCACAAACACTAGAAATGCATAAGATATGCTCCTAAATACTGGTGGCAAAGAAATAGAGAAAAAAATGTGACCCATATCATTACATTCTCATGTGGGTCTATATAGAGCTACAGCTAGCATGAGATGAAATATATAAACAACTAATATATAAGAGGAACATGTGACAGGAGAAGCTATACTTATGAAAAACTATTAACTGCTAAGAAGTTTAGATATCATCATAGTAGCTACTGGCTATTATTTGTCACAACAACAAGAGAGCCATTCTAACCTCTATTTCTACAGCAGAAATCACTGAAGGATTGGAGCAGCTAACCCCCTCTTGAAAGACTGGTTGCTGGAGGGTATTGAAAGAAGCAGAAAACAGAGGTCTGATCTCCCAGCCCAACACATCCACATGCTCTACCCCCACAACAAAGCAAAAACGATCTTCATAGAGCCTACAGCTCTCCGTAGAGGAAAGCAGCACCCATCAGCCCTCTCCAGCATGCTTAGCCATATACACGACAACCCAAACTCTCCAACAACAGTTCACACCGCAACCCAACATCATCCAACAACCAAAACTCAACACATAGTATGATCTAGACATTCTAAACCCTGGGCTCCATCTTGCCATGGTCAAATCCCAAAAATCTCATGAAATTTTATGATATTTGAATCAACCAAACAGACATTAAAAAGAAAATAAACAAAAATTTCCACTAAAACCCTGATTAGGGTTTGGACATTCAATGTTTGAGAGAGAGAGAAAGAGAGGAGAGAGAGAGAGAGAGACCTCGGTGGCAGTTGTTGAGCTCTTAAATGTGCATATTCTAACCCCATTTTATCACTAACTATACTTGAAATACATGATTAAAGGCTCAACTAATGCATGGTTTTGTGGTTATAGGAATAAGAGAGAGCATTCATCAATTGAAGACTTAAAGACGCTATTTACAAGCATTGAAGATCACAAGATCAAGTGTCGAAGGATGGAAGAAAGGCAGGAAAAAGCAGCCAAGACCGGTCGTCCGACCGGTCATCCAAAGCCCAGGACCGGTCGTCCGACCGGTCCGAACACGCAACAGAAGGGACCATACTACATATCTTGCTGGATCATCCACGACCGGTCGTACACTGCTCAGACTGATCGTGCGACCGGTCCTTGAATTAAATTTTTGGGTTCGAATTTATGAAAAACTCTCTGGACTATTTTAGACGACCGGTCGTACACTGCTCAGACCAATCGTGCGTCGTCCAAGAGCTCAGACTGGTCGTTTGCGTAACAGAACTTGTCCGTGAAGCTTCGATTTTCTCTACGCAGTCCGGGATTTCTTGCGCAATCCAGAACCTTTTGCACTATTCTATAAAAGGGGACGTAGGACTTCTTCCTAAGGCATCCTAGAAGAGATTGAGCATGGTGGGAGATGGCGGAAGTTGGATTTGGAGTTCCACAACTCCTCCTAGTTTGTTTTTTTTTTAGTTTTATACTTTGTTTAGTTGTTATCATGTTTCCTTAGATCATGAACGGCTAAACCTCTTAGTTAGGGCTAAGAGGTGAAGCTTGTAGTGGATCTAAGATGTTTCAATTCGTTTGATTTGGTTTTAAGTTGGATTATTGTGAAGAACAATGGTTTGAAGTTTAAATAAAGTTCTAAGTAGTTTTTCTTAATCTTATGATGGCTCATGGATGTTTAGAAGAATTGCTTAAGTTCTTAATTGTTTTGAGTTATTCTAAACCTGTATGATCCGAGGAATTGGATTCAATACGCTCTAGATATATGATCCTCATGTGGGAGCTTCATACCAAAGGTTTATTTTTCTGGAATTTCTTAAATACGTGAGATGGTGTATGTGATTTGGATCAAGTTCAAATCATAATCTAATTATGCTCAGTGACAAAGTTTAATGATGATTATGATTGTGATCTTAACCTATTGGAATTAGGATTGACCTATGCAATTGAGTGTGCTCAAGTCCTAGCTTGAATTGAGAGAATCATGTACATGACTCACACATAAGCCAGATTACTTGTTTTAACTACTCTATCATCTGACTAGATAGAACTTAATTTCAATTCTAGTTGAGAAAGTGAGAAACCACAGCGGATTGAGCATCAAGGATTGCTACAAGTGGATCCTTAAACCCCTAGTGTCTTTTTATTAATTGATTATCTTCAGTTTAGTTCAAATTTGCTATCTTCACCAAATTACTAAATTCCGTTTAGTTAGCTCTTCAGTAGAAATCATTAGAAGTGTTTTGTAAATTCCTACACAAGTCCCTGTGGATCGACCTCAGTCTTACCGAGATTATTACTACATCGCAACCCTACACTTGGGGAAGCGAACAGCAGTGAGATTGAGATTGAGAGATCACCGGATTTGAGGAAGAAGCCCTCTTGACAACGAGATTCAGGGAGAGGGAGCAAGAGGGAGGGATAGGGTGAATGAGCGAGGGAGGAAGAGGGAGAGAGAGGGCTCATGGGTAGTAGAGGGAGAGGGGAAGAGGGAGAGTCGGGACGAGAGGCGAGTGCGTGGGAGGGTTTGAGGGTCTGTTTTGGTGGGGAGGGCGAGAGTCTTTGGGAAAAAACAAATCCCCTCTTTTTTTTGGGACAGTCCGCTAGGGCGAGAGGTCCAGTGAGTCTAGGGCTCGTGGGGCCCACCATGATGTGTGTGGTTTAACCACTCTGTCCATTCATTTTGCAAGATCTTTTTAGGACTATATCTAAAAAAATTAGGCAGATCAAAAGACCAAGTGGACCACCAAATTTCAACGGTACGCACTTAAATCTCCACTGTTTCCTATGGTGTGGTCCACTTGAGGCTTTAATCTACCTCTTTTTTTGGCCTATCCCTTAAAATGATCTTTCAAAATAAATGGACGGCTTAATAAAACACACACATTAAGGTGGGCCCTACAAAGCCCCTTAGGACAAGTCTTAAACATTAGCTATGGTGCGGGGTAGCAGCTTTTTGCTAGGGATTTAATCCATAGTAAAATCACTACGGATTATATCCGTAGCGAAAAATACACATATTCCGTAGCCTTTGCCCCTTTTTTGTCTTAATCATCCTTATTAGCCTTAGATCATATAGAAAAACATGATAAATTAGGTTAATATAAGAGGTAGAAGTTGTTGTAATCAAACCAGCCCAAACAACAGTTTTCAATAGGTCTTTGATACATCGGAGTCCAGTTTCGATAAGACTCCGATCGATCGAAAAGACTATTTCGATATATCAAAATATATCCATCAACTTACCAACTCTCTAGACAGTTTCTTCGATCAATCAAATGAATCAACTCGATATATCAAGATTGATGTTTCGATATATACCAAAACTCAATTCGATCAAATTGAAATATGTCCAACAACTTGTTGATTTCTCTGGAAAGATTTTCCATTATATCGAACTGACCATTTCAATATATCGAAGATCACTTCAATCAATCGAATTGGTATTTTAATCTATCGAAGTGACCATTTTCTGCTTGTTTTATGACCGTTGAAAAATTTTCTATATAAACGGGAGAGGCATTTTTTGGTAAAGATGGAGGGATTTTGAAGAGTTTGAAGCTACCACTATTGGAGACGATTAGAAGCTCAAATCCTAACCCTAACAAGTCATCTTTCTTATGATTCATTACAAGAATAGAGCATTCCTATTGAACCGATCTTTAATCTCTAAAGTTTGAACCGATCTAGATAGTTATATTCCTATCTAAACTCTATAATGAGATCATTATAGGAGAGATTCTCTAGGAAACCTATTTCCATTAGTTGTAGAGATCTCAAACCTACCTCCTATCACCTTGGTCATCTCAAGAAGATAAAATGCAAGGTGATTGATCGTTGAAGATGGAGCTTGAGCATTAGCGACGCATTGACAATAGCATCGAGGGAGCACAAAGGGGAGCTAATTGAAGCACGAGAGAGCGGAGATCAATCAACTTGAAGCGGCGCATTAACAGGGTTCAAATCCAATAAGTG